>OY855909.1:12865607-13380607 GCA_963693305.1 Meandrina meandrites
GGAATGCACCACTCTTTCTACGACTTTACTCAATACCGGCAACACAGAAATAGGCCGATAGTTCTCAACTTGCAGTTTATCATCAGACTTGTGTAAAGGAGTAACACGTGCAACTTTCCACAAATCAGGGACAATACCATCGCTAATTGATTTGTTCACAAGATAGGTGATTGACGGAGCAAGCTCCATCTCAGCATCTTTTAGCAGCCTTGCTGGAATTTTGTCAAGTCCAGCCGCCTTATTAACTTTCAAAGAATGCAAAATCCTTTGAACAGTCTTCTGTTCAACCCGCTGCAAGTCCCAGGTGGATTCGATATCACTCTTCTTATTTGCTTCTTTCACTGTTTCATATTTCTTCCATGCGTCCTTACTCACAGGGTTCAATCGACCAGCAACTTTGCTGCCAATGGCAGCAAAAAACTTGTTAAATTTTGTTGCTACGCTTTTTGGCTCGGATACTAAACGTTTCCCGTCATATACTTGAAAAGGAGAGCCCCCCTGATTATTAGAACCAATCACGGAGTTTAGCGAGCGCCACATGTCCTTAGGATTCTCAGCTGACACAATAAGATTTTTTTAGTGCAACGTCTCCGCTGATTTTATCTTTCTGTTCGTAAAGTTTTTCAATCTACGATACTCATTCCACTGTTCCTGATTGCTAGATCTCTTAGCAACTCTTAATGCATAGTCTCTTTCAGCCATCAGTTCTTTAAGATCATTAGTGATCCAAGGTTTAGACGCATGTTTTGTTCTAATTCTCTTTAAAGGAGCATGCTGGTTTGCAACATCAACAAAAAGATTATTCCAGGCGACTACAGCATCATTAATATCGTCAAAAGACTCTATAACACTCCAGGGAACGCTAGCAATGTCTCTCTGAAAATGATCTTTATTGTAATGTTTAAAAGACCTTACGTCGCGGATTTCCACGTGAGCTTTGCAAACTCCGGCTTTCTTTACTGTGAAAGTAACAGAATGATCACTTGCTCCAAATTCCTGGACTCCATGCGAGACAATACGGTGAGTGTTATTAACAAACACAAGGTCAATTGCAGTACTTGTGAATTCCGTCACGCGTGTGGGTTCTTTGATAAGTTGACTCAGACCATGGAGACGAGTCGTTTGCATTAATTTTCTAGTATATTTGCATGGTTTCCGCGTTGAAATCTCCCATAATGATCAAATCCTTTACCCTTTCGTCGTCCAATTTGGCGAGAAACTCCTGCTCCAGGCCTGAGATAAATTTCTCTTGATTCATATTTGGTGGTTTATACACCACAGCAAATATCGTGTTCTTAGCCTTTTCGGGACATATTTCTACGCATACCATTTCTAGACTGTTAGATTCCAAGTCACTTCTCCGCTTGCTTGGCCATTTGCTCCTTACAAAAACGGCGCAACTGCCTCCATTGCGATTTCTATCTTTTCTGTAGCATGTATAACCGGAAGGACATATCTTACTATCGAGCAATGTACAATCTAGACGCGATTCTGTCACCGCAAACACATCCAATGCTGCTTTCCCCATTAGCACTTCGGCATCGGCATAGTGTCCCGGCAAAGTTGTAATATTTGAATGAGCAAATTTCATTCCTCTCTTCTTAAGATTTGCATGAAGACCTTTATTCATCCTTACTCTGGGGTTTCCTTCTTTTCCTCCCGTGTTAGGTTTTTCATGTGACTTGCGGACAGGTGTATCAAAGCCAGGAAATAAACATGTTATCCATTCCCAAGCCAAAGAAGGTTCGCAAAGTTTATCATATTCCGTTCTCTTCATACTGATACACTTAGCATGAAACCACTTGTCGCAGGAATCGCATTGTATCGCCATCTGATTCTTTCGGCATCCTTTAGTGCAAACAGCACAAGCATCCGTCACTGGCCCCGGATTCCCCTGTATATCACCTGCTAACAGAACCATGTAAGTTGCACAGAGAGTGATATTTGTAAATTTCAGTGCCGCCATACATTTCAAAGATGGCGGCACAAGTGCTTCACGGAGGAACCTCCGAGTCGGACCAGAATTTCGCGTTGGATACTGCTTAATATCCAAACCCGTCGACACAGCGATACTGCAGGATGTCTTATCGAAACCACGGTTAGGTTTTAGAGAGTGCAGGACAATTGTGATAAGTAGCCAAGTCAAGAATATCAGAGAACATCGATAGCCCGCCATTACGCCGGCCATGCGACATTATCAGTACACTGCGTTGTGCATAAAATCGGTCCTTCAATCGATCTGTGTTACCTTTGCCCGTAAGCAATATTAGGGATCACACACAAAAACCATAATTTCAAGTATTGGTTAAATATAGGATTGGCAGTTGGGTTACCTTGTCTAATTATTGGGAAATTGATATGGAAACATCTTTTCGTGCAAGAAGCGTTTCGTCCAATCATGAAGCACCTGTCGTAATGTTCAAATGTGGCTGCCAATGCGCCAAAATCAGCTACTGAGTTATACTAGCAGCAATTTAAGATTTGTTAATGGAAGTATGAGTTTGGACGAATAAGTCAGCTAAATTAATTTCTTGTAAATCTGATTCGCATACTTATTCCATTTTTTGAAGTAATTGGAAAAATGTTGAACCAAATTGATAGGATTTTTAAGTGAGATGTACAATATGCATAATTAGTGTCATGCTTTCATTTACTTTGCGGTCTTATCGCTTTCAAAACTAATCATTTTCTATTATTTCTTCAGCATGAAGGCTTAACAAGTGTCCGCATGACCAGGAAAAGAAACACGAAGTGGACGATTTTAAGGAAATAAATAACAGATTAGCGTAACATAAGATGTTTCAGGCGTTGCGAAAGCCGAGGAGGGACTTCAGACTTCAGACTTCAGACTTTAGACTTCAGACTTCAGACTTCAGACTTCAGACTTCAAACTTCAAACTTCAGAGTTCAGACTTCAGACTTCAAACTTCAGAGTTCAGAGTTCAGACTTCGGACTTCAGACTTTAGACTTGAAAACGTCATAGACATGCCTACACAGACTTCCCTATGTGGTTTACGGCGCAGCGACGCGTGAGCCTTTAAAGTTTTACTCTGACGAGTATGTCTTTGAGCGATTTACCTCTTTTGTATGATATGATCGGAGGCGGTTTGGAAATTGTTTTCAACAGTGGCTGATTTTGGATGAGACTCCATTCTTGCATCAGTATTTGTTTTAAATTTTTAAGTGAAAAAATGTGACAGGCCAAACATGGCTCCCGCTGGTCGCTAAATGTAAGCCTTCAGTCTGTTAACGGAGGATTTTACACTCTCTAGAGCCGTTACAGTAATAACCTTTATGCCATTGTGTTTGCTAGCTCTGTGGCATATTTTGTTAGGTTTATTGGCTCATGTTTGTCGAAAGATTCATAATAGCCTTTAAGAGAATGTTGTAGTATTTAATGTGTATCGAATCAGTTGATCTCCAACCGTCATCCTGTTTATCTGAAGTGGCGGTTAGTTCGTTGGATAACGTTTCGTTACCACAGTTCTCTAAGATCCGTGTCTTTTGAAGGCTACTGCAGTCTCTAAGCATTGAAAGCGATGGTTTCTTTGATTTTGTTTTTAAGCTCCCCTTAGTTTGAGTGTTTGAAAATCATTTATTGGGAGTAGTATAGTATTTTGGGGCTACGAGCTGAAAATTATGTGTGAATAAATTGCGCTGGATTTTTTGATTTTTACACTGAATAAATTGCGCTGGATTTTTTGATTTTTATTACCAAAAATATTTTCTATACTATTTTTCAAAAATTATTACCAAAAATATTTTCTATACTATTTTCCAAAAATTATTACCAAAAATATTTTCTATACTATTTTCCAAAAATTATTACCAAAAATATTTTCTATACTATTTTCCAAAAATTATTACCAAAAATATTTTCTATACTATTTTCCAAAAATTATTACCAAAAATATTTTCTATACTATTTTCCAAAAATTATACAAAAAAATGTTTTATAGTATTTTTTCAAAAATGTGATCTATACTTTTTTACAAGAATATAATACTATTTATGTACTTTACAATAATATGCTATTGTACGATCATTCTAATAACATAAACATTGTAAATATAAGCATGAAATAATCAATCATTAGTAAAGTAAGGTTACCCCTTGGAAATTAGTACTAAATAAATCACTAAATTTATACATCACTAAATCCAGCGCAAAATACAGTACTAAATCAAGTAATAAACCAGAGCTGTATATAAACTGGAAATTTTATGTTCTTTAAAAAGCTAAGCTTTTTGAAGATCAATTTCCGTCCATTTTCATTACTGAATACATTACTAAATACATTACTAAATATAGTACTAAATACATTATAATATATACTAAATGTGGTTTAATATGTAATATCAACTAAAAGCTGATGCTACATATTATTAATACATGTTTAATCCATTACAATTTTCAGTTTAGTTTTTTTCGCGCAATTTTTTTACTATTTCTGTACTTTTCAAAAATATGATATTGTACAAGCATTTCAATACAATAAACATCGCAAAATTAGGTGTATTTTGATCAATCATTACCAACGTAAGGTTAGCCCTTGAATACAAGCTTTGAAACCAATCCTGGAAACAAGCGAAGCTAAATGATGTTTGAATTTTTAATTCAAAATCCATAATTCAAAATGCTCTTATAGTCTTTTTACAAATTTTGGATTTTTTGTGCGTTTAAATATGTTGTAAATCTTTCATTGGAATCCAACTATTAAAATCATCATTGTAACCTTTCCACTTAACGAGAGCTTGTTTCTTTTTGTAGTCTCTACGGATGACTTTATCAATTCTGAATACATCCTGTTTTGCTTTTAACAGTTCAGGTTCATAAAAGCTACCTTGTATTTCTTCATTATTGAGATCTTTCAATTTATAAGTGATTGGGTTTGTATGTTGTATTTCATCAATTGTAAACATTTCCTCAGACCAGTTTTCAGTATAACCTTTGTCGAAAGTCTTTCTTTTATACTTAGATATTCTGACTCTATCACCAACTTTGAATTTTGGTTTAGCTGATGATGGCTCCATATCACCGTATAGGTTAAAGTAAACAATCCCTTGATTCTTCTTTAAACTAGCCTCTACTGGTGACATCTTTATGCTTGAATGTTTGGTATCATTATACTGTTTTAACAGTTTGGGTAGCATATCTAAATACTGTGTGTTACCTTGAGCAGTAAACTGTTTGTACATTTTATTTTTTAAAGTTCTATTAAATCTCTCAATAACGACAGCTTTACCTTCATTAAAAGTAGAATACATCTTAATATCATTTTTCTTTAGCCATTCCTTGAATGTCTTGTTATAAAATTCAGATCCCTTATCGACCCAGAGATATTCAGGTTTACGCTTGTCATTAATTACAATATTGTTGAAAGCGTTAGTTATTGATGTACCTTTCTTATCTTTTAATTGTATAGCCCAAGCGAATTTACTGAATACGTCAATTATAGTCAATAGATATTTGTAACCTTTATTCCATTTTAAAAGTTTATCCATAAAAACTAAATCAGCAGACCATATCTCGTCAATTCCATTTGATATTACTCTTCTAGTTTTAAATTTTCGTCTGATTGGTTTATGTAATTCATCAGCTAATTTTTCTTGCCAGTTTTCTTCACCCGATGGTTTTTTACGTTTTTTGGCTTTTTTTTTTTAACACCAAGACCGAGTTTAGCTTTTGAAGCAATAGCATTACGAGCTATGACATGACCCAATTGTCTGTCCTTCCAAGGGATGGCATCAAGTGATTTTACCATCTTCCTGTCAGCCTCATTTTTGCACTTGACTTGATCTTTTGAGGGTTTATTGGCACATACGCTGTAATCTACATCATGTTGCATTGAAACAGAATCTGTTTTTCCAGTTGGTTTTTCATATATTTCAAGTATTTTTCCTGTTTTTGGATCCCATTTCAACTGTTCATTAAGAGGATTGCCTGGACCCGTGTATTTATGACCAGGCATTACGAATCCTTTCTTAGGTGCTACTTTCAATATGGCTTTATGAATATCAAGGCCCTTTCCCTTTCTATAGTAATCAACATTATCTTTTACTCCTTTAAAAGCTTGACCAGCAAGAACTTTAGCCATTGCTGTGAAGCTCGGCGTAGGATTAACGAAATTAGAAGCCACATATGCTATTTTATCGGTGGTTGAAGGTCCTTTACGTCGAGCTAAAGCACCGCCTGATTGTGTGCTTTTGATGAATTTACTTTTATTTTTTTCACAAATGACACAATTTGATTTTTCCATAAGTCGACCATTCTTTGCTTTGACTTTTTTAGGATTTATTGAATCAGTATTTTTTTTACACGTGACACAATATGATTTACACATCTATATACAAATAGATTAGATATTAATCACAATAAGTATTATGCCATTTTCCGTTTTTCCATACAATGCCAGAACAAGAAGGATCTTGTTTATCTGATGGCCTAGTCCAAAATTTTTTACTGAATAGACCAGTTTTCTTATTAAAAGCTCCTTTGGCGATATCACCACTCCAGTATTTATCAAAAAGCTTCTTATCACCACCTGCAAGGCCTATTATGAAGGATGCAATGTCTTGACTCTGTTGAAAGCCAGGTATCTTGTCGCCGATTTTTTTTGTTAATGGTCTGGCCAACACCTGCTCCTTTTGTCTTTTTTTGACCGCTGACAAAACGGGTTTTAGTTATTCCACATTCGACACACTGGCATTTCATCATAAGTCGACCATTTTTGGTTTGAACATATTTTTCACTTCCTGGCATGCATTCTGTTACTTTTTTTTGTTTTACACAATAAGATTTTACCATTATATATATAAGTTATATACTTCTGAAATAATGCTCAATGAATTTCTCATTGTATATTGTATCATGTATGTCAAACACTTCCAACAAACCGAAATATGTATTACCCCTATTCATTTCATTCAAAAAATACAATACGAAATAACCGCATGTTGTCGTTTTTATATTCTGGATCTGGTTGTTTTGATGTAGTAATGTTAAATTCTTCTTACGCGCATGATTGACTATGGCTTGAAATGGGGGCATACCAAAACTATCGAAATAGCTAATAACGCCATCTTTTACATATGTTGCAACCCAATGGCTTCCGCTCATATATGAGGGTTCGAGATTGTATATGAATAATGTCTACCTATGATTATGTGAGACAGTTTCATCTCGAGAAAGTACATCTTTTATTGGTATATTCAAAAATGAACACCAATTTAATAAATCATAATTACTAATTGGTTTATTCTTATAGAATTTAGGCTTTTTCACTTTTTGGCTCTTGTAATCTTTTTTTTTGGTTTTAAGATCTTTTTTTTTGGGATCACTAATCCTCCAGTTTTCAAGAATTTATTGTATTGATCCCATGTTCCAATAAAAGGTGGACTCCTATAAGACAATGCATCTTTCTCACTCATAAGTCTTCCACCATCTTTTTTCGTTTTTGCGGGTTGATTCGTAGTCGTTGATCTACTCGATCTTTGTCTTGGAGCGCTGGCTCCTATTGATGGAAATTGACCCAGCTGTGGTGCTCCATGGCCTAGCTTTAATACCTTTCTAATTTGGGTCTTAGAGATATGAATATCAACTCCTAGGCCTGCTTTTTTAGCCTTATTTATTTTGTTGATTTGTCGTTGAGTAAGCATTAAACTGTCATTGCCTGTTAAATTTGTATTACCCAAGCGAATTGTAATTTCACTTTTATCTTTATAAGCTTTTAAAAGCTTAATTCTCTGTCCTTGAGATAAGTTTATTTTATGAGTATGATAAGTCGTCATTTATGTATATTATATGTTATATAAAATTTTTGTTACATAACATATTTATTATATGTCAGAAACTCACTGTAATTTTTTCAAAGAATGATCACGTTTAAACAATGACAAGCTCATTTCCGACCTGATCAATAATGACTTCTTCATCATAAAATACAACGGCATGAACACTGAAAGGGCTGTTAACAGCACTGTTTGCGCTGAGTTTATAGCGAAATATTAATTGTTTAGGATCCCTAGTTATCCTTTCAGGTTGAAATGATAAATCGAAGAAAATAAGACCATATAGACTGTTGTAATTTGACATGTTAAGTTGTGTCCCAGTGTTATAATCATTCTTACGCATTCCATATGCCATAAGGTCGTTAAAAATTCTGACTTTAGAATCACTGTCGTATTCAGTTTCAGGATAATATAAACCATTTCCGTATTCTAGTCTACATGTTGATAAGTAACTTAAATTGTTATCAACATTAATTTTATAAGTATCGAATAAATACGGATTTTGAGTTGCGAGATTGGTTCTACTCCTTTGAATATAGATAAATATTGCCTTAACATTATCAATACTACTACTTATCTGGAAAAAACCGCTATTTCGAGTAGATGCTGAAACTTCATACATTTCTCTGCGATATTTCCATGTATTTTTTGTCAAAAATGAACTGACAAACTTATCGTATAAGCTGTCTTTTGGGATTAATTTTGGAACCCACAAAAGAAATCGGTTAACAACAACACGATGCACATCTCCTGCGGCTTGATAAATCAATTCGCTATCATTCTGGAGATGAATATTGAACTGTAGTTGCATAGGAACAAGCATTCGAGACTCTAGTTCTTCAAAAAATGAGTACCGATTTAGTGGTATTAAAACATTAACATCATTTAATCCTGTGGTCAATAATCGTCGGGCTTCAAAGCCTGTGTTGGTATTTGCAGTGGTAGAATTGGTATCGAGATACCAAAGGCTATTTTTAGCTACAGATCGACTGTAATCATCACTATATTCGAGTAGGTTCTTAACAAAAGTGACTTTATGCAGGTTATCGGTATCGTACACGATCTTTCCAGCGCTCTTAATCATCATGTGTTTTATAAGTGAATGAGATCCATTAATTACGGTAACACGATCTGCTCCCGTAGTAGCACCATTTGCTTTTTTTTGAACTTGAAATTGTACCTCAAAAAATGCATTATACCAATCGAAAAATGTTGACCGATCGTTTACCGTAAATTTATAACCGTTTTTTGATTGATTTTGGTTATTACCAGGAAGCCTAATCACATCATCTAGTTGAAATCGAACCAATTCGGTCCTTTGTAAAAGCTCACTTGATCTAAAAGACATTATATTATTAGTTTAGATAAAAAATCATCGTCTAAATCCATCACCAGAAATAAGGCGATTGATAATCATGTCAGTACTCTCTTGTCGTTTTTTTTCACTAGGTTTAGTTGTTTTTTGCTTATTGTTTTTAATTGGTTCTATAGCCTTTGGTCTCATATTCTGAAGCCTTTTCATGATAAGGTCTCCTGACTTTTCGGATATCTTTTTCCCAACCTGTTCACCAACATGTGAAATACCTGATTTTAATGCCTTCTTACCAAAGGGTTTGACAACCTTTTTAACAACATTTGACATAGCACTCTTAATCGGTTTAAAAATATTATCAACGATGATCCCAGACCCTTTGTGTTGATATATGAATTTACCAAGTTTTGGATGGTAAAATCTTTTGAATTCATATGGTTTCATTATATACTATTAAGTTATATTATTCTATCCTTTTCAAAATGAGAGAAAAGCTTGTATCTGCTCCATTTAGATTGATTAACCGTCGTTTACCATCTGTTATGTATATTCGAATACTGCTTATCTGTTGCTTATTTGCAGGGTTATATGTTACACACCTTGGTTCAAGGGTAAACGAGTAACTAGGCTTCAAAACGCTGGTTGAAAAAGTATATATTATGTCTGATTCATCGCCATCAACCAACGAGCTATTGACGAGATCGCAATGAACGTTTAATATATCTGTATCTTGACTTAGATTTGGCACTCTGTCGCCAATATTAACAACATCCTTCAATACTTTTTTATTAAAACCAATTAGGTCATTGAAATCGCTTTGTGTCAAATCAAGTTGATAATTAGTTGCTAGTGTGACAGTGACCCTAAATGTTGTTGTATCAAATTCAATAGTAATCGGATATGTAGGGTCATCATTGTCACCCGTTTTGGTAATGTCTTTGATATGTTCATCAAAATCCGTATAATTCCATACACCTGATGGGAAAGTAATGTTATTAAATGTTGAACCATTATCAGAACTGTATTTAATAAGCTGATTTCCATAATCAGAATTCACATTAAACCAAGTAAACGACATATTAATTATACGGTTGAGTCCAATTAAATACTCGTAATTACTATCTAGTGTAATCGGTTTGTTAAACTTAGTCAAAAAATTCTCAGGTTTGTTGCTCTCTTTATTTTTAACACTATATGATGATAATACTATCTCGCGTTCCATATATATAATACCGTTACATAAATTAGACTTTAAAGTACTGATTATACAATTTATTATATTGCGATCTATTGATTGTCGTCATTCTCAATAATGTGTCCAATATGTTAACACCGGTATTTCTCATCTGAATCGATGTATTACCAGCATTTAACGAGCCAATAATCAATTCCAATTTATTGAGGAGCTTCTTTGGATCATTGAAAAACACGACATTCCCATCTCTCTGTTTTTTTCCTCGGCCTCTAATACCAGAACCTTTCATTGTATAGACCTTACTATCGTAATGATTGATGTATTCTCTCAAAACATTATTCTGTTTTTCAATAAGTTTATTATATTCTTGTCTTTCAGGATTTGAAATTTTACCACTATTATAATACTTTGTCACAGTAGCCTTTTTACCTTTTAACTGGTTTTTCTTCAATTTAGCATCTTTTATAATTTTGTTAAGATAACTTCTAGATTTTTTAGGGGTCATTTCAGGTTGATTTAATACCATACCAATACTTTCATAATTAGGTAACTCGAGATCATCTAACAAACTCTGTGTTTCGTCATAATCAGTCATTGCATAACCAATACCTTCATATTCATCATATTCAGGTGGAAGATCTTGATTCTGTGGAAAATATTGGGGGTCAACGTATATCTCCTTTCCATCAAATATATCTTTCATAGATTCCTCATATGTCGGAGGTTTTAATGCAATCTGTTTTTCCGATTCTGGTAAGACTGGTTGTTCATTAAATATATCACCTAAATTCATGTCTTCAACATCATCTTCAACACGAATACCATAATCTGGAATTTCAACCTTTTTAACCAGTTGCTTTCTCCTTGGAAGAAACCTATTAAGATTGCTATCAATCACATCATCTAATTTAGTAGTAACGGGTTTGAATAACCGTCCAAATGTCTCTTGGTCAGTCTGTTGCCCTATTTTATGCTTTGTGATAACATCCCTAGTATAATTGATCTTATCACCTATTTTTGATTTGCTTTTTGCAAGTTGTTGCCATTTAAGTAAGCTCATTTATAATATTATTTTAGATAATATTTCAGTATAAAAACTCAGATATCATATACAAAACAGATGATTTAACACGGTGTTCAACACTGTGTACAACACTGTGTAAACTAAAATTATCCATCATATATGTATAAAATGAAGATATTAAATTATGATGTCGAAGATGATGTGAGCTCTACTTTTAAGCAACTGTATGATTTTATGCCGAATCAATGCTTTCGTTTATTGATTACTGGACCTTCATCTTCGGGCAAAAGTAATTTGCTTCTTGATATGATATACAGATTATTGTACTTTGATAAAATATTCCTTTATGCAAAGAATCTCCAACAAAACAAATACCAGCATCTTCTCAACACATTTAATTCAATTAGCAAGGAAACTGGTTATCCCGTTATTGTGGCGAGTAATGAAAATATAATACCTCTTGATGAAATATCAGATGATGGTCAAAAGATTGTTATTTTCGATGATTATCTTAATACTGGATCGAAAAATGATAGTGAAATTCGTAACTATTTTACCAATTCCAGGAATAAAAATTGTTCTTGTATATATATAAGCCAATCCTTTTACAATACAGATAAAACTATCCGTCTAAATAGCACTCATCATTGTATTTTTGAATTTCCTTCTAATAATGAACAATCTATGATTTGCAGAGAGCTTGGAATCAACAAAAAGGACTATCTAAAAGCAACTGCAGACCCATTTAGCTTTTTATATATTGATAAACCACGTAAATTCATAACTAAGAATTTCAATGAAAAAATATAACTTACATATATATAAATGAGTTACTCAAACGGACTTTTACAATCAAATACCAACAATATAGCAGGTATTAAAGGCAAGGATGGCAAGGATGGAGTCGGTTTTAAGCTAACTCCATCGGGCGATTATGATATGCATGGAAAAGCAATGTACAATATCAAGACTCAAGCAGATATACCAGATGATAGTGATTTTGAAAGTATAAAACGTGATTATGAGAGTGGTGTCAATAAAGAATACCTGATAAACCACTTTTTAAAAAGGGATAAAAACGGAGTATATTATGATTTACGAGGCTTAAGTATACAGAATAGCGAGGTTTATAATCCAAGCACTTGGAATGCCAAATCGATTCCAAACAAGGAATACGTTGATTTGCGAGATAATCTTAAAGCTGATAAAACAGATTTGGATAAAAAGGCTGACTTAACCACTGACAATGAACAAACTTTCAAGGGCATCCTCAATGTGCCTGATTTTAATATTGGGTATAGCAATATGTCCAATGTGATGAATAAGAAATATATTGATCAAAAACTCGACATGAAAACAACTGTGTTACAAACGCTTAAATCAAGGGTGCAAGTACCTAATTTTGATGTTAACTTAAATAGCGAAAAAGACGTTCCAAATATAAAATATATATCTCTGAAATATTTGAATAAAGAAACAGGAGGACAGCTTCAAAATTCAATTTTATTCAATTCTTTTCACACCGATATAAAAAGACAAATTTATTATTTGGGTAAACCATTATACAATACAAGTGCTACTAATAAAGAGTATGTCGATTCTGAACTACAAAAAAAACCAAATAAAGCTTATGTTGATGCTGGACTAAAAAATAAACCAAATATTGATAAGACCATGCTTCTCAATGGTTCTCAAACAATGCAAGCTGATCTCAAAATGGGTAATCATAAAATTACTCAGTTAAAAAATCCTACTGATGACCAAGATGTTGTTAATAAAAAATATGTAGACTCGCAAATCAGCAAAACTATTGGAACAGCAAATGACGAAAATGCATTTAGATATATTATGGAATATCATAATAGTCAATTAACTGAAGAGAATGATGTTGAATTAGGAGACATTAAAAAATATAATTTATCTCCACATCAAATTAATAAAAATACTATTGATATGAATCTTCTCCTTGATACTTCAAAAGGGTACTATAGCTCTAGAATCGGTGTCAATTTATACCCACTTTCTAATGATGATTATACTTTATGTTTTGAATTGATGTGGATAAGTTCCGATGTAGAAAGCATCTTCTTCAATGGTGTTTCTTCCATTGAAACAGTTCATAACGTTAAGAAAAAAACATTATTTTCACGTAAGTATTCAAGATTGATTTGTCAGTTCACCAAAAGTCAAAATGCTTATAACAATTACTTGTTCATAGATATTGAAATCAAATTGAATGCTGGTGTATCATATCAATCCAAATTTCAAACTTATTTCGTCATTTATGGTGTTGTAAGTCTCCAATTAGATATTAATCCTGGTTTATATGATGCTTTATATTTTATTGAAAATGGATTCGTTTATTTTAATAAAGAAATTGACATGCAGGGTAATAAAATCGTTGGATTAGGAGATAACATAAATAATGACTCTGGGGCTGTAAATTTGAAACAATTGAATACAGCTATATCAACTTCAAAAAAAGATATTAATAATTCTACCGTAAGAAGATACTGAAGAAGTGCTACGAAATTTTATGGAACGAGATCTTGGCTACCGCAACGCTCGCAGCGTTGAAATCCAACGTGTACACCGTCTAACGAGCCGACGAAATCGCGACACAGCTCCACGTCCTATAATTGCCAGACTTCTTCGATATAAAGATGTCGAGGAAATTTTCTCCTTAGGCCGACGACTAGAAGAGACTGATATCCAAATGTTTCGCGATCTTCCATTGGAAATCATCAAGCGTCGGAAAGATCAAATGGCAGTTTTCAAGGAAGCACGACGACAAGGCATGAGGGCATCTTTCAGCAAGAGCCAGCCCGACAAGTTGTTTATCAATGGCAAATTCTGGCCTCCAGGCAAGCGTCTAGATGCAGCAGAAGAAGCAGATGAGTAACTGTGTTTAATAATTATACCTCAAAACCTTACTTTCTCTATTATAAAAATCTTAGGTGGCGGGCGGCTTAGCTGTCCGACAACAATTACTCGATCCGGTTTTTCACTTTTCGTGCCCGCTAGTCACTTGAACCCCAAACTGATAAGGATTTTTTATATTCTTGTTTATGCTTTGTTTTTTTGATTAGTTGCTTAAATACTCGCGCTTTAGTATGTTTATATGTAATCGTTTGCGTTTTCGTGTCACCAGCTTCCTCTTTGTATTATTACAATGCTGTTCTGTCGACTCCAGTATGCATCGCTATATAAACTACTTCGCTAAAAATATTCTTAGATTTTTCTTCTTTCAAAGCTTAAAAAATACAATTTCTGAACCGTATGCAAAACATTTCCGTCTGGCCATAATGCTGTTATCGTCGAATAATCAAGCAGTGCAGTTATCCATTGTATCTCCTATTATTTCAATACAAAACAGTTAACAATACTATCACGGTAGCTTCTCTCAATGTACGGGGCCTTGGGAATAACGCTAAAAGAAGAGAAACTTTTAATTGGCTCAGATCTAAAAAATATTCGATTTACATGTTGCAAGAAGTACATTGTTCGCAAGAAAATTCTCACCTATGGGCTACTGAATGGGGGTACAAAAGCTTTTTTAGCTCTTTTTCCAGCAGCAAAGGTGGCGTAAGTATTCTTTTTAATAACAACTTCGATCTTCAAATTATGAAAACCTATATCGATGATTCGGGGCGCTTTATCTTGTGTGATTTAAAATCAAATGGAAAGAGTATAACCTTAACAAATATTTACGCCCCAAACGAAGATGATCCTGCTTTCTTTAAAAATCTCCTTGATCACCTTCAAGATTTTGAAGGAGACGAAATCATCATCGGAGGCGATTTCAATCTCGTTCTTGATGTAGAAAAAGATAAAAAAGGTGGCCTGCCCAAAACACATCACAACGCGCAAAAAACTATCCTTGAGATATGTGATAACCTCGATCTTGTTGATGCCTGGAGAATATTGAACCCTGGAGAAAAAAGGTATACTTGGCGCCAAACACAGCCTACTGTCCACTGTAGACTAGATTTCTTCTTAACAAGTCAGAGTTTGCTAGGCAACATTATCTCCGCAAACATTCTACCGGGTTTTAAGACAGACCATTCAATGATCACATTAAATATATCTCTTCACTCAAACCCAAGAGGGCCTGGTTTTTGGAAACTCAACACATCCCTTTTGGCCGATAAGGATTACGTTGATTTGATAAAGTTAACTATCCATGAAACACAAAACGAATACGAACACGATGAATCAATAAACCCTGCGCTTCTTTGGGATATGATCAAACTTAAAACCCGGGAGAAATCTATTAGCTTCGCTGCTGCCAAAAAGCGCAAAACTTTGCATAAACAGCACGAGTTAGAAGAAAAAATTGCCTTACTTGAAAAAGAACTGGAACAGCCGGCTGCCGTCAGCGAAATGCAAAACGCAAATAAAACAGAACAACTAGAGTTATTCAAAAGTGAATTAGAAGAGATTATCAAAGTACGTACCCAAGGGGCAATCTTGAGATGTAAAATTAAATGGTACAATGAAGGCGAAAAAAACACAAAATATTTTCTTAATCTTGAGAAAAGACACTTCAAACTGAGTACAATAAGCCAGCTTAAAATCGCTGATCAAGAATTTGTCACATCAGACAAAGAAATCCTTGTTGAATGTGAAACCTTTTATAAAAAACTTTACACATCCCAAAAAAATGCGATACCGATAGAAAACGATCTTTTTCAACTTGAGAATGACACGGTTCTTGACAACAACGAGGCAATGAGTTGCGAAGGACACTTAACAGAACAAGAGTGCCTAAAAGCTCTAAGAAGCATGGATCGGGAGAAAACCCCTGGAACCGATGGACTCCCGGCTGAGTTCTATAAAATTTTTTGGAAAGACTTGTCTCCTCTTCTAATAAGTGCACTAAACTATTCACACGATAAGGGAAGCCTTTCGATTACACAGAGACGCGGAATCATTAAACTCATACCAAAAAAAGACGCAGAACCGCATTTAATTAAAAACTGGCGGCCACTAACTCTTCTTAACTGCGACTACAAAATAGCTGCAAAAGCTATCGCAAACCGAATAAAATCTGTTATCCCAAAACTTATTAATAACGACCAGACCGGTTTTCTAAAAGGACGATTTATTGGAGAAAAGATTAGATTGATAGATAACATTATGAACTACGCTTCTCAAAAAAACATCCCAGGGCTATTGCTTTTTATAGATTTTGAAAAGGCCTTCGACTCG
The DNA here is from genome assembly GCA_963693305.1 of Meandrina meandrites. Taxonomy (NCBI): domain Eukaryota; kingdom Metazoa; phylum Cnidaria; class Anthozoa; order Scleractinia; family Meandrinidae; genus Meandrina; species Meandrina meandrites. The sequence goes on from OY855909.1 coordinate 12,882,141, forward strand.
CTAGAATGGTCTTTCATTGAGCGCACGCTCCAGTATTTTGGTTTTGGCTCTTCCTTGATAAGCTGGTTTCAAACATTTTACAAGAACATCGAAAGCTGTGTCCTAAACAATGGCTGGACGAGTTGTTTTTTTCAACTACAAAGAGGTGTTAGGCAAGGTTGCCCTCTTTCTCCATACCTATTTATATTATCTGCTGAAATCTTAGCTAAAGCAACCAGATCGAACAAGAACATTAAAGGTATATCTGTAAACAACTCAGAAATTAAAATTAGCCAGTATGCAGATGACACAACCTTCATTCTTAACGGCACACGCGAGTCATTATCCGCCACACTGCAGACGATAGAAACTTTCGGCAGTATGTCTGGCCTTAGACTCAACAGCAAAAAGACCGAAGCCCTATGGATTGGATCAATGGCGGGAAATAAGGAAAAACTTTTTCCCGAGAAGAACTTTAAATGGCCAGAAAATAAAGTAAAGATCCTTGGTGTCTGGCTTTCTACCGATCCCAATATCACATTAAATATAAATTATAGAGAAAAAGCGGACAAAATTAAAAACATCTTAAGCAATTGGAAATATCGCAGGCTAACGTTACTCGGCAAAATCCAAGTTATTAAAAGCTTAGCAGCAGCTCAACTTACGTATATTTTAGCTCCGCTGGCGACAAATCACAAAGCTATCAAAGAAATAAACAATCTTTTCTACAGCTTTCTTTGGGACAATAAGGGCGATAAGATTAAGCGAAGTGTCATGATAAATGACTATAAAAACGGAGGGTTAAAAATGGTTGACATTGCTCTGTTTACCAAATCGCTCAAGACTGCTTGGATTAAAAAATACCTTGACGATTCTAACCGCGGAAAATGGAAAGATTTTTTTGAACTTGAACTTAGGAAATATGGCGGCAAACTAGTCTTCACATGTAATTTAAACAAGCTTGACACTTCAAACTTGATATCGGTCCAAGACCCCTTTCTACAAGAAATTTTAGAAATATGGTCAGAGGTTAACTTTGATGATAAAATCGAAACCGAGCAGCAATTTCGTGAACAACACATATGGCATAATTCGCTAATTAGGATCGAAAACAAACCGGTCTTCTACAAACACCTTTTCCTGCATGGAATCACTAAGGTAGCCCAGTTCATGACGGACTCGCACGGTTTTCTCCCCCTTGCAGATTTTATCAGAACTTACAATATACGAATACAACCCATTAAGTATTTCGGCCTTATTTCAGCCCTTCGGCATCATTACAACACTTACAACACTAACTTTCTTGGTAAAGAACCTAGTAGCACGGACACTCCCGATACCTTCTCGGAGTCTTTTATTAAGAACGAAAAAGCGAACAGAGTTGTATACCAGAAGCTCCTCTCTTCCAAAAGCACCGTTCCTTTAAAAAGCCAAGAGAAATGGAACGACAACATTAAATCTGATGAAAGACGCTCTGCTGACTGGACTAGCGCCTACTGCCTGGCAGCCAGGTGCACAAAAAGCACAAAACTCGTAAACTTTCAATTTAGATTCCTTCACCGTATTTTACCAACGAACCTTTTCCTAACAAAAATTGATATAAAACAGGACCCGAACTGCTCTTTTTGTACCAATCATCCTGAAAACCTGATCCACCTCTTCTGGAACTGTACAATAGTAGCCACCTTTTGGGAAAATTTGACTGAAAAACTTAAACAGGTCAATCTAATGACGATAGACTATTCAAAACACACCGCTATATATCTGGGTCTGAGACCGGACACCTCTAAGTTCTCACTTCAACTAAATTTCTGCTTTTTACTGGCTAGATATTATATATGGTGCTGCAGGGTCAGCAAGAGGATCCCGATTTTAACAACTTTTCTCGTGTCCCTAAAATCGCAGTTTCGCATAGAGTCCAACAACCTCGATGCAGTTTCTAAGAAATGGAATCCTCTACTTCCACTTCTCAACATCACGTCGGCTCGGGTACCATAAAAGTCATCTATCTACCTTCTGCAAGCGAACCAAGACCAAGTGCAATTGAGAGTTACCACCACCATTTTTTATTTAAATTTCTTATCTCGCAAACCTTTCTGCACTGCTAAATTATTTATTTATTTATATATCTCTATTTATTGACTATATTTATGATAAGTTTTTAATTATTAGTCATTGGTAGAGGAGTCGCCTTTTAGGTATTTCAATGTAAGTAATTATGTAGTGTTTTTATTGTAAGTAGTGCATCGTAAGTAGAGTACTGTTAACGTTGTATTGTAAGTAGCGCCCCTGTGTAAGTAGTGTAAGCGATGTAGTTAAATGTAAGTTTCAATGTAATGTAACTTGTATGCGTCCTGCAATCAATTAAAAAAAAAAAAAAAAAAAAAAAAAAAAAAACTTTAATAAAGGAATTACAACCTAAAAGTTATTACACAGAAATATTCGAAACTTTCTTTGATATAACTGATGCAAATAATTTCATAGTAGATGATACATTCGGTGCTGAAGTAAAATATGTAAAATGTCAAAACGATAATGGTTATATTACAACCGAATATATGAAAGATGATTTCGATTTATCATTGTTTGATAAACAGTTAGGAACTGTTTTAAATGGATCTGTGATTTCATTAAAAAAAAACAATTAGTACAAATAAATATACAATTTTTATCAGCTTTAAACACAACACAACATTTACAGATGCAACAAAAAATCTTGTTGGTTTCGGAGGAATTACTAATGACAAAAAATTCACTTACAGTGATCCTCGTTATAGCATAAATAACCAAAAACTCATCATCGACAATCAAAACGATAATAATCATCAATTAAGTGTGTTAAGTCAATATCAAAATAAAAACCTTTTCATGTGGATCATGAAAAATGACAACAATGCAAGATACGGTTTGGTAAATGGAGCTTATTTAGACAAAACCATCAATGTAAGAAATGTCACAACAAGAAACATCATAATAGAATTGCCTTATAAAATAAAACGAATAGGAATATCAACCAATGCTTACAGTTTTTATTCAAAGGAATTCAATAAAATTTGTTTTCTTGAAAGAGGAAATGGAGTTTATTTTATCTAATTTACTGTATAAACAATATATATATTTATAAAGCTCACTGACTTGATAAATCTAAGCTTTATGCATTAAACCAATGGGAGAGCCATATTATTAATTTTAAAATATATATACCTGGAGATTCAAAAATTAAAATTACATACAGTAATAACCAAAGCTTATTCGATGGTTTAAATTATAGCTACATTATAATCAATAAAATTGATTAATAAATTTTTAATATAATGTTATTTATATGAGTAATATGATAAAATTCAATCATATTGATAGCAATATAAATTCAGCTGATAAAGAACTATTAATGAACTTATATCATAGCTATTTCAAAAAACATCACTGCTATTCTTTAATGTTTAAAAAATGGAAAAAAATTCATATATCATTGCAAATGGCTTCAGTAATTTTAATTGGTTCGGGAGGAATAATTGGATCAATTACAGTGAACCCCATTATTATTAGCTCTTTAGCAGCTGCTGGCATTTTTGTACAAGCTTATATAACTAAAAATGAATTTAAAAGACAAGTTATTATGCTTAAAATAGCTGTAGATACATTGCAGTCTATTTTAGATGAATTAAAGAGCTATTTAAGGGGACTTGAATTTAGTAAAGACATAGTTTTATCTGATTTAAAAGTTAAAGATGACATGATTTCAAATTTGTGTCCAACACTAGATGAAAAATATATAAAGATATATGATAAAAAATTTAAAACTTCAGATTAAATGTCTATTATTGATATTATCTTATCACCTATAAGACTCATTATATTCGTCCATGTATTTTTATAATATTTAATCGTTTCAGCTCCTTTAGGCATTTTTAATTTCAATTTTTTAGTTGAAATATTCAATAATGTAAATATTTGAACTAAAATAAAATTTATATTAATAATTCTAACTCTATTCTTATTAAAAAGGGGTTTAACTAAATAAATTTCATTAAAAATTTTATTAATTTTATTTAAAACATTAATATTTAATTCATTCATATTATGATTATATTTTAATTTGTTAAGAATATTTTCTAAATGATATTTTGGTTTATATATACTCTTTTTATGAATTTTATATAAATTATCATAAAAATTAATATATATATCAATATTTTCATATCCATTAACAATCCCACAATTATTGCATATATAACACCCATTTTTTTTTATAATAAACTGTTTAGAACAACATTGGTAATCTGTTTTAACGACTTTAAATAATGCTTTATCACAAAAATGACATATACCTTCATTCATATTTATCAATTCATTATGTAAATAACTGTTACAACACATTTTATATATATTATGTATATTAAAAGTTTTTACGCATTAATGTTAAATACTTAAAAATATAATGTATAGTATTATTAATATAAAAATGAGAGGAAGACCTATTTTACACCAAACTGATGAACAACGTAAAAATGCAATAAAAAAAAGCAAAACAAAATATATGTTAAATAAACCTTGGTTCTGTGATATATGTCAAAATGATAAAAATTACACCCTAGCAGGCAAAGGGTCTCATATAAAAACAAAATTACATATTAATAACTGTATTATTAAAAGCACTGAACAAATTGATAAATTTAATATAATAACAGTTGAAGATTTAATTTAAAGATAAATGTTGACTTTTTGTTTCAATAATAACCAAAAATAATTATATTTCTGATTGTTATAATAATTAACAAATTAAACGCATTTAAAAAATATTTTACTATAGACTTAAAGAAATAATATCTTAACCTATATATATGAACAACTTAAATTACAAAAATCTCATAAATTATTCCAAAGATGATCTTATTAAAATAATTTTATCACTAAAAGAGAATCAACCAAGGATATACAAAGCACGGCCTCCGAAGTCTAATTCAAGACGTAGCGTACGCGATATGGTTCAAGATTATGAAGAAAATATTATTAAACCACCGCTTGAATTTAGGGATGACAATGAAGAAAATATCATCAAACCACCGCTTGAATTTAGGGATGATAATGAAGAAAATATCATCAAACCACCGCCTGAATTTATGGATCCAGCTCCAATGACTCAAATAAAACAAGTTGATAAGGCTTTGAAAGGCCATACCAAATCCTATGAAATTGGTATAAATAATGACAAAGACCCGCTTGAGCAATTACAAAACACAAGATCAGCTGTTAAGCATCACATCAATACATTACTAAATGAACTGAAAGGCTTGAAATTCGTTGAGGCTTTAAAAGTAACATTTAGAAAAGTTTCTAATGATGAGATAATTCATAAAACTGCATATTTTAACAGCAAACCTCAAACAATCATCAATAATCAGGAGATTGCAGAATCACTTCAATTATCTAAACAGCAGATATTAAATTTTGTAGCTCAATGGATCAAAGAGGGATCGGGTTGGACTATTGAATCAGTTGATAACCATTATGTCAATATAGTAAAATATCAGCCAATGCATGGCTCCTCATATATTCAACTACCTCCAGAACTTATGAATAGTGCTAAAGGTTTGATTAACCTTAAAAATAATGATAATGAATGCTTCAGATGGTGTCATATAAGATATTTGAATCCACAAAACAAAGACCCTCAGAGAATTAAAAAATCTGATAAGGCATACACCGAGAAGTTGGATTACTCTGAAATTCAATTTCCAGTATCCATTAAGCAGTACAACAAGATTGAGAAAAAGAATGCTATCAGAATAAATGTATTTGGATATGAGGACAAACAACCATATCCAATATATATATCAAAAGAAAAGCATGAAGATCATATGGAACTACTGCTGATAACAAAAGATGAAAATAAGCATTATGTGTTGATAAAAGATTTCAATAAATTCATGTTTAACCAAACAAAACACAAAGAAAGAAAGCATTTCTGTATGCATTGCCTCCAATGCTTTAGTTCTGAAAAAGTGCTAACTAATCACAAAGAAAACTGCATACAAGTGAATGGAACTCAAGCTATTAAAATGCCTGATAAGGATAATAATATACTGAAATTCAACAACTTCCATAAGCAACAACAAGTGCCTTTCATTATATATGCTGACTTTGAGTCCATAACCGAAAAAATCTCCAGTTGTAAGCCAAATGATGATAAATCATATACTGAAGCATACCAGAAGCATACAGACTGTGGATATGGATATAAAGTAGTTTGTTGTTATGATGACAAATACACTAAGCCAGTACAAATATATCGTGGTGAAAAGGCTGTTTATAAATTCATGGAAAAGATGCTTAAAGAAGTAAAATACTGTAAAAATACAATAAAAACATACTTTAATAAACCATTGAAGATGACCGATGATGATGAAAAGAAATTCAAAAATACAACATCATGTCATATCTGTGATAAAGAATATAATGATGAAGATATTAGAGTCAGAGATCATTGTCATATTACTGGTAAATATAGAGGCTCAGCACACCAAGATTGCAACTTAAAACTACGATTAGACTCTGATAAAATAAAAATACCTGTTATTTTTCATAATTTGAGAGGTTATGATTCACACTTTATTATGCAGGAAATTGGTGCTATTGTAAAAAACCATACATATAAGAATAAAAAAGGAGAGATCAAAGAGATGGTTATCAATGCTATACCAAACAATATGGAGAAGTACATGGCTTTTATGCTTGGTAATCATCTTACCTTTATTGATAGTTTTCAATTCATGAGCTCTAGCTTGGATAAATTAGTCAGTAATCTTCCAAGAGAATCATTAAAATATACATCCCAAGATTTTAAAGGTAAAAAGCTTGATCTGATGTGTAGAAAAGGAGTATATCCTTATGACTATATGGACAGCTTTGATAAATTTAATGAAAAGTTACCCACTAAAGAAGACTTTTACAGCATATTAAATGATGACCACATATCAAATAAAGACTATAAACATGCTAAAAATGTTTGGAGAGAATTTCAGCTTAGCAAAATGGGTGAATATCATGATCTATATCTTAAATCTGACATCCTACTTTTAGCTGACGTATTTGAACACTTCAGAAAAACCTGCTTAGAATACTACAAACTCGATCCTTGCCATTATTTTACATCCCCTGGTTTGTCATGGGATGCTATGCTAAAAATGACTAATATTAAATTAGAGCTTATGACTGATATTGATATGTTCCAATTCATTGACAAGGGTATGCGCGGTGGAATCAGCTACATAGCCAAACGTTATGGCAAAGCAAACAATAAATACATGAAAACATATGATGAGAAGGCGCCCTCAAAGTATATCATGTATCTCGATGCAAATAATTTATATGGATGGGCTATGAGTCAGTATTTACCGACTGGAGGATTTAGATGGATGAATGAAAAACAGATAAACAATATAAACCTCGCTAAGTATGAAGAAGACAGCAAAAAAGGTTTAATACTTGAAGTTAATCTGGAATACCCAAAAAAGTTACATAAACTTCATAATGACTATCCCTTGGGTTCTGAAAAGGTTAAAGTAACAAATGACATGTTGTCTGAATATTGTAAGGAAATACAAAACAAATTCAATATTTCCACAGGACTAGTACACAAACTGATTCCAACATTAAATAATAAAGAAAAGTATGTATTGCACTATCGAAACCTTCAGTTATATCTTGATCTCGGTTTAAAATTAACCAAAGTTCATAGAGTGTTAGAGTTCAATCAATCACCATGGCTTAAGCCATATATAGATTTCAATACTGAAAAACGTAAGGATGCTAAAAATGCTTTTGAAAAGGACTTTTTCAAACTAATGAATAATGCTGTTTACGGAAAAACAATGGAAAACCTATATAAAAGAGTTGATATAAAGCTTGTTACAAATGAGAAAAAACTTTTAAAGATGGCTTCTAAACCAACTTATGTAAGTAGTAAGATCTTCAACGACAATCTAGTAGCTGTTCATAAGATCAAAGAAACACTTACTCTAAACCGACCGACATATTTAGGTATGTGCATCTTAGATCTAAGCAAGACTCTGATGTATGATTTCCATTACAACTACATCAAAAATAAATATGGAGATAAAGCAAAGCTACTATTTACAGATACTGATAGTTTGACCTATGAAATTCAAACTAATGATGCATATCAAGACTTTTTCAATGATAAAGAAAAATTTGATTTCAGCGACTACCCCGAAAACTCAATATTCTATGATAATACAAATAAAAAAATAATCGGTAAATTTAAAGATGAGTCTTGTTTCATACCAATAACTGAATTCGTAGGCTTGAGATCTAAAATGTATGCATATAAAAAAGAAAATAATGAAGAAGGAAAGGCTTGCAAAGGAACGAAAAAGGCTGTAATCAAAAAAGATATACATTTCGAAAATTATAAAGAAACACTTTTCAACAGCCAACAAATGCATCATAAAATGAAGACAATTAGAAGCGACAAACATCAATTAGGTAGTTATGAAATAAATAAGATATCATTATCATGTTTTGATGATAAACGATATTTACTAGATAATGGAATCAGTAGTCATGCATACGGACATTATAAAATAAATAATAACAATATAAAAATATAATCTCATATTATATTATATAATGGAATCAGAAAACACCCAATTACTTTCACTTTTAAAATATCTCATAAGCATTCAAAATATAAAAAAGTATAATCACAGGATTAAAGATTTAAGGATCGAACTCGACAATCTTCAAATTGAGTTGGACCACATAAAACAAGAATTAACATCAACTAAGATCACTGAAAATCAAATAATATCACTTGATAAAGATAATAACTTAAAAATTAGCTTCATAAAGTGACAGAAATTAAAACATTTTTTCTCTATCTTATATATATGAACGAATCAAACATATACATAAAAATAAAATATATTATATATTATATATAAGAATGATCATAACATGTATCGGATGCGTCGATGTAGGAAAAAGCTCTTTAGTATCACGCATTTTAATAAATACTGGAGCTATAAGTAATAGAGAAATCAATAAAGCAATCAATGAATCAAAAAATTGGCTATCAAACATCGTTGATACGGATTATAATGAGCAATCAAAAGGAATAACAATTCATTCAACATTAGAAAAATTCATAATAGAAGATAATGAATTCATTATAGTAAATAACCCAGGTCATGAAAATTTAATACATGAAATGATAAAAAATTCATCAATATCTGACATAGCAATGCTTTTAATATCTGCCAAACCAAATGAAACTAAAAAAAGCATTAAACAAGATTATGAGTATGCCCTATTGACACGAGTAAATGGAATAAAGCATCTAATTGTATGTATAAACAAATCAGAATATATCAATCATGATAATACCTATGAAAACATAGTCAACCAAGTGAAAAAAGCATTAAACAATCAAAATTATGAAAAAATGATATTCATACCAATATCAGCAAAATTAGACATCAATATATCAAAAAATGATAGTAATATAGTAAATTACTGTCTGTTTGATGTAATAAAAAACATAAAAGTTCATAGAAGAGAAAGCAAATCAATTAAACCAATAAACAATACATTAAATAGTAAATTATATTTTCATAAAATACCAAATTTAATTACATTAGGATATAAATGTATATTACATTCACTTAATAAATCATTTAAAGTCGAATTCATCAATATAGAAAATGAGGATCACAATTTTGTCACAAAAAAAAATTCAAAAGGAAGATTCATAGCTTGTAAATTAAAAATTGATACAAATGAGCATCTAGGTCATTCAATAATATTAATATCAGCTAATATAATATTGGCATATGGTATATTATATTAAATATATAATATTAAAACATATAAAAAAATAATTTCTTATATAAATATATAAATGACAAGAGCATCAAGTATAAAACCATACATAAAAAAGCCCAAATTCTTAACATTGTATAAATTTAAATCATTAAAAGACTTAACAAATAATATACTTGACAACAATGATGAATTAATTGAACTAGTAATATCGAGAACTGATTCCAATCTAATAAGATATAATAAGAAAAGAGTATTCTTCATGCATCCATTTTTTAATAGGTATGGTTGTGATATTCATGGCGATATATATGATTTAGTTTGTGTAAATCAACCACGTATATATCCATTTCTAAATATAATAACAATTAATATTAAATTAAATAATGAAGATGAATATCCAATTCAATATAAACATACAAAATTCATATCAGAAGCATTAAAACTATATAAATCTGATATTATAAAGCATAATTTCGAAAATGACTATGAAGAGGCAATTCATGATGAAGAAGACGAAGCTTGTAAACAAAATAAAAAAAATATGATATAAAAAAATATAATCAACATACATATGATATTCTAAATCATGAAAAAAATGATAACAGTTCTGATAATGATACAGATGATAACAGTTCTGATAATGATACAGATGATACTGTCGATGAATAAAAAAGCTTGTATTCAAGGGCTAACCTTACGTTGGTAATGATTGATCAAAATACACCTAATTTTGCGATGTTTATTGTATTGAAATGCTTGTACAATATCATATTTTTGAAAAGTACAGAAATAGTAAAAAAATTGCGCGAAAAAAACTAAACTGAAAATTGTAATGGATTAAACATGTATTAATAATATGTAGCATCAGCTTTTAGTTGATATTACATATTAAACCACATTTAGTATATATTATAATGTATTTAGTACTATATTTAGTAATGTATTTAGTAATGTATTCAGTAATGAAAATGGACGGAAATTGATCTTCAAAAAGCTTAGCTTTTTAAAGAACATAAAATTTCCAGTTTATATACAGCTCTGGTTTATTACTTGATTTAGTACTGTATTTTGCGCTGGATTTAGTGATGTATAAATTTAGTGATTTATTTAGTACTAATTTCCAAGGGGTAACCTTACTTTACTAATGATTGATTATTTCATGCTTATATTTACAATGTTTATGTTATTAGAATGATCGTACAATAGCATATTATTGTAAAGTACATAAATAGTATGATATTCTTGTAAAAAAGTATAGATCACATTTTTGAAAAAATACTATAAAACATTTTTTTGTATAATTTTTGGAAAATAGTATAGAAAATATTTTTGGTAATAATTTTTGGAAAATAGTATAGAAAATATTTTTGGTAATAATTTTTGGAAAATAGTATAGAAAATATTTTTGGTAATAATTTTTGGAAAATAGTATAGAAAATATTTTTGGTAATAATTTTTGGAAAATAGTATAGAAAATATTTTTGGTAATAATTTTTGAAAAATAGTATAGAAAATATTTTTGGTAATAAAAGTCAAAAAATCCAGCGCAATTTATTCAGTATAAAAATCAAAAAATCCAGCGCAATTTATTCACACATAATTTTCAGCTCGTAGCCCCAAAATACTATACTACTATTGGGTACTCATGTTTCGCTTATATACATCGCCGGAATCAAATATCAAATCACTAGAGTGATTGTGATTTGCGTTCTGGGAGCTAAACTCTAATTTTTGATCTGTTTTGTTGCGTTACTTATTTAATTTTTATTTGTCACAGGTGTTTCAATAAACTTAAGAGCGGCTTGCCCTAAGGATCACCTAAACCTATGCAGGATAGAAAAATTCGATTTTCTGAAACTTTGTCAGGATAAAGGCTTTTACTAACTAGTTTCAACAATGTAACTTTGAGGTTGATTCGATTTTTATTTTTTTCACGAGACGGCTTTTCGTATTTGGCCGCTCGAAGTGCCAAGATCGGCCCTAAAATTCCACTTTTTTCAAATGCGAGCAAGACAAAATAACATCCGCAGCAGGCAAGGCTGATACATATTATTAAAATATCATCTTTTAACAATAGTTGAGCGCTGTCAGAATCGAAAGACATTTCAACCTGAATTTTTATCAAATTTTCAAAATTATACACTTCCACCATGTTATGTCATGTCAAAATTTAGGTCAAATTCGTGGGCCAAAAAATCAATCTGGTACATGGATTTATCCGTCAAAACTATTTTTTAGAGTAAAAGTATCACATCATCTTAGCTTTTATCGAAAAACCAGCTTGGGTAAATAAAACAGAAAAATTTGACAGCGACTTGAAAACATGACACTTGAGCGAATTGCGTGACACTTTGATCTTTCGTGCTGCGATCATTATCACAAACATTGATCCAGAAAAGTCCAACTTTGACCCTAATCTCCCGTCAGGTAGTCTGTTAAGTCTCCCAGATATCCGAGGGAAATCGCTTATCATGTTTTAAAATCAATATAAATCTTCTAACGAACGTGTTTGCTAAATTACATCTGGCGGTTTGGCGAGATCTGACAACGCAGGCGACAAAAATATCAGTTTATATATCACCATCGAGAAAAACCTTTCGTTAGACTGGAATAATAGATAGCTTATTAAATAAGCAGAACTATTTCTTACCTCAATCTAACCTATCTTGATGAGAAATGGTAACATTGCTGCTGCCGTTACGGTGTACGAAACGTCCATAAACTGTCGACAAGTTACATATTAACTTCATCCGGGTGACCGCTGCCCTCTACTTCCTGGTATCAAATTTCTCAAATGCCATAAACGTGTTTGTGGCATTGCTTTGCGAAAAATATTGTTTACTTTGCCTTCTGTTAACATTAATATCGGACTTCATCTAAAACAAGTAGCCGGAGCGTAAAGCTTTATGCTAACACCATCGAGAAAAATATTTCTTTAAACTGGAATTATGGATAGCTTATTAAATATTAAGTGGAACTATTTCTTACCTCAATCTAGCCTATCTTGATGAGAAATGGTAACATTCCTGCTGCCGTTGCGATAGAATCTACGAAATGCTCATAAACTGTCGCCAAGTAACATATTAACCAGAGACACAGAATACCCACGCTGATACGCGAGTTTCCCTAAGAGGGAAGATGGGGCAGGGAGTGGGAGGAGATGGGGGTTGGGGAGGGGGGGGAGGCTGGCAGTGGTGGTAAAGCCGGTTCTGTAAAAAGGAATATAAAACGAGTCACACAATTAGAAGTGCAACCACGCAATCTATGATACCCGAGGCACGTGAACGGCAAAATTTCTCTTAAAACTTTTTATGCCTAATTTAAGCTCTTTTTAAGTTTTCCACTATTATAAGTGTACTGTAACATGTACTTTTACTTTACAATACAGCTGGGATTCTCGCAAGTATTTTAGGGTATCTTGTTTGACGTATAGGGCGTACTAGCACGTGCGCGACAAAATTTCTTTCTACAGCATTTTTCATTTTGCCTTAAATCAATATGAATTTTGGGAATAAAAGTAACACACATATATAATACTGGTTTTAGCGCAAAAAAAAATAAAGATACAAAACAATGCTGATTTAACAAGAAACTCGGCTCCCATGCTCGCCTCGTTTCTTGTTAAATCAGCATTGTTTTGTATCTTTATTTTTTTTTCCGCTAAAACCAGTATTATATATGTGTGTGGTGGTATTTGAGTGAAAATAAGCAAGGAAGTAACAAAGAGCGAGCGGATGTGTCACACAAAAAAATTATTTTCTTTTGAAGAAATGTATGCACTGTCTATATACAAAAGTGCGCCAGAATTATTTTCCATTTGAACAATTATCTGCACTTGTATATACGGCGAGATGGCGGCTGCAAGATTTTCATCAGATGTTCTGAAAACATTTTACGGTCCAATAGCAAGGGAGCAAAATAGAAATCTTCCTGAACCATTACAGCCAGAACGTACTATTTTACGCGACGGGTTTAAAATAAGTCAGACTAATTTCCAGGAATGGCTTCGTGTTTGGATAATGGATATATCCAAAACAAATCAAAACAACAAAGATATTTATATGTTTAAAAATGCAAATAAAGAAAAGTATACAAACTTGATAGAACAGGAAATTCAAAAGTTGGGAAGTGTAAAGGTGAGCTTTGGGCTAAAAGTAAACTTTGAAATAGAAAGAAACGGAGAAACGCAAGAAATGTCGCACTATTTCAAAGAGGACCAGCCGCACGTTTTTACCAGTTATGACAAAGAACAGATAAAACAAAAATACGAAGAATTCATGGAAAGAATAAAGGGAGAAATAGAAAACTGGTCATTGCAAGGATCAGGATGGGAAATTGAAAGTATAGAGTTAGCATACGTGAACGTTGCAAAATATCAGCCACTGCGCGGAGGAACCTATTTGCCACTTCCAGCCGATCTAGCAAAAAAGAAGGCAATAATAAATGTGAAAAACAAAGACAACGAATGTCTGAAGTGGGCTCTAAGAGCTGCTTTATTTCCTCCAAAAGATGGGAAGGACCCCCAAAGACCAAGCAAATACCCCAAAAATGACGGGATAAATTACGAGGGGATAGATTTTCCAACACCGGTAAAACAAATCGACAAGCTGGAAAAACAAAACCGAAACCTGGCAATAAACGTGTTCGGATGGGAAAAAGACACAGTGATAGTGTACAGAATAAGCAGTAAAGAAAAAAGCGTAAAAAGAATAAACCTGATGTTGATTGAAAAAGGCGAGAGACAGCATTACTGTTGGATAAAAAGAGAAAGCGCTTTGTTGTTCGATAAGGCAATAAACAATAAAACTTTCTACTGTATGAGGTGCTTAACACGTTTTACAAGAGCGCACGTGCTGGTGGAACACGAAAAGCACTGCAACGGTGTGAATGGGAGGCCAACAAAGATAGACATGCCGGAAGAGGGGGATAATATCCTAGCTTTTAAAAACTATCAGAAACAGATGAAAGCGCCATACGTGATATACGCTGACTTTGAGGCGTTAGTAAGAAAATTTCAAGGTTGCGAGCGAGACCCTGAAAATGACAAATACAAAAACAAAAGTTACACAGAAAAGACGGAAAGGCATGAGGCGTGTGGATATTCATTTGTTGTAGTAAGAAGTGACGGGAAAGTTACAGGACCATTTGTATACAGGGGTGAAAACGCGGTAAGGTCTTTCCTGAAAAGACTGGTAATAGTAAAAGACAAAATAAGAGAAAACCTCGCGCAAGTAAAACCCATAGCAATGACGAACAAAGACTGGTATGAATTCAAAAACGCACACAGCTGCCACATCTGCGAAAAAAAGCTGGTAAAAGAAAACTTTTGGGATTCATTGCCGGTCTACGCAACAGGACACATATCAAAAAAAGAGAAATACCAGGGGCAGTATCACAAAAGATGTTTCTATGAAGAGCAAAATTACCAAAGTGAATTTTATGAAACGCTGTGCCATAATGCATCAAAAGACGATGATTTTGAAATAATAAAGCTGAAAAAACCGGAAACCGCAGCCGCGCGCCACACAGCAAAAGAACAAACCAACTGCTACAAATGCAAAAAGTCACTTCTCCAAAAGAACTACAGAGACGCGGTAAAAGACCATTGTCATCTGACGGGTAAATACCGGGGGGCAGCGCACAGCGAATGCAACCTAAAACTAAAAATAAACCCCAAAACGCACCAGGTACCAGTTGTATTTCACAACCTGAGGGGGTACGACGCGCACCATTTAATGCAGGCGATGGCAAATTTGAAAAAAGAGGTGAAATGTGTCGCAAACAACATGGAGAAGTACATAACCATTTCGGTTGATGGTTTGCGTTTCATAGACAGCTTGAACTTTTTGCAAGGAAGCTTGGACTCGCTGGTAGAAGTAATAGTTGATGGGGTAGAAGAAGCCACATCAGAATTAAAAGACAGAGAGCAGGAGTACAAAAAGCAAATTAAGGAGGCACTAAAAATCACATCAACAATATCAAATGGCAGTGATTTGCTTTACAAAAAGGGAATTTACCCATACGAGTACATGGATTCATTTGAAAAATTCAGCGAAACAAGTCTGCCAAAAAAAGAAGACTTCTACAGCAAACTCAACGATGAACACATTACAGAAGATGAGTACGCTCACGCGAAGGCGGTATGGGAGACTTTTGATTGTAAAACATTGGGGGATTACCATGACCTTTACGTGAAAACGGATGTAGCACTGTTGGCAGATGTATTTGAAAATTTCCGTAAACTGTGTTTGCAGCAGTACGGTCTTGACCCGGCGCACTATTTCACATCACCAGGACTATCATGGGACGCACTCTTGAAAAAGACGGGTGTTGAGCTTGAGTTGTTAACAGACTATGAAATGCATATGTTCGTGGAACGAGGAATTCGCGGAGGAATCTCGATGGTAAGCAAAAGGCATGCAAAGGCAAACAATCCTTTGGTAACAGACTATGACGAAAGCAAACCGAACAGTTACATAATGTATCTGGACGCAAACAACCTGTACGGCTGGGCAATGAGCAAGCCTCTCCCCAAAAGCGGATTCAAATGGAAACGCGTGATGCCGACAGAGGAGGAAATAATGAATAAAAAGGAGAACGCCAAGAAAGGCTGGATCCTTGAAGTTGATTTGGAGTACCCGGCGGAGCTGCATAAAGAACACAACAGCTACCCACTGGCGCCAGAGAAAAAGGTCGTGAAAAAAGAAAACATGTCGGACTACCAAAAGAATCTGATAAAAGAATTGGACCTGAAAATCCCAAACAGCAAGAAGCTGCTGCTGACACTTGAGGATAAAAAAGACTACGTGGTTCACTACGAAAACTTGAAGTTCTATCTGAAGCAGGGGATGAAACTGAAGCGCGTAAAAAGGGTGCTAGAGTTCGAACAAGAGTGTTGGATGGAGCCGTACATCCGTATGAATACAGAATTCAGAAAGCAAGCAAAGAATGACTTTGAAAAGAACTTTTACAAGCTGATGAATAACTCAGTTTTCGGCAAAACCATGGAAAACCTGCGCAACCGTGTAGACATAAGAATAGTCCGCAGCAATGAAAAAGACAAAATAAGGAAATTGGTCGCCAGCCCTCTGTACGCAAGGCACGTAATATTTACAAACGACCTGGTGGGCATTGACATGCACAAAAGCCGCCTGCTTCTCAACAAGCCGGTCTACACAGGAATGACAATCCTTGACAAAAGCAAGATACTTATGTACGACTTCTTTTACAACCACCTGAAAAAGCAGTACGGTGAGAAATGCGAGCTCCTGTACACGGACACGGACAGCCTGCTGCTGAAGATAGAAACAGAGGATGTCTACAAAGACATAAAAGAAAACGAAAACTTCTATGATACATCAAACTACCCGAAGGAGCATCCGCTCCACTCAACAGTGAACAAAAAGGTACTGGGAAAAATGAAAGATGAGTGCGAGGGGATCCCAATATCGGAGTATGTGGGCCTGAGGTCAAAGATGTACTCGGTAATGCAAGAAGGTAAAAGCGAACAGCGGATAGAAAAAATAAAGAAAGACTTCCCGGAGACGGAAATAAAAGAGTGCAGCTGCGAAGGAAAAAAAGTGCAGGCAATAATGGCAAAAGGCGCAGAGTTGGTCAAAAAAATAATGGCAAAAGACGCAGAGTCGGTCAAAAAAACGGATCATCCGAAAGCAAGAGTGTCGCAATGCTGTAACATGATAAAAGTTGACGAAACAAACGTAAGAAAAGCGAAAGGCGTGAAAAAGAACGTTGTTAAGAAACAGATAAAGCACGAGCAGTACAAGACCGCGCTGTTCAAAAAAGAGCAGATGTGGCACGGAATGAACATTTTGCGAAGCGAGGGGCACGAAATCTACGGCATGCATGTAAATAAAATTTCACTGTCCCCGTTTGATTCAAAGCGCTGGATAGCTGACGACGGGGTAAATACAAAGGCTTACGGGTACAACAGTGCAATGGAAGAAATGGAAGCTTTATTTGCTACTACAGAAATGGAAGAAATAGAATTAACAAATGCCGAAATGAAAGAAATAGAAGAAGCTTTAAAGTCGCTCGGGGGGTAATTGTGTGTTTGGAGGCACAACAAGCAGTTCTTCACGCACGAAGCCACGCTTGGGCCCGTCATGCAAATAATAGAGAACGGGCTGATTCGGTTTGGTAAAAGAACGTTCAATGTTGTAAACTTTCAAAGACCAGATTGGATCAGTGGCTCTTTTAACACCACCTTCAAGCTCGCCAGGTTGGTACAAATACCTAACATTCACACGAGAGGGGAGCTTTTTTTCGCTTTCTCCAACAGGCCTCAAATAAGGTGTGGATGGCTTTGCATAAATATTTTTTTCTTTGATGGCAACTACAGGTTTCTTGCCGATAAGGCTTGTGACTTCATTGTTCAGAGCGGCTACAACTTCAGGAAGTCTTTTTACCCACGCCGTGTACCGCTGTCCCTCAGGCATTCGCATTTCAACAGCGTACTGGTGCCCGAACAAGCGCTCAGCCAGGGTGCGGTTAAAACGTTCAACAATGGCCTGATCACGGTGAATGTCAACTCGCCCACGCCGAATATATGTTTTGTGATTTTCCATTTCTTTTGTAACAGCGCCCATAAATTCGCGCCCAGGGTCAACCTGCAGCAGTTCAGGCCATTTCAGAGGCGAGCGTTTGTAAATTCTCTTAAAAGCAAGAGCAACTTCATCAGAGTTTTTCGATGTCAAGGGTTCAGCCTCTTTGTATCTGCTGGCAACATCGACAACGGTGAGTGCATATTTAAAAACTTTGCGTCCGCGGGGTAGTTTGTCATGCGGCAAAAAAAGAAGATCCGCCTGATGCACTTTGTTTGGTATAGGTACATCGAATTTCGGCCGAGGAATGCGCTTCGGTGCTGGGATGAATATCTGCCAGAGTGCTTGCTTGAACAGCCACTTTTTTGCGGTTTCTTCTGGTACCTTGGCAGCTTCGGCTAATTTTTTGATTGCAGCAAAACCTTTCCAGTAGCCCCCAGGGCTATAGTATATCTTTGCGAGTTTGGCATCCATCTATAAGTAAGGAATTAAAAAAGTTTAAAGGAAACGAAAGGCAGCGTAGCCCAGAGCAAGAGCCCCGGCACCCACGAACATAAGTTCACCATTTTTCTGCTGCTGGCTTGGTTGATAGAAATCTGAGAACTTGGGTTCTTTGGGGGGTATCATTTGTTTGTCAGGGTGCGCCTGGTTATACAGTTTGAAGGCGTAGTCAGTGTTAGTAAAGTTCTGTTTGGCCTGCTCTTTTATTTGCGTGTTAGTCGCAATCCAGTCGAGAAGTTTGGTGCGGTCACGGGAGTATTTGGCATAAGCTGCTTGATACGCCTCGAGAGCTTTATCATGTCGTACTTTTTCATCAAGTGCAGCTTTGTCACCTCCACCAAGCGCCCTAGCAAGATAATTGCCGCCAATAAAAGCAGCAGCATTCAATATAGCTCCACCAGCCATAATCGCGATACTTGCCATTCTGATATATATTAGAGCAGAGTTTTTTCAAATAATTAATTTATCAACTTTGTTGATGGGGTGTGGGTAGCAACTCAGTTGCTGATGCCCCACTTACATGCTGGTGGGAAGGATTTTTTGGTCCTCCAGGTACTGTTTGAGCGCAATGCTACCTGCCATGACGGCGGTGAACTTCACATAGTTCATAGCACTGCTGCTGGGGTCAGAAGTAAAATTCTCTTTCACAACCTTTTTTGCGACCCAGCCGATGCCGGCGGCCAAACCGGTTATAGTAGCAGCATCCATGATGGTTTTAACAAGCTTGTTGTCTGACATTATTTATCAACTTTGTTGATACGTATATAAAACATACAAAAAGTTTAAATAAAAATTAATCTGTCTCTTCTGCGTCCGTGTCCTCTTCTGCTTCCGTGTCATCTGCTTCATTTTTCTCTACCAATTCAACAAAATTCGAAGGGTCTTTTGCCAACCAAATCAATTCATTAGACATCTTGCAAGAAAAATACCACCAAAAACTAAAAATGACTACGCCTGCTAAAGAATTGACAACAAATGTTTGCGTTGGAACTTTCACCATAATTATAAAGAAACATACAAAGTTTAAATAAAAATTAATTTGTCTCTTCTGAGTCCGGGTCAAATATTGTGGCCTTCATAAGATCGCGGACTGTAAGAAAAATCTTCACATTGAAGTCGTACCATAACAGTCCGATCCCAAAAATGGCTGCGGTTGAGATAAGAACTTGTGGAATATCAACTTTCTTCATGATATATTGTATCAACAAAGTTGATGAGGTATAATATTAATTCGTAAATATTTAATCCATATGACTTAAAACTCTGGTCTGTGTCGGGCGAGCAGGTTGTAGCTCAGCACGTGCTGGCTCAGGTGTATTTTTTTTGCTGAATGCGGCCTTGAGCTCTTCACGTTTGTAATAAATACCGATCAGTGAAACGACTATGCCGACAACACCAATCCATTGTGTGGTGCTGAGACTGCTATTTTTTTCTTCGGTACTTTTTAGGGTTTCATCTGCAATAGTCGGTGTTGGCTCAGAAACCGGGGGATCAGCAACTGAGTTGCTACCCTTTGCCTTGTTGTTTGCGATTATGACAGCAGCCTCAGCTGCGGCTTTTTTCTGTTGTTCACGGGCTAGCCGCGTTCTTTCAGCAACCGCTTTGCCAGCAGCCACACGCTTGGGATTTTTTACGCGCTGCGGGGCTGTAGTTGGAGTTGGAGTTGTTGCTTGCTGTGTTATATCGACCTGCTCGGATTGTTCGGTTGACATTATATGTTAAGCAAATAAAAAATTATTAAGCAATTATTCAGAATTTGTCTGCAAATGTTCAGTAGTTGGTGAGGAATGCTCAGGAATTTCTTCTAATTTTGCTTTGTCATTTTTCTCCAAATGCGAATTAAAATCAATGTGCTTCGCCGTTATCAAAGCAGCAGAAATAGGAGCAAGAAATTTTCCATATTTCAAAGAGAGACTGCCAACAAAATTTGTCATTTCTTTGTTAATAATGAAGTCTTCTTTTAGTTCTTTTTTCATTGCATCAACGTCATCTATTTCTATAACCATTTGCAGGCCTCTTGTCACAAGCGTAAGCAGGTTGTCAACCATGCTTTCGGTTGTCTTGCTGCCAACGAAGGTTTCATATCTCTTGTAGTACTTTTCAACTTCTTTATCAGTCAAGCGTTTCAACTGCTCATGTGTTAATTGCACTCCGATGGCCTCTTTGGATTTGCCTGTTGATACAAGCACGGCCAGCTGCTCACGAAGGGCAGGAATGTTAGGTCCGGATAGCAACTGTGGCACAAGGCTACTATCAGCTTGGCTGCTTGACGGCTCAGCTTCCAGTAGGTTTATAACATCTGCGAACTCTTGTTCAGCCATGTTTATATACTATATACAACTTTTATTTTTTTAATTCAAAAAAGTTTAAAACTCTGGGGTGTGGGGTTTACCCCACTTATAATCCGTAGGGGTAGCGAAGCGAGAACACGAGATAAGAGAACTTCCGCTCTTTCAGCTTTGAAATCAGATTTTTGTACTCATCGTGGGAGAGTTCGCCGGCGTAATCTTCAAAGATTGCCTTCGTAGTTTTGGCTGAGGGAGTGTAAAATAAAACGATAGCCGCCACGTTCTCCCGGAAGGAAGGTGTTATGCTGGTTATCTTCTGGGTCAGCACCCAAACGCTGATGCCGATATGTCGAGCGGAAAAGCCAAGATTTACCAGCTGGCCTGTGCGCCCTTTCACATCTTTAGAGGCTGCGCAGTCATCTAGGATTATGAGCGTTTTGGTGCCCTCAAACAGCCAGCTCACGATCTTCAAAAAAATTTCCACCTCGTGCTGCTTGCATATTATCACAAACATTCTTGGATCATTTTCACCAATTCGGTAGTAGGTCTTGTTGTGCGCGAATGTTGGGCAGATAAGCACAATGTAGTCGAACTTGCCACGGAAAGGGCCATAGATCTGGTCAACCACATATTTAGATTTGCCTGAATTTGTCGGCCCCACAATCAGAGCGTTAAAGGGTATCTTGCTCGGATCCATCTTCAGCAACTCAGTTGCTATATTAATACAGAACAGATTCTAATTGCCTTTTTAATATATTCATCTGCGCATCACTGATTACGTAAATGTGGCAGTTCACATTGCCAGAGCCGCTTGCATTCCTCTCGAGCTCCAGCTGTACCCCATCCTTTGTGTTTACAAGTCGCGTGCCGCTTCCGTGCATAGAGTGATCAGCCATGGAACGCAGATCGATCATAACCCCGAACTTGTTATCTGCATAAAACTTTGTTGCATTCATGTGCTGTGTTTTGTTTTCATTTTTGAGAAAGAAGCGTTTGACCTCCTCCCAAATATCAATTCCTTCAAGTCCGTTGTTGTACAGCCTGTTGGGCGAGCCATTTACTGTGACACTGACTTTTGTCAGGTCTGGGTTAAAGTATGCTTCTGACTGCCTTGCACCAGCAACATAGGGCTCGACAAAAAGTAGCAAGATGCCTTTGAGGGACCTTCTCTGAGGGTTAACTCTGAGATTCAGCCTTGTGTCACTGCCTTTTTTAAAGGTAACAATTTCGTCACGCTGGATGTGGTCATATGCAAATTCTTTCCCATTTGTGTACTCGCTGAGGGCTTCATCTGCCAGTGTTTTGCTTCTTATCATCTCGTACTCCAGCTGGATGTTTGTCAGCTTGTATTTCAGTTTTGTTGGATCGGAGCCTCTGACTACCGGATCGGCTGACGCAAGTGTCAGTTCGAACACAAGATCGTTGTATAGAGCCTGCGGATAAAAGGTCCCGTGGTCGTTCAAAATCTGGTGGTCAAGGCGTATCCTGTATTTTGATCCGTAAATCCCGTTCAGTTTGTTTTCCGAATCGACGCCTGTGGTCTGCTTGTCACCCGCGTTTGAGCGAATTTTGTTGAGGCCCTGACTCTGGATTCCATCTTGCAACCTGTTGTCGCGCTCCTCCTGTGATAGAAAGAGATCCTCGAATATCTTGTAAATGTCATAACCAACAGTGTCCTGCAGGATTGTGCCAGAGTACTTTACAACAAGTTTTTCAACTAGCGCCCGTCCAACATTGTCGACAAGAAAGTTGTTGGCATGACCTCCACTCAAATCGATGTTGAAGCGCAGCGCAAGTGAACCAGGAACAATGACCTCGTTTTCATTCAGCTTGGGAACCGAAACATAAAGCGTTTCCTGTGGATTGGCTTCTGTGCGCTCGAAAGTGATTCGTTTCACCGCGCGCTCCGCTCTTAGCGCGCCAAGAGTTTTTTTACTACGTGTTGGCCGGAGGTTTTCTTGTACACCGTCCATTATTACAAAGAATATAAAATATTCAATTAAAAAATTTCAATTGTAAATATAAAATCACGTGATGGCAGAAGGTGGCTATGACGAAACAGATCCTCTCTTGAAAGATACAGATGATCGCAATGCCGTCGATGACGGCGATGATACAACAGGCTCATTCCAGCCTGAAGGGGCATCAACGCCCGGATCAATGAGAAGAAATACCACGTTGAATAGACCGGGCGAAACAACGTTGTTTCCTGAAATCCCTGACGATAGTGCGACAACAACCTTCACTGCTTCGAGTTATCTTGACAAAGAGTTTCCATCATCTGACAAATCAAAGATTAAATACAAAATAGATGGAAATGGAAGGCTGCAAGTCGGGTTAATTAATCCACGTAAGCCTTATTATTATTTAACAACCAAAATTCAAGGGAAGGAAGAATACCAGATAAATATAAAACTTCCCAAAGAAGTCTTAAAAGCCCTTGGTCCAAGTCGTCGATTAACTCTTGAAAATGAAATAAGAGCTCTTTCAGAAGGTATTAATGAAAATAAAAAAACAGTAGGAGATAAAAATGAAAGCTCGGAGGAAAGAAAAAAAGCTTATGAAAGAGCAAAACAACAAATTGAAAGGCGCACTGATCTACAGAAAGAATTAGATCGGTTGAAAAAATTAGATTACGAGCCTGTGTTAGGGGAAACAATACCTTTACAAGAATTCCAACAAAATGAAGCAGAAAGGCAAGAAAGGGAAGAAGAAATACGACAAGAGAGACAAGAACAAGAGGAAATTGCAAACGACGAAAACACGCCACAAGATGAAAGACAACAAGCTCGTGAAAGAGTTCTTGAATTAGATCAAGAAATAAATGAAATAGAGAATGAAAGAGAAGAAGAGATCGAAAGGTTGTCCTTAACAGACAAATTAAGAGAAAAGGTTAAAGAGATTTTCAAAAAGTATGGCTTCACCGTCACAGCAGTTTTGCTTGCTGTTGGCACGACTATTGGGGTCATTCTGAGCTCTCTCTCAAACGGGCTTAAGGCTGTTGCAAAGGGTGTCGGCGATGGCCTTCAAACGCTCGGCAAAAAAATAGCAGGCATTCTGCCTGGACTACTTGGCTCAATTGTCAGCTTTGTGTTTCGCGCGGCCGGTCAGGTGATCAGCTTTCTTGGCAAAAATGCTTGGCTGTTGATTGTCGGTGTGGCCGTCTTTCTTTTTGAGCAAGTTAAAAAGCGTAGTGACTGATGACAAATGCCAAAACAGCGCCGCCAGCAATAAGATAGACTTTATTATTCTCATGCGCTGTGGGCTTTGCTGTAACTTGTGTTGCCTGCACAGGTTCGATTTTTTCTGGCTGTGCGGGAACGACAGGTGGTTTTTTATGAGAAGTATTACCTATTGGTCTTTTTACTTTTGACGGACCCCCGCTCATGTTTGTTACGCCCACTTTTTTTGTGCTCTTATTCACTTCGTCGTTAACCCCGAGCTTCATGCCAGGGATAGCTTGTTTGAGCTGGTTGTTGTAACCAATCGTACTCTCAGTATTTATCACCATACTCGCAGGCATCAGCCAGGCCCCCGGGCACACAGCAAGGTTAAGCCTCACCTTTGCCTCGTCGACTGCAAGTTGGTACCTTTGAACTGACTTTGCCAGATCTGGTTGCCTTATCGCATCTTCCACTAGGACAAGGAACTCACTTTGCGCTTCCTTTGCGCGCCCTCCTGACCCAAGTATGCTGCTTCTAACGTTTACCTGTGAACCCAAAACACAGTAAACGAACGCCTCTATCGACTGGTTTATTCGCGACAAACCCGCCTGCGTTAGACCTTCTGCTACATTTGGACAAAACCAGTCTGCCTGTCCGTAGGCAGCGTCATCTGGCTCGATATAATAAATCAAGTTACCTTTTGAGCCTGATCCACCTTCGTCTGAGAACTTTTTTGACCCCCCGGGGTAAATGTCTCCCTCTTCTTTAGACGGTCCAATGTTTGACACATAGATGTAAACGCTTCCCAGGCCGTGGTTTGCGCCTCTTGTAAAACGAAAATCGCTTGACGGGTCGACTCCGAACTCATTGCATATTCTTTTGTATGAAGCCACGTCGTATTTGTTGTTAATCTGGTCAAAAGTTGGGTCGCCAGGCAAAGCGCTTATGCTTTGTATCCCGCCCATCTGAAACAATATTCGCCTGACAGTAAAATATATATGGAACTTGTAAAAAGCTCGCACATTCTCTGGCATAGCATAGTTGTTATCGAAAATTTCGCGACTTATACCACAGCCCGTTGTCGCACACCAGACAGCAAAATTCAGCTGCTGTGGCCAATATCTCATATTTGGGCCGGCTAGCCATGTTTTTGACTCTTTCCCTGAATGGTGGGTGAGTTTGGTTTTTTGAAATACCTCTCTGAACTTTGTTGTGAAATACTGGTCCGGTGTTACGTAAATATTCAGTTGGTTATTAAATATTTTTTTCAAACTCGGGGCGGCATCGTGAAAGCCAACAGCAGGGATGGGCAAAGAGTCACCTTTTAAACCACTTGGTGTAAGCTGTTGTGGGAACCCTTCTGTTGATTGGCCAACACCCAGCGCACTTTTGATTTCCGGGCTCCAATATTTGCTGTCTGAACCAAAAACGTTTATCAAATGGCCTGGCCCTGCTTTGAAATAAATTTCTGAGGTTGCTGTGTGGTCTTTGGTGAAATCGGTCTGTGGCTCAAACTTTGATTTATCAGCATTCGGGTATTTTGCATTAAAAGTTTTCCATGCCTTTTGTTCTGCTACTTTGGCAATGCTGTTAGCTTCTGGTGTCTGAATCCATTTTAGAAGTGCAGATGCGCTGCTGTGCTGTGAAGGTTGAGGGGCCTTGTCTTTTGCTGCATCAGCTTTCGCTGCACTTTTGGTTCTTTGCTGCCTCGAATAAGCATTCAACCATCCTCCACCACCGGTCCATTCATTATCCATTATTTAAACAAAATATTTTTCTCTAATTATAAAATGGTTATTCTTACTGTTGTTACAACAGAAAATCCGCATACGGTCTATTTTGAACCCCAGCCTATTCAAAAACCAAGCTATATCCGGCTATTAAGTTGTTCTCTTTACAATTCGTGGTTTAACTTAAAAAAAGAGGGGGGAATTACTTTGTTTGATGATGTCGATAAGCCTTTCAAAGTTACTTTTTTGCCGGGCCATTATACACTTGATGCGTTGTCGAGTGAAATCAAACACAGTTTATCCAAACATAAGGTCCCACTGCTAACAGATATTTATACTATCGTTGGCCAGCTTGTAATCACAAATCCACATCAAAAAAAGATTGTTTTTGATTCCGAATTAGGTAATTTACTTAATTTAAAATCTTTTACATTGGGATTAAAAACGTACATAAAAAAGCTGAATTCCGCAACGACCTATTACATTCATTGCGACCTACTTGACAAAGAACAGAATCTGTTAAATGGCAAACCGTCTACTGTTTTACAAACTTTTGACATAACAGGAAAACCTTTTGAAAAAGTTTTTTATCAAAGCAGCCCACAACATGTCTTACGCGATGTTTCTGCTGATAAGCATATCTCAAATATGACAATTTCTGTCAGGGACCAAAATAATAATCTATTTGACTTTAACGGCTTTCCTCTTCAGTTTCAAATTGAAATTAATTGAACAAGAAAATAATTTTGTAAATATAACCATGGCATCCAACGTATTACCAAGTGCCCCAGATTTTAAAGAAACAGAAACACAGACACTCTATCCAGTTCTGCCAACTCAACCAGATAACAATTTTCGTATGCGGAAAGCCAATGAAGTTTTAAAAGATTTAAGTGACGAAGTTTCACATTATAGGCTTGTTGCCAAAAAATATAAAAGAACTAAAACCATTATCAACTACGCTAGCTTTTCTTCTGGCGGTATTAGTGGTTTTCTATCCGCAGGTGGAGTAGCAGCTGCTTTTACAGGCATTGGAATTCCAGCGGCAATACCTATTGGTTGTGTTGCCTCTTTATTTGGGCTAACAGCTGCTGGGCTAACCGGTTTTTACAAAAAGCTTGAGCCCAAACTTATCAAACACTGCAAAATCATGACACTGGCTATGTCAAAATGCGATACTGTCAACCGCATACTGTCAAAATCACTCATTGACGGAAAAATCAGCGATTCTGAGTTTCAAAGCATTCTTGATGAAAAACAGAGCTATCTAATTCAGAAGGAGATTCTTCGGAAAGGCACACTTCCCAAGGAAAAAAATAAACAAAGCAGCCCTGACATAGAAAAAATACGACAAGAGGCCATGCACGAAGAAAGAATTAGGCTTCAAAAAAAGTTTCTGGGCAGCGCGGTCGACGTTTCGAAATAAGATATCAGTCTAAGCGCACACTCTTTCACTTTATTAAAGAATGATTTCTGTTCAAGCACAAATTTGAATTAACTTTTTTGGGAAAAAACGAGATTTTCTCTAAGTGTTACAAAAAATTTCTCTAAGTCTTTTCTCTAAGTCTTTGAAAAAATTTCTCTAAGTCTTTCAAAAATTTTTTCTAAGTCTTTCAAAAATATATGAATGCGTTACAAGAGCGTTACCTTCACACGTGACGTTGTGTGACTCTGTTGCGTTACAGTCACGCGTGACGTTGCGTGACAGGTCAAACAAAAAAGCAAAACCCTGGTCGGGGGGTGCTCGTTGGCTGTTCTTTGCCTAGCCCCGGCTAGGTCTTTTCCCCGCCGCTGACAAGGCGGCTGTCCCCCCCATTTTACCTCTGGGTACGAGGTTTGAAATCCCGAGGGATCTCTGAGCACCCCCACGTTATCAGTAGGGCCGGAGCGGACTCACCCAAGGGGCATCTCCCACTGAAAGGAGTTCCCCTATACTCCGTAACTCACCATCTGCACAAGCCATTATAACAAGATTCAGTGGGGGCCAACCACACCTCTCTTGGCTTCACCAGAATTTGTGAACTGACTAGTCTATGGGCAAAATTTCTATTTATTTGTTTCAGTTTAAAATTTCTGACCCTTGTGGTGCCACTTTCTCTGTTCTTCACCTAAATGACGCAATATTTGAGCCTGTACGCATGCGCTTTTGAAGACTTGGTAAAGACTTGGTAAAGTTTGTAAATAAAATATAGCCAAGAGGCCAAAATGGTTGTCCTTTTCCACGCGATTTGCTTTATTTTAACCGAACTTTCTACTCCCGTTTGGCAGAACGAAGTCAGACAGATAACATATCAAGTAGTGGAGGCTATGCGAGAGGCCGAAAAAAAATAAACAGGTTCTATCGAGTCCGTGTTCTAGAAAGATCGCTCGATAGTTCGACAAAAGTTTTGTGATCAAATCCTGTTATTTCTCGATTTCTTCTCGTCGCTTCACTTCGCCAGCTTCTGTGGGGGCACAAAAACTTACAGCGCGTTAACTGAGCGTATTTTTTTCGTAATGTCTGTTCTGTTTCGTCTTTTTTCGGCCCAAACACTAAATCGTGAAGCGACCGCCATTTTGTGTTGCTCTGCTCGTCCAAGGGGCCTGGGAAATATAAATATTGGCTTCCGGTCTTTCTGAGAAAAATGTCACGCAACTCACATATTTCGAAACAAAAATATTGCAACCAAACGAAGGTATCGGCCGCTCAGTAAAATTCCCTTATGATTTCTCGCATTGGGTCTAAACCTTTTACCTTACAATGGATCCATTTATGTTCTAATTCATCTTCGCATATCTCAACACAGCGTCTAAAGCAGTTGTATTCGTGCATGTCTGAGAAAACATAATGATTTATATTGCTTTTTCGCATGCATGGTACACAAATACCATCAACTCCGCAATCTAAATGATCTACACAATACATCGCTTTTACAAAACTTTCCCTCCTTTCACAAAATGGGGTTTTTTCTAACTCTTTGTGTACTTGAGCCCAGCCAAGCATTTTACGCTGCCAGAGTCTTATTATAATATACTCCGTACAGATTTTTTCCCGAAGTTCAGCCGGAAGTGCTTGTATTAGTTCAAGTGTGCCTGCCATCTCGCCGTATATACAAGTGCAGATAATTGTTCAAATGGAAAATAATTCTGGCGCACTTTTGTATATAGACAGTGCATACATTTCTTCAAAAGAAAATAATTTTTTTGTGTGACACATCCGCTCGCTCTTTGTTACTTCCTTGCTTATTTTCACTCAAATACCACCACACACATATATAATACTGGTTTTAGCGGAAAAAAAAAATAAAGATACAAAACAATGCTGATTTAACAAGAAACGAGGCGAGCATGGGAGCCGAGTTTCTTGTTAAATCAGCATTGTTTTGTATCTTTATTTTTTTTTGCGCTAAAACCAGTATTATATATGTGTGTAAGTACTCTGAAAAACTGTAAGAGAGATAACACGCCCGTACTAGGACCACTTCGATGTTAAAGAAGCATAACCTCATTAACAGTTAATTCTTTCAGTTAGTTCTTTTATCATTCAATAAGGGATTCTTATGCCTTAGACGCCGGGAACTATTCCAAGGTCAGTTTCGCGTCAGACAGCTAGGGATATCGTAATACATGCGTGCCCTGTATTTCATTTTGGCCTTTATTCACTTACTGCATTCACAAGCTAGGACAAGCTCACTTAGAGCAGCGATGTATTCTGCTTTGCGTTTGTCATGAAAAGCGTCCGTTGGTATGTCAAAATAATTACATACTGTGCTAAGTCATATCACGGAAAGGTTTCCTATAGTCCTGAAGACATTTAGTTTCGAGACAATCTTTTTCATACCCAGTCTTTATGAAGTGGCGCTGTCGATTTCAGCCTGTAAACTTCAATGCGCAAGTTTCTTGGTCACCAGTCAACATCCACATGCAAAGAAACCACACCTCCGGTTTCACATTCCGTAAATGATCTATTAAACGCCCGTGGCGTCTATTAACCTAGGAGGGGCGTTAAATAGATATGAGGCGTTTATTAGAGAGAGAGGCGTTTATTTCACTTTAACGTCAACAAAACAAGTAAGACGCGTAGTATAGTCAGATAAAAATAGAGTTTGTGATTAGGAGACTAATCCAATCTCCGCATATGACGTTTATAGTTTGATATAGATGTCTTCATCAATCTCGTTCCCAGAGGCCGCGATCCTTCTGGACTGCGCCAGGAATCAAGACCTCTGGGCTAATCTGAAAGCCCGACACAAAGGCGACCGAATCTGATTGGCTGTTGAAAACTTGTTCGTTTCATCACAACCTTCGGCGCACGCGCACAATCAAACCAGAACCAGGATTTCCTGGTTCCGGTTTTGGATTCGTCCAGAGCCGTTGAGGTTTCCGACCTCTGGCCAGGGGGAACGCAGGCTCTGGGAACGAGATTGTGTCTTGATTGCATCGAGACGATTTTTGGGAGGGGGAAGGGGGCGTCTATTAGACACGGGGCGTTTATTAGAGGGAGGCGTCTAAGACAAACTTCGTACCTCAAGGGGGGGGGGGGGGGGGGCGCTTATTAGATACGAGGCGTTTATTTGAGAGTGGGCGTTTCTTAGATTATTTACGGTATACAATTCGGTTATTTTTGAAAATAAACGCGAATCGAATTACTTGCATTGTTTCTCATTCGCTTACACGACGCCACATGGTATTAACACACCAGTCGAGTGAAACAACTTTCTGGACTGGGATAGGGTAATACCGCGTTCTCCGATCCTTTGACCGTCTTAGCTGGGTGCGAACACCAGAAGCTCGGAGCAGTACAGTTCGTCCTATTAGATCGCCATCTTATACCAAATAAGTCACGATGCTTATGGTTAATGGTTATCTCGAGATGAGAGACGCCTATATCATACACCCCTGCAAGCCAACGTTGAAATGCTAAAACTTTTAACTTTATCATAACTATCCACAACTCCAACGGTTTTGCAACCTAGGTGGGTGATAACTGTATTTCGGTCAGCTGCGTGTACACCCCATTATCAAGCCTTCCCTATTTCGCGGACTGCGTCCAATATTTTCTGGCATTTCGGGATATACGGTTCAAAGAATAAAAAGGCCACAGAACCTACTTCGAACAAAGTTATGCATGAAAGTCCTACGTAATGTGTGACCCTTGGCAGATGCAACACTGACTTCTCGTACGCAGAAAATGTATAGCGACCTTTAGACGAGGTCTCATCCTACATCATGCCTCTCTCCTCAAAATTTGTATGCTGTTTACAACGCAAATCCACAAATAAATTTGACGATCACTATAATTGTGACCCAATTAAAAATAAAAATACAAAACATACCCAGTGCTGCCTTATCTCCAGACTTTAAAACCTGCTCGAGCGAGAAAGAGTTTTGCTTCACAGTCTAATAGAGAATCTCCAATTACGTGGTAGTTTCCCATGCAGATGACCTTGGATATATGTTTTGTAAATTCCCACCGCGACGCATTCGATATTTGCCGGATTGTCGGCACTGGATCCACAGACGTTCCTCCAACAAGTTGGGCAAAACCACATGAAGCCATTAGCTGTTAGCATAAAGCTTTTTTCTCCAGCTATCTTATTTCGTAATCTCAAGTGAGCTGAAGTCCAATATTTATGTTAACTGCTAGCATAAAGCTCTATTCCCCAGCTACTTGTTTAATCTTAATCTCAAGTGAGCTGAAGTCCGATATTAATGTTAAAAGAAGGCAAACTAAGCAATATTTTTCGCAAAGCAATGCCACAAACACGTTTATGGCATTGAGAAATTTGATACCAGGAAGTAGAGGGCAGCGGTCACCCGGATGAAGTTAATATGTAACTTGTCGACAGTTTATGAACGTTTCGTACACCGTAACGGCAGCAGCAATGTTACCATTTCTCATCAAGATAGGCTAGATTGAGGTAAGAAATAGTTCTGCTTATTTAATAAGCTATCTATTATTCCAGTTTAACGAAAGATTTTTCTCGATGGTGATATATGAACTGATATTTTTGTCGCCTGCGTTGTCAGATCTCGCCAAACCGCCAGATGTAATTTAGCAATTCAAAATAAGTATGTCCTAAACACGTTCGTTAGAAGATTTATATTGATTTTAAAACATGAAAAGCGATTTCCCTCGGATATCTGGGAGACCTAGCAGACTACCTGACGGGAGATTAGGGTCAAAGTTGGACTTTTCTGGATCAATGTTTGTGATAATGATCGCAGCACGAAAGATCAAAGTGTCACGCAATTCGTTCAAGTGTCATGTTTTCAAGTCGCTGTCAAATTTTTCTGTTTTATTTACCCAAGCTGGTTTTTCGATAAAAGCTAAGATGATGTGATACTTTTACTCTAAAAAATAGTTTTGACGGATAAATCCATGTACCAGATTGATTTTTTGGCCCACGAATTTGACCTAAATTTTGACATGACACAACATGGTGGAAGTGTATAATTTTGAAAATTTGATAAAAATTCAGGTTGAAATGTCTTTCGATTCTGACAGCGCTCAACTACTGTTAAAAGATGATATTTTAATAATATGTATGAGCCTTGCCTGCTGCGGATGTTATTTTGTCTTGCTCGCATTTGAAAAAAGTGGAATTTTAGGGCCGATCTTGGCACTTCGAGCGGCCAAATACGAAAAGCCGTCTCGTGAAAAAAATAAAAATCGAATCAACCTCAAAGTTACATTGTTGAAACTAGTTAGTAAAAGCCTTTATCCTGACAAAGTTTCAGAAAATCGAATTTTTCTATCCTGCATAGGTTTAGGTGATCCTTAGGGCAAGCCGCTCTTAAGCCCTTTTTGCTAACACGATGACTTGGTGGTCAGTTAATGTATTGTCTGAAAGGTTTTAAAGGTATTTTTCATTTTTCTCCCTTTCTGTAATCATTCGCTTCTGCATTGCATTTTTTCTACGCGTTTTGCGTTTTTTATTCTTGGATAGCCTTTCTGCTTCATTGGGTTTAGCGACTGATTGTTCAGAGATGACTCTGTTGTACTTTTCAACATGTTTATTACAACAACAACTCGGAGGTCAGCGGAAATCAAGCGAAGGCGGAAGTCTGAAGTCCGAAGTCTAAAGTCCGAAGTCCGAAGTCGGCTTTCGTAGCCGAGACTACAGTTTTAAAGAAAATAAAGTTTGTGAGTCATGCACTTCAAAGTTGTGGTTGTCGTCATTTTCACCACCGTTGTAGATTGGGCACAGTTTGCTTTTGACCAAGAGAGTATGAAGTAAGAGACTTAATCCCCATATAGGCCTTATTCCAAAGTTAATTCCTCGTAAGGCTTTTTTTGACATGGTACCCAGTTACCCGCAGATGTTAACATGCGTTAGCTGGATGTTCTCGCGTGTTTAGAGACGATCAGAAACGCAATGGCAGGAAATGTGGTGTGGAAGTGGCTTGTATTCATTTTGTCGACGAACTTAAAAAAAAAAGAAGAAGAAGTGGTAGCACTGACCGGGTTTTAACTTGAATTGTCGGGATAGAGTGCGAGTTTTAGTTCCAGTTCTGTTAGACTTTTATTTCGCAGCAAGAAAATCGGCCCAAGGAATTTTAATTAAATGTTACATCCAGGTATTTGAAAAAGAATGTTAGTAACAGGGTAGCGTTCAACAGGTAACGGCGTAACGAGAATCGATGTAACGAGACGTTTTGGCTACGGACTAAACTAAATTCTAATTCTGCAGACCGCTGCAGATCTCCTTAGACTCCCCGGTCCAAATACGAACGTCCTTTCGCCGACTTGGACCCCTATCTAATTTTTATTTTAAGCTTCGACAGATCCGTCATGTTCGGTAATATATTGCTTCTTTATTAGTGTTTTGGTGATCTTGATCGGCTGCCGGTCATTTAGCCACAACGTAATTATCGAGACATAACATAAAACGATGCTATAGAAGTCGGAGTTCTTTTGTTCACCTCCTATATTACTTTAGTTTTTACCCTTGACGTAGACTCTTTTTAAATCAATGAAGCCGACCAATTTAACAACTGCTAGGCGCTTCTAGAAAATTCCAAACATTCATATCTTTTTAATCTAAAGGGGTTTCTCTTTTGCCCTGTTTTTATAGTAACTTAAACAAACTTAGATCTTGGGGGTTTCTCAGCATCCCCCTCAGGGCGATGATTGTTAATCACGGCATAGACGGCTGTAATTTACGAAAATGAACCACTGTGTCGATATTCTTAAGAAATTGCATTCCTTTTGCTTTTCATAAATCATCTGAAATGCTCTTTAGATTTTGAGGATGAAATTTGGAAACATTGGATGCGCCAAAAATCCAAAACAATCTGCTTTAGATCGTGATTCAGTGATTCAAGACTGTGAGAGACTTGATTGAAATGCCGGACATTGTGATTTATTAGTAAAGAACGTTTTTGTCCAACAGAAACACTGAGCGTGAATTGAAAGGGTTTCTTATTTTTAGCAAGAATGTCTCGTATTATCTGTTAAAGAAGGCAGCCAAGCAAGGAGGATTAGTTTGTTTTCTTGAGCTTGTAGCGTTAACATCTCAAAGTCACATATCCAGAGGTACGTTCCAATTAAGCTAATTTTCAAACTTGAATTCTAGTTTTTAGTTCAATCGATAAAACCGCTTATCGGTTGGCTTCGCGATCTCGCGATTTCGTGCTATTTGGGTGCTTCCCTCGACAACATTTTATTTGAATGAGGAACTCATCTAGGATGAATTTTAATTTTCTGCAGCTTTTTCTATTTTTGAAAGCAAGTTAGAAGCCCATTTTACGAACGGTCAGACATTGGGCGACAAGGGTCGGAAAGGGAAATTCACTTCTATTCTTACATAACTTAGGTAGGCCTTTATGTGAAACAAATCACTGCATACCTAGTTTGGTTAATATCGATTTATGTATGTTTAAGACAAAATCGATAATACCTGAATACCATCAAAATGCCACTTTCGGAGCCTAAAATTGAGACCGAGTTTCTTCGCTTCACCAGTCCAGTTTATCCCCAGAAAAGGGTATATGTGTCACGTGATTTACCCATTGTTCCCTGAAAATTCGAAAAACATTCGATGCGAGTTACCCATGCCCCAAAACTCTACAAAATATCACGGCTACCAAGCTTTCATTCGGGGTTTTCATTATCCCGACTGAGAGTTTACACATTCAACATGGCGAGCTGTGAGTGGAAACGGTGTTCCGAAGGTTTAGAGAAAGAAAAACGCGCTGAGTTTTGGATCGTATTATCCAAGATGGCCGCCGTCTCAGCGATGTTGTAGAGGTGAGTTGATTTTCGTCGCTTTATTTTTCATAGCCACCCAATTTTTTCAGTTTTGGAACCAATTTTGTCCGATTGTACTGAGTCTAATTCACATTTACCCGCAATGCCAAATGTGACAGGACGCTAGTTTTTGGGACAGGTCTGTCTAAACGACAAGCGAGTGGGATTCTACTCTTGCTTCCCTATACTCAGTACCCGGTCACACCGTTCCTAACAGCAGGGATTTTCATATAAAGCTTTTTTGTGTCATTTCCTAGGCTCTAGGATGGAAAAACATCGGCGGCTCTTAGCCTTGAATTAATATTGAAGTGTTGCATTTGTGCCAGAAGCGTGAAAAATGATAAAAGACGAAAAAGAGCAAGAGAGTACTCGGAAATTATAATTATAGTTCAAAACAGCCCAAATGTCCATCCGCCGTATATCTGTATATCAAACAATAGAGATTACAATATTGGAGTTAAATTGTGCAGTAGGGCTGTTTACTGTGATACCTGCACAGTCTAATATCTGTACCTTAGCCTCTTCCATTTTTAAAGCAACGCAAAACTATTTAGGGATTGACTGGGGCATGTGCCTCACCAAGAAGGCGAAAATGTCATCAGGGTTAACCTATCT
This sequence comes from Meandrina meandrites, assembly GCA_963693305.1. NCBI lineage: Eukaryota > Metazoa > Cnidaria > Anthozoa > Scleractinia > Meandrinidae > Meandrina > Meandrina meandrites. The sequence continues at coordinate 12,918,057 of OY855909.1, forward strand.
AAGGATTGGAAACCCTCCCAAAACTAAGAAAATCATACCATAACAAGGCTGTGCTCTAAGAAAAATTACAAGGATCCCAAAGGTTCCAAACTATGAGATTCAGGGTGCCCAGCATAAAGCTTATATGAAAGAAATAAGATTATCTGGTCGCCCAAAGGCAAAAATTAATCGCCTGAGGCACCCGGGCACCCTTAGAGCACAGCCCTGCCATAGCCCGAGACACTTAGCTATGTGAGGTGCTATTAGGGGGGTCTGAGTATACGTATCCCATTCAGTAATTTTTGGCCTAAGTATCCTATTAACTCCGGTGGTTTGTACCCCCAACTTTTATGTTCAATATCCCGGAATCTCTTGTTTAAATATCCCATATCCTGTTAATTTTTTCCCTTAATAACCTGCATCCCTATAATTTTTTACTTAAAATATCCTGTATCCCCAAAACCCCTAATAGGACTTCCTATGTAGCAGATAAATGGTAGTACCGCCTCTTCCCCCCTCCCCCACCCCTGGAAAGGGGACCCATCACTTTGCTTACTCATCAATAGTTTCCCTTCTCAGTGAGGGATGCACTGTCTCTGGTGAAAACATATTTCAGCCTGCAAAATTAAAGGTTTCACTTTTGTCATGAGCTGGTGAATGTATTCAGTCATTCTACAATAAAAATTATTGCCTCTTTGACCATGGCTGACCTGATAAACCCATAACAGATTACATACTGACATATTTTTGTTTGATTTTAACTTTTACTTTTTTTCATTTGCAGATGACATGCATGGCAGAAAAGCAAGGCAAAAAAGCTTCTTTTTCTAAATTGTTTGTTTTATATGTATAGAAAACTGAATAAAACATACCCCATATAGCTATAGCTGATCAAGTTTATTTTATTTTGCATACTCCTGCTGCAAAGCCAGTAATCCTAAAGGGCTGAAAAAGTTGTTGCTAAGTGGAAATGTTAATTGAATGTTTTATCATAGGCATATGTATAGAACCCATGACCAGACTCAAAAGAAGACAGAATTTATTTAGAATTGAACAAAAATAATTGATACATTTTGAGTTGAAGAAGTCTACCCCACAATTCAAAAATTCCACAACAAAAAGGCTTTTCTTCAGAAAGGATGATCAAACGACAACATCCTTTGAGCTAGTAGTAAAATATATCTGATATACGTTATAAGGATTTTCATCAGTGTAAAGACACCAAGCTAGCTGCGAAAAGTCTAAACTAAACACATGCAAGAATGTAGTTTTCAGTCCAGTGGAGAAAATAACCAATCAACCTGTGTGTCCACTTATTTCCTTTCTGCCGTAGAACTCGCTTACAACCAGTGCACTGCTCAGCGATAGATTTTAGCAGAACCTCCGTTTATGTGAGAGAAATCCGGTCGTTTCGCCTACAAGTCGATTCACTTACACTATAAACTTGGTTGCCTGCACGATCTGAGAATTGTTTCGCCTACCCTAAAACAATGTACATTCTTCGTTCTAAAAACGTGAAAGCTCGAACACGCTAAACACAATGTACCGTATATTCCTCGTTCTAAAAGCATGATAGTGTAGGCGAATCAACTTGTAGGCGAATCATCTTGTAGGCGAAACGACCGACATCCATGTGAGATCGTCTGCACACACTGACCAGACCAAGATGAACAACATCACACTCTTCGACAGCGGATTGTAGCTGTTTGAACTCTGAAAATGGATGTTTGAAACCATCAGCAGAGTTGAAATTCACATAAAATGCCGTAAAGAACTCTATTTTTGTAGAATATTGACGCCAAGTTAAGATTCGAATTGCCACCGCAGCGTCCGCCATTTTGATTTTGCTTGAGTTGAAGCGCTTTGTCACGTGATCCGAATGTTTTGATCCGACTCTGAGAACAATGGTTTCGTTACGTCACGCGTATACCCTTTTCTAGGGATAAACTGGACTGTTCACGTGAGGTAATAAGGCACTTACGAAAGAAATTACTTGTACGTGGAAAGCGAATTCAGCTCTTTGGGTCCTTTTTATTCGGTTAACGCTGACTTTCACTAGAGACGGAGTCGTAAACAGAGTGATAAGAGACATTACGACCTAGTGAAAATGGAAACTATCGGAGTCCGCAGCAGAGTCATGAGCACGCCAGAATCTCTGTCGTTAGATTCAGAACTTTTCAACTTTTTCCCAATTCCTCCTAGTAAATAGATTTAGCAAAGGCTAAAAGCGGAGCCCTCTCAATTAGTTTGTAACAAGCTTTAACATTTAATTTTTAATTTAGGCAATGATATCATTTAACGTTTTGTTAATGAGAGAGATGAACGGCTCGATAAAGACGAGTGGTTTTATCCTGTTTAACGGTTAAGAATTTCTAATTGACAGCCCTTACTCGTGTACACGGGTTAAAATTCAAAACTCGTCGGAATTCGACTACGTCGAAGCTGGTCAGGTGATTCAGTTCAAAGCAGCTTTTCCTGTGTAATTGAATTTGTGTTATTCGCTTCTTTCATATTTCTTCAGTTTTGACCCTCAACGTAGACTGCGTTGAAAATCACTGAACCCAACAAGCCGACCAATCTAACAAGTGCTTGACATCCTGTCGCGCCATCGTTGAAGGCTAACAATTGCATGAGGGTTCTAGAAAATTGTTTAGAGTACAGCTATTCTCAAACATTCACCAGTATCCTTTTCATCCCAAATAATTTCTCTTTTCTCCTGCTTATATATTACTTTAAAGAGACCTATACTTTGGGGGTGTTTGTTTCTTTATCTTCTTGTTTCGAAATTGTGAATCATACTCGCGGAGAAGTTTCACTGATATTATACCATCCCCCTGAGGGTGATGATTATTAATCACGGCATAGACGGCTGTTTTTTTTTTTACCAAATTGAACAATTCAACTGTGTCCATATTCTTAAGATATCGCCTTCCTTTTGCCTTTTATAAATCATCAACTATGTCTTTTAGATTTTGAGGATGAAATATGGAAACAGCGGATGTGCCGAAAATCCAAAACAATCTGCTTAGATCGTGATTCAGTGATTCAAGACTGTGAGAGACTTGATTGAAATGCCCAAGAGAAACAGAGCGTGAATTGAAAGGGTTTGTTATTTTTAGCAACTGATGTCCGTATTATCTGTTAAAGAAGGCAGCCAAGCAAAGAAAATTAGTTTGTTTTCTTGAGCTTGTAGCGTTAACATCTCTAAGTCACATATCCAGAGGTACGTTCCAATTAAGCTAATTTTCAAACTTGAATTCTAGTTTTTAGATCAATCGATAAAACCGCTAATCACAACTATAACAAAATTCTCGAACCTGATTGGTTCTTAGCACGCCCTATTTTTAACTAAATGCGCGCGGCTAAAGTGTCCAATAACAAAGTGTCCAATAACAAGGTGTCCAATAACAAAGTTCGCGTGCTGCACATGCGCGCGCTCTTTATTTGGTCCCTTGTGACTAAATACTCCTTGATATTCCTAAAACGTTCAGCTTCAAGAATGGCTTTTTTGCCTTAGTGATGATAAGTCCTTAGTAGGCTCCGCTTTATCTAAATTTTTTCTCGAATTTTGTTATACTTATGATTAATTGGTAACAGGACTTTGTGTCGTCCAATTCTGTCTGTAATCATACTCGTGATTAAACAAATCGGTCTCCCGCTACGCGGTCGTCCGATTTTGTTAATCACTCGTATGATTACAGACCGAATTGGACTCCACTCATGGCCGATCAGTCCTATTACCATTACTTATCGGTTGGCTTCGCGATCTCGTGCTATTTGGGTGCTTCCCTCGACAACATTTTATTTGAATGAGGAACTCATCTAGGATGAATTTTAATTTTCTGCAGCTTTTTCTATTTTTGAAAGCAAGTTAGAAGCCCATTTTACGAACGGTCAGACATTGGGTGGCAAGGGTCGGAAAGGGAAATTCACTTCTATTCTTACATAACTTAGGTAGGCCTTTGTGTGAAACAAATCACTGCATACCTAGTTTGGTTAATATCGATTTATGTATGTTTAAGACAAAATCGATAATACCTGAATACCATCAAAATGCCACTTTCGGAGCCTAAAATAAGATTTTGAGGATGAAATATGGAAACAGCGGATGTGCCGAAAATCCAAAACAATCTGCTTTAGATCGTGATTCAGTGATTTAAGACTGTGAGAGACTTGATTGAAATGCGACATTGTGATTTATTAGTAAAGAACGTTTTTGTCCAAGAGAAACAGAGCGTGAATTGAAAGGGTTTCTTATTTTTAGCAAGAATGTTTCGTATTATCTGTTAAAGAAGGCAGCCAAGCACAACAAATTAGTTTGTTTTCTTGAGATTGTAGCGTTAACATCTCAAAGTCACATCTCCGAAGGTAAGTTTCTTGCTTCAATATTCAGCAAATTTAAAAGCTCAATTTAATGATGGAAAAGGTCTTCTTCTTTGTACTGTTTTCAACCTTGCATTCCAATTTTTAGTTCAATCGATAAAACTGATCGGGTTATTGATTGGCTTCATTCACAATCTCGCACTATTTGGGTGCTGCCCTCGACGACATTTTATTGCAATGAGGCACTCGAAAGATATTCCTATCTAGGTTGAATTTTAATTTTCTGCAGCTCTATCTTAAAATGATCTGAGTTTAATAATTTAAAGTTTTTAAAGGCAAGTTACGAGCCAATGTTACTAACGGTAATAAACAACTCTGTTTAGCGATGAGAAACTTATCCAGCATCTCTCTAGCAAGATACCAGATTTCAAAACAGAACATAATTATTTGGAGGATAAAGGTCTTTTCTTGGATATGATAAAGATGGAAGGAGAGGTTACCGTGTGCAACACACAAAACGAAAACATGGAAAACGCACAAACGCTATAAACTCGTCAAGACCAAACTGTTCATTTGATAAACTTTTAGAGGCTGATCAGAGAAAATCCATTAAATATCTATAGTCTTAGAGCTGAACTTAACACGATTGCGGATTATTAATCAAAAGGCACAATGATAAAAAGCAGAACGCGCTGGCCCGAACAAAATGCAAAAATAACGCACATTTTCAAACTGAACACAAACGATGATAGAGAAATCAGTGCTCTAAACGAAATCTTAGAACAAGGAGAGATTTGATAAAAATCTCTACTGAAGAATTTTATTTACACTTATGGCCTTTTGTCTAAATTACGCGTTCGAACAATGAAAATCAAACCGGATACGTCAAAGATCGTTTTATCGCACAAAATATTAGGCTCATTATGCAACAGAATTGGAAAACATCTTTTGCTTGGCAATGTTTATTGATTTTAAGAAAGCATTTAACACCATCGACTGGAATTTTCTTCACAAGACTGAAGGTTTTAAATTTCGGCTCATGCATTCAAAAGTGGGTAAAAACCTTTCACTCGGATTGCTCCAGTTGCGTCAAACATTGGCTATGCGTCTGAGCTTTTCAAACCAGAGAGGGGCTTTCGTCAACGCTGTCCTCTCTCAGGTATTTTAATTTTTCTTAGCAGAGAATTTCTAGCCAACAAACGGTATATATAAGAAATGATGAAATGCTCATGGGATAAATATCTGTAACAAAGAATTTAAACTGTTTCAGTATGCCGATCGTTTTGTTGATATAAAATCTGAAAATAGTAAAGTTAATTGCTATCATATTTTCGTGTCCTACTGTTTGCCAGACATAACATAAAACGATTTATAAAAGTCGGATTTCTTTGTTCGGTTCTTTCATATTTCTTCAATTTTGACCCTCAACGTAGACTCCTTTGAAAATCACTGAACCCAAATTAGGCTGCGGTCACATCTACGACGTAATTAAGGTTTAAATATAGTTAGTCTCAAGTTACGTGACGTCATACCTAACTGTAGTTAGTGCTTTCGGTCGACTTTGCGGTCACACCACGCAGTTAACTACAGTTACTTCTAATTAGCCTATGGATGACGTCAGAATTAAAAGAGGTTCGCGACGGCCCGTATAGTTGTTCCGTCAAATGTCAGCATGGTTGACCGACGTAAATTGTGCCTAGTTTTACTTCTTATTTATTTTTTTCGAGCGGCAAACCGTCGAAGAAAAATGAGAAATAAGCTGAAATTTATCGCAGCAAATAGAAAGACGGCTGCACAAAAGCTTTAAGGCTACACGTGTTGCTAGTTGTTGTATGTAAATTTTTTGTTTGTTGTTTTTGGTTTTTCCCTCGCTTCACGTTTGGATTTTATTTTGCATATTTATATGTGTTCATCTCACACGTGCAAAAAGAATTGGTCACATTCTGATTGGTTGTTTGTTTGTAAACTTAAGACTAACCCATGAACCCTGCTTGGGTATAACTATAGTTAGTCTGTATTGTTTTGGATCACCGAGGCGCAAATTTTCTAACTATAGATAGAGCGAACAGAGAAGCGGTCACATTACCGAAATGGCTAACTATAATTATCCCCGTCTTAACTATAGTTAGTAGCCTAGATGTGACCGCAGCCTTAGTCTCCTATTCTCTATTATCTAATTGCCCATAATACACTCTGTTTGCCCACCAAATTTTGCATAAACAATTGTCTTCAAATTCCCTTGGGAGGACTGCATATTCCCAAAGCAATAGTTTATGCTAAATTTGGGGGGCAAGCAAGATGTATTATGGGCAATTGGAAAATAGAGAGTATAATGCAGACGCTCTTCGCGCTCGTCACGGGCTCACCTCAGGGTGAGACAATTACGATGTTTACAGTGCAGCTGTTCTCAAACATTAATATATTTTTCTCTTTTCCCCTGTTTAATATAAAGTAATAAAAACAAACTTAGACGCTGGAAGTGTTTGTGGGTTTAACTTTTTAGAGTTTTTGAATTGTAAAATCATGCTCCCTTTTCACTGATAATATAGCATCTCCCTCCCTCAGGGGGATCGGGTTATTAATCACGGGATAAACTACTGTGATTTATCAAATTTAAGAGAACTGTGTCAACATTCTTAGGAATTCAGCTTCTTTTACCTTTTGTAAATAATCTACTTAGACATTCTAAGAGTCGTTCGCTTCTCGTTTCCGGGGTGGCAGTAGAACTCGCGCTTCGCGCTCTGTGTGCTTGACTTGTCTGTCATCTACTATGCTCTTTAGATTTTCAGGATGAAATCTGAAAACAGCGTATGTTCCAAACATCGCAAACAACCTGCTTTAGACTGCGATTCAAGACTGCGAGGGACTTGATTGCAATGCGGCATTATTTGATTTAGTAGCAACGAACTTTTTTGCCTCAGAGAAACGGAGCGTGAATTGAATTGAATTCCCTCAATCCTTGACATATATAATACCCTCGACTCTGGGCAAAAAGATAGAGCATAACCCAAATGCGAGAATCATAAAATGACAATGATTCTTGAAGGCGCCATGTTTGTTTGCTACTCTGAACCAAGTCGGAGCTGAGACCTGGAAACGACCTCATGTGGTCATGTGACATGCTTCGCGTGAGGTAATAAAGCTCTCTAAGAAGGGAAATTCCTTTCAAATGTTGGAGAATGACATCAAGAAAGTACGTGGAAAGAACGTTCTTTTCAACTGTTTTTTATTTATTCCGATTTCGCTTGGCAAATAGATTTTGCCAAGACTAAAAGCGGAGCTCCCCAATTAGTTTTTAATGACCTTTAATATTGAGAATTAAAATTTTTAAATTACGCAATGATACCATTTTAATTTTTTGTCAATGAGAGAGATGTCAATAAACGGTTCAATAAACGCGACTATTGTATTTGAGAGCTCTATATTAAGTTGGTTTCCTCACGTACACGTTAAAATTCAAAACTCGTCGGAATTAAAAAACGTCAATCTAGCATTTGTAAATTTCATAGCTCCAGCAACGGTTACTTTACAGACAATTCGCCTCTACACGATATTAATACAAAGGAAGCAGGTCATGCAAGCCAGTTGAAAACAGCTTTTTGCGTGTATGCAAATTTGGGTTGTTTGCCGCTTTTTGGTAGTCCAGTTCGTAAATTCTCTCTCCCGGGCCCATTACAGTATCTTTTTGGGCCGTTGCTAGGGAAAATTCAATTGGCTACAACTTGACATAACTTTGCTTTTACTCAACCAAATTTAGACAGTAGTTTTAGAGTGTACATGCAAGCTAGTTTATGACATCATCGGGACACGCCTACTGTCACGTGACCCAGAACAAAAAAACTGAGTTTTACGCAAGAAACTTGCAGTTTTATCCATAGTTTGTAGTATCATGTCAACCCTTACGTTAATTTTAAGAATTATAAGAGTGCGTTTTCCGTTAGCACAAAAACTTGAAAAATAAAGACAAAAATTGTGCTCTGCTGACCACCTTTTTGAAGACAACTTCTACAGTTTTTTTATTTTCGTATAACGCATTCTTTTGTTTCAAGAAAAATGCATTTTCTTTCGATTTACTGCAAAAACTAGAAGTTAGGCGTTTTTCTTCCCGAGAAAAGTACGAATTTTCGTCTGCACCGGGAGTAAAACTTTATGGTGACTGATTGGTTGAAAGCATCGTAATTAGCATCGCTGCAGCAAGTTGGCTTCCTCACTGCTCACGTACGCTTCGAAAACATTTTTGGATTGAATGAAGCTTTTGTAAGCTATTAAAAACATATCTTTTATAGTTTAGTTTTCGACGCTTTCTACCTTTGTCATATGTGAGTATGTGGTTAAACTGCTGCACGGATAATTCAGCGGTTTCTGTAAGCAATTAACGGCATAAATCTAGTTCATTTACATTCCTAATTATTTTCTTCTACGTAAAGTTAACTTACAGCAGTGTTTTATCAGTTTTATGGCCTTTGTTCAATTCAAGTATGCTTTAATTTTTGTCCATGGCTTTCATAAACGTCTGCTGAGTGAGCTGAAGGGGAAGCCGCTGACAATACGACCCGGTTGCTCTACATCTTCACCACTGCTGTTTAAAGGTCAAATGAACCAAAATTTCGGCATTCTTTCTTTAGCGATTTTAAAGTAACCAAACGCTAGAGGAATTCATTATTAAGTAAACTTAAGAAAAAATTTTGCTTTCTGAGCCTTAAAGCGCGAACTATAGCAAAAACTACGAAGATTTCCGAAGACTTCACGAAAACGTTTCCAAAATGACCGCGCACTGGAATGGAAGGAATGGATCGAGCTTTGAATTTTGTGACGTAATCATTTTTTTTACGGCTTTGCGATCGAAGAGACAATCGTCGTTTAAAGAGCGAATAATGTAAAGTTTGGGAGTTTGAGTCAGTCTGAGTAATTCAAGTTATTCTAAAAGGATCTAAATTTTTTTAAACTTAGTAGTTATATTTTTTACTACACTGGAATCCAGTTTCAAAGATTAATAATTATTAAAGCACTGAGTAACATTGTAAGCATTATACGATATAGGAGGTTTTCAAACACTGGATGGCGTATAAAAATCATCAGTCTGCTCAGCTTGGTATAAAAAAAATAGTTTTGTTATATACCCCAAGTGAAATGCAGTCTTTTTTTAGATTTGCACGCAATTATAATGAAGGACGTGTGTACGGTGGTTTCAAAGGGACATAGATTTTCCTACTTCTTTTTTTCACTTGCGACTTAGCTGCTTCTTACTTGCGACTTGCGAGTTACTTGCGACTTACTTGCGACTTAGCTGCGACTTATTTGCGACTTACTTGCGAGTTACTTGCGACTTAGCTGCCCGGTTACCCAGCTAAGCCATGAGTCAGGCTGCATTGCAGAGAAACGTAAACAACATGTACTCTCAGGAGGAAGAACCGGCGGTCGACCAGATCACTTTGATGCTGGCGTCTTGTACTTCCTAGCCGTCGGAGTATTCTTTTCAAATACCTTAGTGATATACCAATACCATGTACACTTACGAGAAATAATGCGATCTCTGGTGCAGGAAGCCCAAGGTTAAAGTAATTTTCGATTATTTCATCGCGCATTCGTGCATTGTCTCCTATTGCACTGCCGTCGACGTAGAGCACACCAAAATGAAAGTAATTTATTTATAAACTTCATAGCTGAGAGTCCATGTTGTTTGTCAGCAATGCAGCCTGACCTGTCGACTCACATGGCTTAGCTGGGTAACCGGGCAGCTAAGTCGCAAGTAACTCGCAGCTAAATCGCAAGTAAGTCGCAAATTAGTCGCAGCTAAGTCGCAAGTAAGTCGCAAGTAAGTCGCAGCTAAGTCGCAAGTAAGTTGCAAGTAAGTCGCAAGTCGCAAGTAAGTAGCAGCTAAGTCGCAAGTAAGTCGCAGCTAAGTCGCAAGTAAGTCGCAAGTCGCAAGTAAGTAGCAGCTAAGTCGCAAGTAAGTCGCAAGTAAGTCGCAGCTAAGTCGCAAGTAAATTGCAAGTAAGTCGCAAGTCGCAAGTAAGTAGCAGCTAAGTCGCAAGTAAGTCGCAAGTAAGTCGCAAATAAGTCGCAGCTAAGTCGCAAGTAACTCGCAAGTAAGTCGCAAGTCGCAAGTAAGTCGCAAGTAAGTCGCAAGTAAGTAGCAGCTAGGTCGCAAGTGAAAAAAAAAAGAAGTAGGAAAATCTATGTCCCTTTGAAACCACCGTACGTGTGCGGCTTTCAACCCGGATAGGTATGCAGCGCGAAGTTATCCTAGGATGTGGCCAAAAGCTAAGATTGAATTCACTGTTTTCTTTTTCGTACTCGAGAGTCACACAAAACACAAAAATAAATTTGTATACAAAAATTTAACTCGAATGAAAGGATATTTCTCAATGCAAATTCGAAACCGCAAAGCATCACGCAGGGTAAACTCAATGAATAAATTCGTGTCGTTTTCAGCTGAAGGAAAATTCGGTGTTGAAATAAATACAGAGCGTTTACACACTGTCCCCGCGGACAGTGTGAGCTGTTTTTGGTCCATATTTATTTAGCCGGTACATGTTATTTAGTGCTCGAAATTAACGATCGTAAACCCTACATAAATACAACCATTGAAGCTTAATTTTGTACGCGTCAAAAAGCACGTGCACTTGCATGGAAGCAAGTTATTTGGCGAGGACATTGAACTAACGAATTCAAATTTTAATACTTGATCATGACCGGCTAATCCAACAAACTAAGTGCTAGTAATCATAACAAATACTCTATCTAGCTCTAGGTAGAATAAGAAAGGTGCAAAATGCTTACTTCTGACTTCCTTCGTTTAGCAAAAGCCGAACGGACAGGGGGGTCTTTGTGCTTCGGAAGGCATTCTTCCCCGTGATTCCTTTACCGAACAAAAAAAATAGCCGGTGCAGCATCCTCTTTGAGGTGGAGTCTAAGCGGCTTTAAATCAGAAGCCAGAAACCTACGTATCGCCAGATTTTCCCTGAAGCAGTCTTCGATAAAATGAACCGCACAAATGCGAGAGTTCTTGTCTGGCTTAAATTCTTTTCTTTTCATTTTCAAAAGCCATTGTTTCCTGAGCTTTGAATTTGCTGGAAATTCAAACGTACTTACTTTCAACTTAGAATTATTTAAGCAGTTTGGTGCTGCACAAAACATCATGATGTTCCATTCTTGTGAGCTTCATCACTGAAAGACTTTGAATTTCCCGCAATTTCACTGCACACCAATAATGACGTCACAATTTTCAGTTCCGAAAATTTCCCGACAATTTTCCCGAGCGCTCTACGATTATGAATCCCAAACTGAAAATAAGCATTTTTCAACTTGAAATTTCTCTGTTTTGCGAAGTCCAATTACTTTGAAACTTCGGGATATGTTTATTTGGTTCTTAACCAACAAGTTGGCCTAAAAAAAGAAAATTCGAAAGTTTGGTTCATTTGACCTTTAAAGAGATGTCGGCGAGAAAACCGGAAATAAAATTGCATTTGCGTGGCAATCGCATAACCTGGCAACGACATACTGTCTAAATGGGTGAAATACGATCACTTCGCTCCATGGTCAGATCGCTCCCAGTTAGATCGCTTCCAACCAAAGTCAGATCTGACTTTGGTTGGGAGCGATCTAACTGGGAGCGATCTGACCATGGAGCGAAGTGACCGGATACCTAATGGGCCCTTAATGCAACAATTATATGAACTTTGTCTAAAGCCAAAAATGAACATGTACTCAATCCAAGATTACCGAAACAGCCCGAGACACTAATGAAATGCATGTTACCAACCCGTAAACACTTAACCAACAATACAACGCATGGCGTAGCTTACGTGCGAGAAATTCGTCATTTGAACGAGCGATTTGAACTCGTGCAGAAACGTAAGTACAATTACTGACGTATTATATTCAGCATGAATTAAGCGCGTTTTATTTGGCGGCTTGAGATAATTGTTTTCGTCGCTAGTTTTTATCGCCAAAGTGTCCAGGATAAGCTCTTTAGAAGTTGTTCGGGTGTTCTTGCTTTAGTACTACTATAGTCGTGTAGTTGAATTCGTCATCTGCGCGCTAGCGTTTCCAAAAGTGCTGCCATATATGGTTTTGTTTTGCTCCCGGGTTGGGAGAAAATGGCGGATTTCTGAGCATGCACATTCAAGTTATCCTGGACTCTCTCTTCTCGCGCCTGGGTTCAACCCCTATGAGGGGTTGCGAAAGAGAGAGTTCAGGGACTGGACTAAAGTTTTGGTAGTTGAGCGAATCGTATTCGTATTCCAATTCTGTGATCATCTAGAAACTGAATAGATTGTGCTGTTTCTAATAGTTTGTATATCGCTGTAATTTCGTCTGTTTTGTAGAAAAAGTTTTCGGGATTAAATCCTTTGGAAAAGTAGACAACTTATTTCCGTCCACTTAAATAAAGATAATCAGTTTTAGCTACATAAGGTCTGGTAACTTGCATTTCTTTACTAGTTAGTCTTGTTTTACTTGTTGTTAGTCTCGAGAAGAACTGGAATATTGTAGAAGATGATGATCTCTTTTTATTCCTACATTTTGCTCATGTTGAGCGTGAATATGGCTCTTGGTAAGTATCCGTATCCGTAAGTATCTGCTGTTTGAGAAAAAAGCTGTTTATTTGCATGTGAGGGTGTCCGTGGCTTTCAAGCCAGACACTCACTTTTTACTATCACCACATGTTAATTTTAGCAATTTAGTTTTAAAGGGCAGAAGAGAAAATGTGGCGCGGATTGAAAACCTAAATTAGCTACAATTTAGGACAATGTTAGGACCTTTCTGAAAACCACTGTATAGTGAATGAAGGCTTCCTAATAAAAGATTATTATTACTTACAATTACTCGCGAATCTTCAATACAGGTCAAAATACACTGTACCCCTTTCAATGTCAAGTAAAACAACAAAATGTAAATATATAGCTTGTTCCCAGAGGAACAGCAAATTTTTTCGCACGAATATCAATTCGAAGAAGAGAAATCCACCCGTGGACAAGTCAGTGATTTGTTCTATAGCAGACAAAGAGCCACAATAAAACTTGCTTAAAACGCACGGCTATCCATGCCAAAACGTAAAACATGAATTTATTTCTATTTTGAAATCTCTAAGTCTGGATCGCTTTGAAATTTTCCTTACTTGAGTATTTTATTTTTCGGTGTATGGATTTTCGGGATTTTTAATTTCATTGTTTTTCGAAAGGCTAGGTAAGTACCTAATCGTACCTTTTTGGTAATTTTCTGGCACACTTCAGGCTCGCACTATAGCACCAGTAAGCTGTATCTAATTTATTGCTCTAAACATAAAGGTGCTTACTATCAGCGGTGTTCCCACAAGACAACGGGAGGACACTGCTGCAGCATTCCTTTCACTTACAAAGGAGTCAAATACAGTTCCTGTACCACAGCTGATTACAGCATGCTTTGGTGTTCACTGGATTCTACCTACAAAGGAAAATGGGGAATCTGTGGTAAGTACCATATTGTGTTGTGTAAAATTATGAAGAAATATGCAGTTTCAGTGCTCTAATATAGCAATTACTAATAAAATTGGAACATTATTTTTAGGTTTCCTACAACACAAATATATATTTAAGCTGTTAAAAAATTTGTTAAAATCCGTGAAAAAGCCCCTTTAAAGTTTATCAAGCAATGAAATTGGATTAAAATTCGATGTCCAATTATAATTTCATAATAATACAAATAAAATAAATTAAAATTTGGAATAACAAACTTCTCAATATAATTATTTTTTTCTTATCGTTTCTTCTATTTGGATAAAACACAACGTTGACCACAAAAGCTGAGTGTCTGCAGAAGACAACGGATGGCAAATGCTGCAGCATTCCTTTCACTTACAGAGGCGTCAAATACAGTTCCTGTACCACAGCTGATCACAACAGACTGTGGTGTTCACTGGATTCTACCTACAAAGGAAAATGGGGAAACTGTGGTAAGTACCATATTGCGTTGTGTAAAATTATGAAGAAATAAACAGTTTCAGTGCTTTAATACAGCAATTACTAATAAAATTGGAACATTATTTTTAGGTTTTCTACAACACAAATATATATTTTGGCTGTTAAAAAATCTGTTAAAATCCGTCACAAAGCCCCTTTAAAGTTTATCAAGGAATGAAATTAGATTAAAATTCGATGTCAATTTATCATTTCATAATAATACAAAATAAAATAAGGGCCAATTCGCACTAGCGGACAAATTTTGTAACAATTGGTAGATTTCATCACTTGTGTGTCACTTGTTACAGAAAACAAGTGCGAGTACGTTTTTTGAGACCTAGAACTTGTCAAACAATTCAGGAAAACAAAGAAGCAGTTGTCTTATGATTGGTCCGCGTTGCACGCGCGATACATTTTGTCAAACAATCGCAAAAACAAGTGCGAACGACTTGTTGGACAAGTGCAAATTTTGTCAAAACGGACAAATCTTCAAAGGGGCCGATGTCCTGCCTGAAGGCAGGACAAGTCATGACAAGTCGCATTCCAACGCCCCTCATAATACCAGATAACAATACGTTGTTGATTGGCTATTGTGTTTGGTCTGGATTGTACTAAAAAACAACAGGCAAAATTTTTTCGCGATAGGCAGCAAAACATGTTTGTGTGCCGAGGTGAGGTCGTGGAAGGATGGTAATACCGGGGTTGGAACAAATGAATGCGGAGGGAACCAGTTTGTGCCCATAAATGGAGGGGAAAAGAAATAGTTTACTTGCCACATTTTCCCAGCAGGTCAGCACAAAAACATCACTTCACGCACACTTCAAATGGAAATCGTTTTAAAATATTTCACCACGTGGACCTGCCTGATTATTTGATATTTGCACAAGACGACCGTGCCGAGAAATGTACCAGGATGCCAGTAGCACGTGCAGAGCTATTGTAATAATAATTACACCTTTTGTTTTCTTCAAAATGTCTCTGACTTGTCGAGACAATTTTGTTTTTGTCAAAAATGTTATGACATTTAAAACTTGTCCGCAAGTGCGAATCGGCCCTAAATTAAATTTTGGAATAACAAACTTCTCAATATAATTATTTTTTTCTTATCGTTTCTTCTATTTGGATAAAACACAACGTTGACCACAAAAGCTGAGTGTCTGCAGAAGACAACGGATGGCAAATGCTGCAGCATTCCTTTCACTTACAGAGGCGTCAAATACAGTTCCTGTACCACAGCTGATCACAACAGACGGTGGTGTTCACTGGATTCTACCTACAAAGGAAAATGGGGAAACTGTGGTAAGTACCATATTGCGTTGTGTAAAATTATGAAGAAATAAACAGTTTCAGTGCTTTAATACAGCAATTACTAATAAAATTGGAACATTATTTTTAGGTTTTCTACAACACAAATATATATTTTGGCTGTTAAAAAATCTGTTAAAATCCGTCACAAAGCCCCTTTAAAGTTTATCAAGGAATGAATTTAGATTAAAATTCGATTCAATTTATCATTTCATAATAATACAAAATAAAATAAATTAAATTTTGGAATAACAAACTTCTCAATATAATTATTTTTTTCTTATCGTTTCTTCTATTTGGATAAAACACAACGTTGACCACAGAAGCTGAGTGTCTGCGGAAGACAACGGATGGCAAATGTTGCAGCATTCCTTTCACTTACAAAGGAGTCAAATACAGTTCCTGTACCACAGCTGATCACAACAGACGGTGGTGTTCACTGGATTCTACCTACAAAGGAAAATGGGGAAACTGTGGTAAGTACCATATTGCGTTGTGTAAAATTATGAAGAAATCAAATCGCGGTTATTTAAACGATTTTTCTTACTTTTTCCCTATTACTGTTCACACACAAAACCATAATTTCAACAACATGGTTAATATAAGATTGGCAGTTGCTCGTTTAATAACACACGTACCTGAGAAATATCGTAGGATTATTGTCCAGTAGGGGTATACCTGTGCAATGAGACCTGCATTGACATAGTGACGAAACCCAGTGCGAGGAAAAAAAATTATTGGTGGATCACATACTTTGATGAGCGGTGATTTTAGCCCGTCTTTGTATCTGTCTGTTATCTTTGACATCAGTGTATGCGTGGATGCAGATCAGAAGCAATGCTGTTTGAGAAACTTGAAACCAGTGGCTAGAGTATTTTTAAGATGACAAAAAAAATAAGTGCAAGAAGAAAAAGGAGATTCCCAACTTAACATTTGCTTTTCTCGTTTCTTCCATTTTCCTGAAATCATTCGTGATTCCAAAAGCTGAGTGTTCCCACAAGACAACGGGAGGAAAATGCTGCAGCATTCCTTTCACTTACATAGGAGTGAAGTACAATTCCTGTACCACAGCTGATCACAACAAACTGTGGTGTTCACTCGACTCTATCTACAAAGGAAACTGGGAAAATTGTGGTAAGTATTTTATTTTGCAGTTATATACTTTTTATGTTTTCCGCTCCTGTAAATCCAGTACTTAATAAAAAGTATTCGTACGAACCAATGGAGATTTTCTAAAAGATCGAACATGCAAATTAAATAGTATCAAGAAATGAAATTGGAGTGAAATTTGCAATAAAAAATAGATAATAATTCAGGATAATAAAAGTCTCAATAGAATTATATATTTTCCTGTCATTTCTCCTATTTGCGTTAAACACAACTTTGAACACAAAAGTTGAGTGTTCACAGAAGACGATGTTTGGCCGATGTTGCAGCATTCCTTTCACTTACAAAGGAGTGAAATACCATTCCTGTACCAAAGTTAATCACAACAAATTGTGGTGCTCACTGGATTCTACCTACATAGGAAACTGGGAAAATTGTGGTAAGTATTTTGTTTTACAGTTATATACCTTATATGTTTAAAGCACTCGTAGGAACAAGGAACATTCTATCAAAGATCAAAAATGCAAATTAAATAGTTTGAAATTCAATGTCAACTTACAATTTCATAATATTAAAATAAAATAAAATTTGGAATATTAAAATCCTCAACATATGTTTTTTCTTATCGTTTTTCTATTTGGGTAAAAAAACAACGTTGACCAGAAAAGCTGAGTGTTTGCAGAAGACAACGGATGGCAAATGTTGCAGCATTCCTTTCACTTACAAAGGAGTCAAATACAGTTCCTGTACCACAGCTAATCACAACAAACTGTGGTGTTCACTGGATTCTGCCTACAAAGGAAAATGGGGGTCGCCCACTACCTCTCGGAACGAGTTACTTCATTGGTTCTTAAAACAATAGATAACAGGTCATAACAATGCCCCTAGCCCTGAATAACAAGAGAGGTAGTGTTTACAGCGGGCGAATGAAAATAGAGGTTCCAGAGAGGTAGTGTGTTACTGGAAAATGGGGAAACTGTGGTAAATACTACACTGCGTTAGTTGTCTCCGTTATTTCTTGCATATGAAATTATTTGGTCAGGGAGAGATTGTTTCGGAGAGATTATTTTTTTAAAGCAACCTCTTTTCCACACGTGAAAAGAGCGTTTCGTCTAATCAGGAAGCACATGTCGCAATGTACCAGTGTCTTCAAATGTCCCAATCTCGATGCGCCAAGATCAGCTACTGACTTAAGGTGACTCCGTAGTTTTTGCGGGCGCACTTGGCTATGAGAAAATTTGGTTTATAACGTTTTAGGCTTTGACGCGATGGCTGTGAACTTTAAAAAATGTTCACCTATCATGCGGTAATAACAATATGGAATTCGATTTTACTGAAGACAAATATTTTTAATGATATTGGCGTTTAACTGGACCCCAACTTTTTAACAAAATCGCATCCAGTAAAAAAATTTGCTGATTCTTTTTTTTGCTAAATTTGTGGAATCAGCTTATATTGACTTAATACATACCATAGTCAAGTTTCAGGAAAATCGTTGGAGCAGAAGAGCGGAAATATTAAGGTCATCTAAATTCAACTCTAACATTCTATACTGAAAGTATCTATACTTAAAAATATTTGTCTTCAGTAAAATCGAATTTTATATTATTATTTCCGAATGATAGGTGAACATTTTCCAAAGTTGCACAATCATCACGTCAAAGCCTCAAGTTAAGTGCGCCCGCAATAACTATACGGAGTCACCTTAAACTACCAGTGATTTCAGTTAAGATTTTTAAGGAAGTCTGAGATTGGACGGAGAAGTCGGCTGAATGTATTATAGATCCGTTTCACATACTTATTTCATTTTTTGATAGCACTTTTAAAACTGCTATTAATTTGAGATGTGCAGTATGCCCAATTACGTTATTTTCTTTACTTTGCGGTCTTATCGCTTTCAAAACTAATCATCTATTTTTATTTCTGCAGCAACAACAACAACAACAACAACTGGGTGTCTAATCTTCTAGCTTGCTAGGCCTACTAATCGGGGACACTACTTAAGTTACTTATTAAGGATAACAAGTGTCCGCATGACCGGGATAAGAAACACGAAGTAGACGATTTTAAGGGAGTTCTGTAACACATTAGCGTCACACTAGATGTCTCCAGCCTTGTCGAGATTATAGTCTTGTAGAAGAAAATAAAATTTGTGAGTCATGCACGTCAATGCTGTGGTTGTCCTCATTCTCGCGACCGTTGTAGTCGGGGCGCTGCTTGCTTTCCACTCAAGCCAGACTCCGTGCCGACTGCTCTTTCGTACTATTTATGGAATGGCTCAATCTTGAACGCTGTTATTAACTGCTTCACGTTCATTTACCAGGACGGACGCTTAGCAAAGCGTGGTTGTTTTCACAACCTCAATATGCATGCAGAAAAAAACGCGTTGCGTACCTATTTTGTGTTCTTGGTGTAAATTGCAATCAGGGAGAAGAGGCGGGGGCGAGCTAAGAGACGGATATTAATAGCATCTAAAGCTATTTGGTGACTGGAGCGAATATTACAACAGTGCTTGAATATGGACCTTACGCATAGGCAAAGAAACGGTAGCTAAATTGCGGAATTCTGGAACCTAAGCTCTGGTGAACTGCTACTGCAAAACCTGCGTATTGAGCAAAAGCTTGGTATTGAAGCTGCGGTTCGTAAGATTTCCATATACCACCCAATACTTTCGTCAGATCACTGCGAGAAACGTATTGTTAAAATATATTTCGACATTTACAATTATTTTTCAACCAAAACCTTTTAAAAAATTGCCCGAAATTTTAACTTTCCGAATTTTGTCATGGACTTTAGGAGAATGAAAATTGCGTTTTATTGCGCCTTTCAATAACATGCGAGCTCTGAAGTTCAAAACCCAACTAAACGACTGCGTTTTTCGCTGCCGTCAATCACAATTATGGCGAAATCCTTGTCATTGCCTTTACCCGAGATTTCGTCTATGCAAAACACAAAACAAAGTGAAAGTGAGTTAATATATAGATTTAGGCAGGCCTAAAAGCGGAGCTCCCATTTATTAATTTTTTGCTTGAATTTACAGTGTTTTGATGTCCCTGCACTTTATTGGGTTCCTCACGTATACACGGAGGCGCACATATCAAATTTTAGTATTAAAACTTTTTACAACTTTTATTGTACACTAATAAACTTCCTAGAGTAAATCAGTGAAAAAAGGACCTCGATGAAGGCAAGGAAATTTGTTTTGATCAGTCAAAGCAACTCAAGGCAAAAAAAAAAAAAATACAGCGCGATACAAAGTCAATACGCGGCTAAAGAAAACGAGGTCACGCCAGAACAAAGAAAATCACGACTGCAAAACAAACCTGGCAAATTCATTGGGAGCCGGTTATGCAAGTTATTTTAAAGCAGTTTTTTTGTGTAAGAGTTGTGGCAGTTTGTGATTAGGGGTTGACACATTATGCCCCTAAAATCGAGCATTATGCTTTTGGCACTGCTCTCAAAACAAACTATTATGCTCCAAATTATGCTCGATTGTTGCTATTATGCTCGTAATTATGCCGTAAAAATATTTTCCCGGACCCCATGAAGGGCGACAATACAAACCAGAATGGCCTTAGGAGCCTGGGATAATGAGAGTAAGCAGGTCTAAAGAGCAAAACCCACTTGAGGATGCACTGGGAACAAGCCTACAGTGCATGATAGAACATTTAAATCGCTTGAAATTTTGTAGTTTTAAGTTAATAAATGTAAAATGGTAGCTCTAAAAAAAGGAAACAACTGTTATGTCGCAAAACGGCACTATTATGCCGGCAAAAGCACTGTTATGCCGGCAGTATGCTCGATGCTCCACCTATAGTACTATGCTCGAAATTATGCCGGCATAATGTGTCAACCCCTATTTGTGATTTAGAAGTGGTGCTCGCTATCTAACAAGCGAACAATGTAGTTTGAGCCGTCTTTATTTGGTTGCATGATTAACTATTATGTGTTATTATACACGTCGATAATTAATACATTGGAGAATTTTATGCAGAGAACTAAATGAATTTTCTTCGTTTCTGGTAAGCAAATGTACGGTAGAAAAAGTCTGAACTCACTCACCCAGGTGCAGCTAACACGCAACGAAACCGGCGTAAATAATTGTTTAGGAATCTTAAATCCTGTTAAAGGAGAAGTTCACTCCAGAATGGCCATTTATTTTCTTTACGCCAATAAAAAGTTTAATCAAAAATATGTTATTCACCAAAATTTCAGCTTCCAACGAGCGCTAAATCCCTACGAAATCTTTCTCTAAAGTAGCCCAAAATTCGACAACTGAACGCCGCCATCTTGGAGCTAGTAATGTATGC
The DNA here is from genome assembly GCA_963693305.1 of Meandrina meandrites. Classification (NCBI taxonomy): domain Eukaryota; kingdom Metazoa; phylum Cnidaria; class Anthozoa; order Scleractinia; family Meandrinidae; genus Meandrina; species Meandrina meandrites. The sequence continues at coordinate 12,939,022 of OY855909.1, forward strand.
GTGACGTCAAAGAGTTCAGCCTGAAGTTTAGCCGGAAAATTTAAATACTTCAAACTCCTTGTTTCTTTGAAGTGGCTTTTGTTTGTCAAAATGCCTGTCTGAAAGGAAAGAAAAGGTGAAAGGTTTTTTTGTATCTCTTGTAGCTCTGTTTGAGAAACATGGAGCTGCACAAACAGGCATTTTGACAAACAAAAGCCACTACAAAGACACAAGGAGTTTAGAGTATTTAAATTTTCCCGCTAAACTTCAGGCTGAACTCTTTGACGTCACGCATACATTACTAGCTCCAAGATGGCGGCGTTCAGTTGTCGAATTTTGGGCTACTTTAGAGAAAGATTTCGTAGGGATTTAGCGCTCGTTGGAAGCTGAAATTTTGGTGAATAACATATTTTTGTATAAACTTTTTATTGGCGTAAAGAAAATATATGGCCATTCTGGAGTGAACTTCTCCTTTAAATCACGCGTACGATATTTAACATACACTCACTGAAATAAACAATGCGAGCGAATAAAATAGAGCAGTTGGATAACAGATCGCTTAAATTCATTTTAGTGTACAGTGTCGTTGAGTAGTTTTACTAGTTTTGGTTTGGACTTGTTTGCGGGATTTTCCTCAGTATAAGTGTAGTTTGTAATATTTTGCAAAGGCGAAACGTCTTTTTGATCCGAGTACATGAAGCTAGATAATTTAATATTCTTTCAAATGAAAATCCAAAAATGAACTTTACAGTTTACTCCACTAACCAAAACACAACATTTGAAACCAAACATTTAATAGACAATGTCTGTATAAAATGTGCAAAAGTAATTAAAGCTAAGAGGTTTGAAATCAGCATTAAGAAATAATGGAATTTATAAATAATGTAAGCTTAAGCCTACGGAAAGATCTGAAAAACGATACAACTTCGAATTCGGTTATAAATGAAGTTCAAACGGAGTTCTCACAATAAAAATAGACTTCAGCTTAGGGTAAACATTACATTTGTTACCCTATATTTGGAAAAAGCTTGTACTTTCTGCTGGGCAAAGCTTTTAAACCAGCGCCATAATATCGGAAACGAGCACGCCAGTTTCCATGTGAGCTTATTCCAACTCCAACTCGACCGACATATACGTTATATGAATTATCAGCGAAGATCAATCTCTTCCTTTCTTTCGGTGTAGCTGTTAAGAGTCTTTATCCATCACTTCGTGAAATTGACCGGCTCTGAACTCAGTTTTAGTTCGGCTTAATGTAAGCTGAATCAATCAGCCGCAGGAACCGTGGACAGTTCTTCAACTCTCGCTGTTTTTGACTTCTTCTCCGATATATCATATTCAGGTCGGCAAACATTTCGGATGTTCACGCTAAGAGGCTATCCCTAAATCATTTGGCATAAGTTTCCACGCTGTAGATGAGTAAATAAAGCGAGAAATAGGCGAAGATCTATGTTTTCCAGCAGCTTTGTTCGCCTCTTTCATTCAGCTTAAAAAGTGAGCAAGGTGCCACTCTTGCCGCAGATTTGTCGCCTTTTCATACAATCGCTTCGTTTAAGTTGAAGTGAAATGTCCAGATCATTTTTATAACATGAGAAAAAAACCCTGAAGTAATGCAGTGTTCTTACAAATTTTTACGACAGGTAACTCAACTCTAAACGAACCGAATATGTTTTTGTGTCATTTTTTGCGTAAGAAGGACTCCAAATCAAGGAGAAAATCAAGGACAAAGGCAAACTCGTTCCCAGGCCTAATCCGTGCGTACGTACGGACGTACGTACGTACGTACGTGACATCCAAATTTTCTCGGCTTCATGGGTTTACCAATTCTATGGCTATGGATGCTCCGCACGCACGCGCCTTCGGCGCGCGGGGGAGCTCCGCTAAAAAAATCAAAACGCGCTTTTTAGCAAATGTTTCGGACATGGCTCTTCTTCATTCCTATATTTGAAATGCAACTACACCATCAAGTAAGTTGCAAATGAAAAAAAAAAAAAAAAAAAAAAAAAAACTACACCATCAAACAAGCACTGCACTCAAAGTTGAAGAGATGAGAGCGCACGCGTGCTGAAAGTTATTCACAGGAGCCCAACATTGTTCTGTGCTGTGTTCTTTGTTGTTCTCCAGCTTCTCTGGCTGATTTTAAGCGACATCAGTGAATTACTGCATTGCAAAGATTTGTAACACGTGTTCTTGAATGATTATTCCCTTGGGAATATTTTACGTTTCGGTTCTTTCCCAAACTATATTTTTCACATCTCAAATAATGTTCTTATTTAGGCAACGTATGCTCGAATGTTCTCCAATTATGGTCCTCTAATCTTCCATTGCATTCTATAAAGTTTCAAACGTATGGGTATAAGGACTGCATCGACTCGTGCACCTCCCTGAACACCCAGAGGAGAAGCGTGTGCTATTTGGAAAGCAATGTTCAGCGTGGTGAAAGTTGCGGTAAGTATTTACCGACAAATGTAATAAGATGAGAGATACCTCTGAAACCAATGTCTACTGAGAAGATGAGAAGCACAAGGTATTGAAAATCTAAACAAAACTGAAAACATAAGATCGAATTATAAAATTCTAAATTCCGCCTCGGGTCAATTTGAGTTGGCTGTTGGAGTGATTAAAGTTCATTGGAAGGCTACACCATCAGCCTGACTGAAGTTGCCACATATTATCACTGGCGATGGAGACCATTAGCTGAACGGTCAGTCTTAATTGTTAATTACCCGCTTTGCCTTATTTGCGCCTTTTCAATTTTTTTTTTTTTAACCATATCGTTGGCAAAAATGGCGCCGCAAAATACAATATTTGAATTACCGGGAACCGATGTGAAACATAATACAATTAACAGAGTTAGCACGAAATTTAAAGTTGTAATTGTTTTATAACGAATGGCAACATGTAAAACAACAACATAAGTGCATAAAACGCATACTGACTACTAAATATCAAAGTTACAAAGGAATTTCTTCGTTATTACCTCTGTGACAGTTCACCACTGAAGGGGGATCAAGGGAAGACTATTTAACAACAACTTTCGAGCCAAAATTATGTAAGTTTGAGAAGACTCTGGAGCTCGTTTCGACTCGTTTGTCGCCTATGCTTATTTGGCAATTGACACAAATGAAAGGCAAAATCGACGCAATAGAAACACACTGCGCAAATGAGAAAGCATGTCACTAAGAAAGCGTCATGCCAGCAGAGAGAGAACAACAGAATGAAGCGAACCAATTCGCTGGTTATACGAGGTACAAAGACTCACAAAGGCATCTCTGAAGACTGTGAGGATTTGGAATCTTGTTCTAGATCGACCTAATAGATGAAATAAGTCATCGCTGTTTAAGTTTAATTGCTCGTAGATCTGGGTAATTTAGGTTAAACGCAAAACGATCATATTATGCCAGGCAGCGAAGCATAACCTAATCCCAATAAAAAGCTAACCGCAAGCTACCTAAACTAACTGTGGACTCAGTAACCGGAGTGCAATTTAGGCTAACTGGACATGACTGGATATGTGTTATCTAGGAATGGCTCATGACTCCCATTGAAATTGGTGATAGTTCGGTGGGGTGCTAATTTGGTTGGGTGCTAATAAGGTTATTACAAAATAATTAGGGAAAAAACTTTATGTTGTAGTAAAGCTCAAGAGAAAAATGCTGTTTTCCTCACAAGAATCGGCCGTACAAAACTTACGGTAGTTTGTTGCAATACTGGAAGTATATTTCAGCTTACTAATGGCAAACCTTTCGTCACGGTTGTCGGAGGAGCAAGTCTCTGGACAGTTGGATTCTCGACGGGAGAGCTTTAGCAAACCAAATACTACACGGAGCAACAGTAGAATTAAACAAATCATCAGTAACACGCCAGCGATCGCTAATCAAATGTAAGCACGTCTCTTAAGTGTAATATAATACTGACTTCAAACTAAGGGTATCTTAGATTAAGTTTATTAGGGAAAGCTCCCAAGATATGACAAACTTCCTGTAACGTATTTTTCCTGCAGTTATGTTTTGAAGTCAAAACCTCTATGTTTGTGATCATTGTGACCATTGTGCGGTATGTTTGCCAGAGGCAAATGTTACATCTGATAACTTTCCAAATCTCTCTTAACTGGTCACTATAGATCTCTTTAGGACGTTTTAAGATAATTTAATGATCTTTCAAGACAACTTCCTGCTTTGCTACGGTGATTAAATCTTTGTCACTGAACGGATGTCAGAAAATGTTTGACCTTTGTCAGGGCTTTATGCAAACGGGAAGCAAACAAACAAGTTCCTGAGACGAGATTTTCATGTTAACAAATTTGAATTTTTAATAGCGACTGCGTTTTATAATTTCGCACACGAACTAATCTTGCCCAAGTTCAATCTGCTTTTGAGGACGTGGACCTGATCAAGGTAAGGGAAGATACTGCGATAGATAACTATGGACTGGATCGCTGGTGGCAAAAATATAGTAATAGGTGCGCTATTTTTCAATCGGCCTTGGCGTTTTGCATTATAAATCAGATAAAATTTTCAGTCGAAGCTTTTTATGTTATTGTCATCATTTAATATTCTGAAATCGTTTAATTTACTGTATATGATCGCACGAACTTGAGGAACTGTTTAAAATAAGCTAGAACTGAGTAATCTTGAACTAGCTGTCCAAAGCTTTCGCGTTTTTTTGTCCCGACTTTTGAAGTTGAGCGAATCGTCATTTCATAGATTCTTTGTCTTTTGTGGTTGTCTTTAGTATTCAGACTATTGAAATTAAGGACACCAAATCAATTGAACTTAGTTCGCACTAAGGTAAAAGAAGAAAATCCCGGCCACAGTAATTGAATTCTTGTCAAATAAACGCGAGCTCAGTCTAAAATTTCGCAAAGAATTAAACTTCCTCGATAACTGCCCGGCCGTACATGAAGTCAATTTTCTAAAATTTATCCTGAAAATATTTTAAATAACCGGGTGAAAAAGGTTTTCGCTGTAATAAAGAACAGCAAAAAAGTAGGTTTATTCTGTGGTTATCTAAAAAAATGCCGTTACTAATATCCTTTTTTTACATCGCTGTAAATTGGTCTGATTCGTGGAAAACGCTTGGTTGGTGGGATCAAATTTTTAGGAAACGCAGAGAACTTAAGATCAGCATTTTTTTAAAAACCAATTTTAATGCGTTTTAGAGTATAAAAGCTTGTATGTAGCGATTCAATTAACCGATGCATAAGGCTGAACGTTGATTTGGTGATAGGGACAAAACATTGCAACGCAAGAAACAAACTGCATTAGGGTTCAGCTTCGTTTCGATAAATTTATCATAAAAGTCGGGTCGTAAAAAGTGTAAGTTTGTGCTCATTGAAACAATTACACAGTTAGTCTTTTACATCACATTCTCTTTGATTTGACCCGTTCATGTTCTACTTAATATCCAGCGAAAAATTCGATATCGAAAGTCCTTATATTTTGTTGGTTTGCTATGTAGATAATTACTAAGGTCACTAAGGAATTTTACTTCCTTAAGATCAAGTTAGTTACCAGTTAGTCTTGTTTTACTTGTTGTTAGTCTTACGAAGGACTGGAATATTGTAGAAGATGATGCGCTCTTTTCATTTCTACCTCTTGCTCGTGTTGAGCGTAAGTATGGCTGTTGGTAAGTATCCGAAGTTTATTCGGGTATTTCCTTGTTTAACACGTTTGCTGTTTCAGAAAAACGCTATTTCTTGGGGAAGGTGTTCGTGACTTGCTGAATTCAAGCCAAATATTGCAACCCTCGTCAAAAGTTGTCGAGACGCTTCTCTCCATGGGCCAGAATACGCCACCTAAGTAAATAAAAATATGACGCTTTTCCTTTTATCGCAAGATTTTTTGCCGAATTTGGTTATGATAAATACCTTTTTGGTAATTTTCGGGTGTATTTCAGGCACGCTTGGTATCGCCATAGGTATTTTGGCTCAACTGCATCTTGTCAAAAGTCACAAACACAAGTCATGGTCTGACCAACTCGCCTGATATGCGGCCGAAGCGTACAAAAAGATATGATTACACAGAACATTAGCCCTCTTTTGCATTAAGATGCTACATAGTGTTTAAATTTTGCGTTTGCCAAATAAAATTAAAACAATTTATCGATTTATTGATAACAAAAAGGTGCTGACTCTCAGACGTGTTCTCACAAGACAACGGATGGCCGATGTTGCAGCATTCCTTTCACCTACAAAGGAATTAGACACCATTCCTGTACCACAGCTAATCACAACAGACTCTGGTGTTCACTGGATCCCACTTACATTGGAAAATGGGGGAACTGCAGTAAGTGTCGCCGCTAGGTTGAAAATTTAATTATTTTGTTTTTTTTTCCTTTTAAAACGGAAAGATTCAGGCTATAGTAATTAGGGAGTGTCTAACTCATGCAGAAAAGCACATTTCTAAGCGTTTACTAAAGGAGGACGTTTCTCCGGCATCCTTGTGCGCCTAGTCAAGGCAAATAATCATGATATCTTGAGTATCTTTTCAGTTTCATTAGCCCAATTATTGTGCTTTGTGCATTACGGCTGGTTTTGGCCGGCACAGCCCCGCACAGGCGTCAATGGGTTAAATCCACGCAAATCTACTTCTGGCGGCCGTCAGCACGCGCGCTAATGCATGAATTGCTTACGCAATAAAAACAAGCACCAAAAATTGGCGCGATAGGCCTTAATCATGGAAAAAACTACGTGCAAGCTGCAGGAAAATTTGTATCTCGTTTTTTTAAGCCGCGATAAAGTAACATCATTATTAACATAAGCCATTTCTTTTGTTCGATATTTTTACAATTGAAGTTAACATTATATTTTTATTGTTCCTTCCATTTACGCTAAACTTCGACTACAAAAGTTGAGTGTTTGACAAAGACAACGGATGGCAAATGCTGCAGCATTCCTTTCACTTACAAAGGAGTGAAGTACAATTCCTGTACCACAGCTAATCACAACAGACTGTGGTGTTCACTGGATTCTGCCTACAAAGGAAAATGGGGAAATTGTGGTATGTACTGTGATTTACTGCCTGTACTACGGTATCAGCTAACGAAACCCGAGGCATAATTAAGTTATAAAAGGTTTGTTACTGTTGAGGCTGAACTCAGTTCAACCTGTCCATCATAGCTGATGTCTGAAGTATAAGATATGACGAAATAGGTGAATAGAGAAAGTTGAGATTCCCATCTTGACTTTAACTTTTCTCGTTTCTTCCATTTTCGTGAAATCATTCGTGGTTTCAAAAGCCGAATGTCCCCACGAGACAACGGATGGCCGATGTTGCAGCATTCCTTTCACATACAAAGGAATTAGACACAACTCCTGTACCACAGCTAATCATAACAGACTGTGGTGTTCACTGGATTCTACCTACAGTGGAAAATGGGGAAACTGTGGTAAGCCAGTATTTGATCTTTTACTTCCTATTCATAATCACGACTCATAAATAGGAGTGGGTGTGCAGCTTGAACCGTGAGCCTGAGTGTTAAAGCCGTCCAGGTAAGGTACATAGCTCAAATAGGTTGCTAGATACAGAATAAGCAACAAAAGTGAAGTACCACTCCTGAAGGCTATACGTCCTGTGCAAACGCCTGATACGAAAGCCCAAAAACCCAGTGGGGAAAAATTCATTAAAACACAACATATGAAAAAGTCGCTATATAAATGCCACGTCATCATCAAAAATGGGAACGTAGGTGCACCAGGATAAGCAGATTACTGGAGTGTGCTCCCCGCCTTCAATGGCGAAAAACACGGCGAAACCTAAAACAAAATTTCAAGCTCTTAACCAACCTGCGAGTTAACGATTTCTAAATAAAAAAAAACATTACCAAGTGTTTCTAGACGAGTTTTAAGATGGGTAAACTCTTATAAAATAACTTAATACATGACCAATTCTACTTTTTCCCCTTCATCAACCTCCGTCGCATTCATTAGTTTTCTCAAAATATGAGAACGTTAAAAAAGCTTTTTTTTTTACATGACCCGCATGTCAGAATATATTCCATGGGTATTGTCGTTTATATACTTTTTGTCTTCAGCGATTACTTTAACTCCTTATGTATATGACATGTAAATTGAACTGTATCAACTTAAAAAAAAATATTCGGAATACTAAATTCCCGATTTAACTGCCCTTTTTTCTTATCGTTTCTTCTATCTGGGTAAAACACAACGTTGACCACAAAAGCTGCGTGTCTGCAGAAGACAACGGATGGCAAATGCTGCAGCATTCCTTTCACTTACAAAGGAGTGAAGTACCATTCCTGTACCACAGCTGATCACAACAGACTGTGGTGTTCACTGGATTCTACCTACAGTGGAAAATGGGGAAACTGTGGTAAGTACTACCTTGCGTTGTGTATAAAAATCGGTCCTTCAATCGATCTGTGTTACCATTGCCCGAAGCAATATTAGGGATCACACACAAAACCATACTTTCAAGCAGTTGGCTTAGCTGGTCTAATTATTAGGAAATTGCTTTAACCAATATGGATAGCGAAACATCTTTTCCACACGTGCAAACAGCGTTTCGTCCAAACATGAAGCACCTGTCGCAATGTTCAAATGTGGCTGCCAATGCGCTAAAATCAGCTACTGAGTTATACTAGCAGCAATTTAAGATTTGTTTATGGAAGTGTGAGTTTGGACGAAGAGGTGAGCTGAATGTATTGTCAATCCGATTCGCATACTTACTTCATTTTTGAAATAATTGGAAAAAGTGTGGAACCAAATCGATAGCATTTTTAATTCTTGAGATGTGCAGAATGCACAATATATTACTGTCATTCTGCATTTACTTTGCGGTCTGATCGCTTTCAAAACTAATCACTTTCTATTATTTCTTCAGCATGAAGGATAACAAGTGCACGCATGACCAGGAAAAGATACATAAAGTAGACGATTTCAAGGGAATAAATAACAGATTAGCGTAACATTAGATGTTTCAAGCCTTGCCGAATCTATAGTCTTAAAGAAAATAAAGTTTGTGAGTCATGCACATCGAAGTTGTTGTTGTCGTCATTTTCTCCACCGTGCTAGATTGGGCGCCGCTTGCTTTTGACTCAACCCAGATCCCCGTATCGCGCTCAATATTAGATTCATTCTCCACTCACCAGGACCCTCAGGAAAAACGTGGTTGTTTTGACAAGCTCAAAATGTATGCCGAAAAAACGTTGTGAAAATGAAGAAGAAATGTCACAAACTCTTTCCGGCAACTAAAATAAGTGGTACTTCTGAACATCAATTAATTCATTAACCAAATGACCATGAAATATTCGTTTTCTTTGCTAGCGAAGCAATTGAAAAAAAAAAAACCCTGCTTCGTGTATCAAAACCAATAAAAGTATTTAGCTCGGGTTCGTGCTTATGTTAATAAAAATAGAAAGCGCGCCCGAGTACACTGTTAAGTTATATAAGCACGCGGAACACGAGAGAAGTACACAGAGAAGCACGAACATTTATTTATTGTAACCAGAATCTGAATTATACGAATTTGCGTTAACCTAACCATTACTATTTATGACTCTACTATGCCTTACAGAAATATGGGATTGATCTTCCCATTTCATAAAAGCCAATACACAACCAGTCTCACGATCATGATTATCAATTTTAAAGCATAGCTCTCGCACGCTTTGCATGCCAATGTTCATTTTAGTAACTTGCAACGGAAGTAGCTAAATCAGCACGCAATTACATCCATACAGGAAACGCTTAGGTAAGGTTCGAGCCTTGTGGCCCATCAGGCCGAAACTTATCCCGTTTTCAGTATATAGAAGTATTTTTACTCCCCCTTGGATGGGATGCCAGTCCATCGCAGGATTACCCCCTACATTAAATTCGCCGGTACCCACTTGTACACCTTGGTGGAGAGAGGCACTATGAGAGTAAAGTGTCTTGCCCAAGAAAACAACGCAGTGCCCCGACCAGGGCTCGAACACGGACTTGAAAATTCTCTTCGGTTGCATTACATTAGAAGAGAATTGATTTCTGTTCGCTATTGTTAAGAGCTGTTATGTTGTGAGATATGAAGTGTTTGCTGATGTAAAGTCATGAGGAATGTAGGCATGCATTTGCATGTGCATTAACTTCGCGTGTTATGTATTTGGTATAAATAGTAGGCTCTGTAGTATGCGAGTCAGTACTAGTTCTCGGTCGTTGCACGTACTGTCAAACATTTGACTGGTTTGGTTTGTTTCATCGGTTTGTTTTGGTTAATTTAGTCAGTTTCATCGTCAACTTTATGCGAGCTTTTTAGTTTATTGATTGCTTAACTTCCTTAACTGTCTATACAGTAATTTAGCAAGTCTTTTTGGTTTTTGGCCCCGTAGGAAGGGTCGGAGTTTGGTTCCTACCCAGCTTTCCTACATTTTTTCCCGTTTTTTAATTGGTTTTTTAATTAGGTTTTTCCCGGCCTCCGAGTGTCTTCGGATGCGCACTCAATTCTCCAAGTGAATATAATTCAAAAAAGGAATGAATGGGGGGCGTGGGGAACAGTCAGTGTAGCCCAACCCTGGGTCACAATTCCGCTTTCCAAAATACGGCAACCACCCTGCTTGCGTTTCATCGCCCAGTATCTTAATTATGCATTAATAATTAACGACATATCTTTTAGGGTGTATCTTGGGTGAAGAGAGCAAGCTAAATAACAAGTCTTTCACAGCATAGATTGAAGAGTATTGAATCCGTATCTCTGCGGTGCTCTGGACGACGAGACATCTTTGCCTTGTAACTTTGAGTTCACGAGATACTCTACACCCATTTTCTCCTGACACCATGTAAGCACTTTGTCAATATTGGGCGTTTTTACACCAACAATGTCTCCAATACCCCGGATGGCTACCAAGCCATAGGGAACATCCTCCGTCAAGAAACAGCACGTGAAATCCGGCACGAATTTCCCGTGTTTTGTTGTCTTGACCGGATGCTTGAGCCCTTGGTAAGCAGCATTGGTCTGTATTGCCTTGCGAAGGGTCGATTTGTCTGTAATATCATGAGGGTAACGTCGCACAAGCCACTGATGAATGTGGACAACCTGCAGTAAAGAGTTCCAGAAAAAAACTCAAACTAAATAGGAATGTAACTAAGGAAACACACGACACATTTACTATGCTACGCTACGCACTGTCCCCGAACTTTCTTTGTAGGCAGGTTGTCAGGTAATCGGCCTTTTGTAACAAACAGTCACACGGTACAAAATCCGTCACACTGGATAGCAAAAAAGTGCGTCATGCTTGACTTTTCTTTGTTATGGATATCTGTCCGTCCGTCGGTACCTCCATCTGTGTGTGTGTGTGTGTCTGTCTGTCTGCCTAACCGCATACCATCAGTCGTAAGATTTGAGTGTCTACATAATTCATCTTACATTAGACATGTCAGCTCCAGTCTTCAGTTCAAGGGCCTTGCCAATGTTAACAACCTCATCTGATACACTGGAGAGAAGTTTCGCAGCTGACTCAGTCAAGCCATTGTAGAACAGGGGTGGTTCGTCAAGTGGTTTCCCGTCCCACCCCTCCCACTGACCATAGAGTATTGACGGGTGCAAGTAGGCGTTAGTGCTCATTAACTGAACACCCAACAGGTGACCAGAGACGATCAGTTTAGGGAGGGGTCCCAGGAGATATTGCAGTGTGGAAAAAGGATCCTTCTTGGGTGCAACACCCTCTCCTTTCTGTGAAGAGACAAATGCACAGAGTAATTGAGTATGACATTCACAGCAGCTCGCAAGGCGAAGAGAGAATAATCACTCTCCTGGCGAAGCTTAACCGTGTTCATTACATCACACAAAATAAATCAGAGTCAAATCATTCGAATGAATAAAATAGCTCACGGAGAACACTATGGTGACATCATTTTACTATGTTTTAATTTATTTATACTGTAAAATTGAACATGTGATTGTCGTATATGTTATAGTTCAATTTTATCCTGGGCTCAAATTTTATTCTTCCTTTGTTTTGAACTCATTATCATACATTACCATACCCAAAAACAAAAGAAAATAAAATTTGAACCAAGGATAAAATGATGATGATGGTCCTTGAAACCACATCTCAGCTTTTCCAAATTGGCTACGGCGATTTATTTACCTTAATCAACTTCCAGTTGATAATAAACTAAACGTTTCACTTGCTTGCCGAAGTATAGAACAACAGTATTTTTTAGAGATTAATAACTTTTACTCTTCAAAAAAGGATTCACATCGAAAAAATACTAGTTTTCTGAATGTAAAGTACGAGCGCGGAAGCTGTTCTTGAAGCTTACTAAAGCCACGCATCTTCTCATATCAAATAACAACGTTTTCCCAGGGGGTGGGGATTCTCGGGATTTCAAGTGACGGGGATGATCGAATGGGAACAAAAATGAACACCCAAAAAATTCCCTAGGGCTTCGTCAAAACCCAAAAAAATCCCTGGACCAAAAATTAACCCCTAAAAAAATCCCATGCCGAATTTCTGACCCTTAAAATTTTAAACATTAGAAATTGAATGTTTGTGTGTGTTTATTCATCATATCATCTGAATAATCTTTCATTCATCTGCTTTAACAACACTAGAGACATCCAAGAACACTTAGCCTAGGTCAGTAATATTATTGTGGGTGGCTTAAAAATCAAGCCACCCAAAAAAATACTTGCCAAATTTTCCTGCCCAAAAAAAATCCCGGAATCGAAAATTTCAAACCAAAAAAATCCTTCTACTCATCCCCGTCACTTGAAATCCTGAGTATCCCCCCTGGGAGCGTTTTACCTCGACGATCACTTCACTTTCAAAGAATTCGGGATTTAAGTAAGTATACTTACATAAGGTCACATAAGGGTGAAAAATGAGGCCTCGGATTTCCATCAACTATTTTGTTGCCGTTAAATGTTCAATACCCCGGATGCGACAAATTTATTTCAGCAGGGGAGTATCCAACCGCAAATGATATTAAAAACTTTTCCTAAGTCTTTAGACATCGAGAGACATTGTTACCTTTATTGCTCCTAATAGGGTCTCCTTGGTACCAAGAACCTCGCACTTTACAGCAAACTCAGTGGTACGGCACACCCAAGGTGATGACTCAAAATTCATGATGGTGCACTTCCGGGCTACATCACCCAGCACCTCACGGACCTGGAATTCAAAACCTGGGCCCCCTGGTAGACCAACAATTATTGTGCCAGGTTTTATGTAAGGTTTTATGTCATCTAGAAAAACGTCTTGGGCAAATGCTGGCAGCACAAAGACCACGATGTCAACATCTTTCATGGCATCTTTTGGGTCATTCGTTACTAGTTTAGGTTTGGACGTAATTGGTTCCTTTCCCTTTCGATGAAAAGTGACCTCTAGGTCGATTGCAGTATTCCAACGTCTTGCTTCATTCTCACAAGTAAGCACTCGAACGTCTGTACCTTTTACAGATGATGCAATACTAGCAAAGGCGTGTGCTTGACTACCAGAACCACAAATCAACAGCTTGATGTCTGTACGTCTGTCCTGTAAATGAATTGGAGCTTACATAAATTACTTAAACATACACAAGTAAAGGCCTAATGGTATCAACATCACATACCATAAAAGCCCCTTTCCGAATAAACACCTTCAACGTTCAATTCTGTAGAGCCTCGTTGTTCCAAAATGGATCAACTAAAGACAAGCAATTTCCTTAATTTTCCTTGCAAAACAGTTCATTAACATTCTAGTTTCTTATTGATACCTATAGCAACCTAAAAATAATTAACTGAATAAAAATGTTCCCGATATTTTTCTTCCCTGTAGCAACCTTCAGTGTGTGTCAAGATGGAGACTATTAAATATCACTCATATGCATTCTTGTGCATTGTAAAACGTAAATCATTTCGAGACCGATTTTTATGGCTTACGTCTATACACAATTTAATTACATGTAACAGACGTACCTGAGATGCGACCAAAGTGAACAGGTTTAACTTTCCATAAATTATAATTAGTAGCTGCATGCTTGATTGCCTGTTCATATTATTCATATTATGACATTACAATACAAGATGATTACAATTATGTCCAGTAAAACCACAGTCGAACCTCTGATATGGAGGCACCTTGAATGCACACACCAAAAGAACGGCACCGATAGTTCGTATAATAGCGATGTCTATAGAGATTACATAAATTCTGGTTTCTCTGGGACCTTTCGCTCTCCGTAATATAGATGGGGTCCGTATTGGAGATATGACACGGGCTGTAAGGAGAGGGTGGACTGTACTAATGCGGCCAAAATGATGTAAACTGGATACCCAAGCTGGATAAATGTTCCCAAACGTTATACAATAAACATTAAATTGACGATTTTAAATTGAGACATACAAACAACATTGCTCCTAAGCCTGCAATCCCTCCAGTAATCCCACCAATGGCAGCATTCGCTGTTGCCCCAATGCCAGCAGCTCCTGCACTTTGTAGCAATGCAAATACACTTCCAGAAGCCACAGAGCCTCCATAAAATGCAGACTGTGCGCTCGCTGCAATTGAACCAGCAGCTACACCTCCAGCAGTAAAGCCAGCAGCACTAAGGACCACAGGGGCAGCTGCCACTGCCGCGGCACCAGCTGCCACTCCTACAGCTACATAGCGCAAGGTGTTACTTCCTAAATAAAACAAGAAAAAAATTTAAAAGCAGCTTTGAAGTGCGGGTAACTCTGTTATAAATAAATGATGAAATGAATGAAATGATCCTCGCAGTGTCAAAGCAATTTAACTTATTGTATTTTTTAGCCTGAAAAAATATCGAGGCTACAACGGGATTTGAACCCATGACCTCCACGATACTAGTGCGTTGCTCTACTAACTAAGTTATGTAGCCTTGATACGTTGGGAGCAGGTCAATTTGTCAGTTGGGTGCAGATTCTAATATCCTGCAGATTGAGTGGACGATGTAATTAATATTATTATATGAAAGACATTTATGAACTGCGGATAAATGATGAAATGATTGAAGTGATCCTCGCAGTGTGAAAGCAATTTGAGCAATTATATTTTTTAGTCTGAAAAAAAAAAATCAAGGCTACGACGGGATTTGAAACCATGACCTTCGCGATACCGATGCGTTGCTTTACTAACTGGCTTATCAAGCCTTGATACATTGGTTCTATAAATATCCCGCAGATGGGGTGGATGACGTAATGAATATTTGAAAGACACATACGAATTGCGGATAAATGATGAAATGAATGAAATGATGCTCGCAGTGTGAAAGCAATTTGAGCAATTGAATTTTTTTGGCCTGAAAAAAAAAATCATTCATTTCATCATTTACCAGCAATTTTTAAACGTCTTTCATATATTCATTACGTCATCCACTCCATCTGCGGGATATTAGAACCTACAATCGAGCTGCTACCAACGTATCAAGGCTTCATAGCTCAGTTGGTAGAGCAATTCACCAGTATCCCGTTGTATCCTTGAATTTGTTTTCCTGGCTAAAAATTGCAATTGCTTCAATTGCATTCACACTGCAAAGATCATTTCATTCACTTCATCATTAATCCACAGTTTATATATGTCTTTCATATATTCATCACGTCTGTTATAATTCTAGGTTAAACTAGAGGAATCTAATGAATTATCAGTGCTGGTAGCTGGACTCTTGGTCAGTTCAAAGCATACATTTCTTATTCATCCTGGATGGAAATTGTTAGTCCATCGCAGCAAGAAATTTACCAGTACACCGATGCTAGCAATGCATGCAGATAGCTAGATAATCGAACATTATAGACTTGAATGAATGCAGAGGGCTAGATAATCTAGCATGATAGACCTGCAATGCATGTGGGTGGCTAGATAATCTAACATTATAGACTTGCAATGCATGCAGATGGCTAGATAATCGAACATTATAGACTTGTAATGCATGCAGAGGGCTAGATAATGTAACATAACAGACCTCCAAGCATGCATATGGCTAGATATTGTAGCATTATAGATTTGCAATGCATACAGATGGCTAAATAATCTAACATTATAGACTTGCAATGCAGGCGGAGGGCTAGATAATTTAGCATTACAGACCATAGGGGAGTAGGGATAGCACATTGGTGAGAGCACTCGCTTCCTTCCAATGTGGCCTGGGTTCGATTCCCGGACCCGGTGTCATTCATATCAGTTGAATTTGCTATGGGTTCTCCAGTTTTCCTCTCTCCACAAAATTCCAATTCAAACAGGAATTCAAGGCCCAAAGGTTTGTCAGTCGGAAGACTGACAGAATAGAGATTATGGCAAATATGGAGCGCTCCGTGCTTCATTCAAACAACTGGAGGAACAGGGCTACTACAGTGAAAACGAATTACTGAACTTGTTGTTGACTAATGTTAAAGGAGAAGCAGAGACAGCCCTTCAAGGAATTTTACCAAACAGTTCTGAATACTACGAGGCATGGAGGATACTGGAGAAGAGGTTTGGTGATTCTATCAAGATAGTTTAAAATAAACATTGCTTCTTTGATTTCCACTTGTCCGTTCCATTTCAAGAAAGGTCATTCGGTGTCTCAGTGTCGTATGGTCAAGAGGCTATCCCCATCAAGAACGTTTCAAACTAATGGTACAGTACCGCCCGAAAGTATTTACCCATTAGCACGCGGTGAAACCTCGTCCTTGCCGCGCGGTTATGCCGCGAACTCACCGCGTTGCCGCGGTAAGCTCAACCTCGTCTTGGACGAACGTGACCGAACGTTCCAAACTAATGGTACATGTAGAAAAGGGACTCTGTTACTCGTGCTTCGGAAACCGAAAAGATTGCAAAGCTAATGTCAGTTGTCAAGTCGGCGGATATAAAGGTCACCATCATACCTTGCTACATGAAATTAACGCAAAAGAAAACCGTAACCAAGCCACGATCAAGATGCCAGCTCAGTCCAGACCTCAACAACAGCAACAGTGTCACCGACAGCCACTGGGATTTCAGCAACGCGGACCTCGTCTGCAGACGCCGGACCACAAGCGACATCTAGGACTGACCAGATGCCGTACTCTGCTTGCACCCAGATTGTTCTCTGTCAAGTTGCCCACCAAATCATTCCAGTTTACCTGTATGGCCCTTATGGTCAGAGGCTTTGACTTTGTGTTTGTTAGACACGGGTTCAAACGCAATTCTGGTTCTTCAGGCGTTAGCTGAGAAAGTGGGTTTAACCGGTGAGCTAGGAGAGATTTCGTTGGGAGGAACCAATACGAGCGAAGTTGTCCAATCGTTTCCTGTGGGCTCTTTTGGTATCTCAGGAGTTGGTAGACGTCATAGGCGATATACAGCTCATTCGGCGCTGTCCGTTCCGGCCATAAACAACCCGGAGTACGTAGTTGATTGGCCGGTCGAAAAGGAGAAGTACCCTCACCTGCAAAACTTGCCTTTGCAGTCTACTGATGCCTCTAAGATCGAAATCATCCTTGGACTTCCTGAGTATCGCCTTCAAATGCCTTTGGAGTGCCGAGAAGGTCACCGAGGGTCTCCTACCGCAGTCAGAACGAAGCTAGGATGGGTAGCATTCTCACATGTTCCTGCTCATTCACGTACCATCCAAGTGTGTCGTATCAGCGTAGACTCTGGCATGGACGCGGGTGTAGAAGATAGCCTAAGCATCAGCCAGTGTTTCGAGAAGTGGTTCAAAGACGAAGCTATTCCAATTCCCATAAGGTCCATGGAAGATGAGAAGGTTTACAAACTCCTTAAAGAAAATACTAAGAGGATACCTGGAAAAAATGCTTTTGAGTCTGGTATTTTGTGGCGGGATTCAGATCCAGTCATCCCTAACAACAGACAAGTTTCCGAAGCGCATCTCCGAGCATTGGAACAAAGGCTGGAGCGCGAACCTGCCCTGAAATCAGCTTATGGCGCCTCGATCGTGGGTGATGTAGCCAATGGATAAATGTCTAAGGAAGAAGTAGCCAGCATTGAGAGTTCGTCTTCGACAATGGTCCATTATCTCCTGAACCATCCGGTCAGAAATCCCAAAAAGCCCGGAAAGGTTAGACGAGTGTACAATGCAGCTGCAGGGTTTCAAAGAAAGTGCTTGAATGACTTTATCTTATGCGGTCCAGACTTGTTGGGGTCCCTGTTTGGAATACTTGACCGTTTTCGAGAAGGACTAATCACCTTGTGCGCTGATGCCAAGGATATGTATCTCATGCTTCGTCTACGCCAAGAAGACAAGCCAGCCCTTCGCTTCCTGTATAGGAGTGATAGTTCTCAAGCTCCAGATGTTTATCAATGTGGGAGAAGAATTTTTGGTGAGTGCTCTGCTCCGGCCTGTGCAAACTACACGGTACTTGCGAATGCAGAGGAACAGTGAGAAGAATTTCCCCAAGCGGCTGCGTCACTTCAGAACAACAGATACATGGATGACACACTAGACTCTGTTTAGTCTGAAGAAGAAGCTATGTGTCTTTGCAAAGATCTTTCGGAACTGAGTTATGGGGTTTCACCTGACTAAGTGGGCTTCGAACTCACCTGAAGTGTTGACCGAGATTCCCGAATCTGACCAAGCTGAGATAAAGGAGATTGGTCTCCAGGGGAGCCCGGCTGTTCGAACCATTGGTGTTGTCTATGAACCAGCAACAGACACCTTTAGAATAACTGCCCCGCCGAAAAAGCCTGCAAAGACGTCAAGAGAAATCCTCAGTTTCTTTTCGTCCATCTGGGATCCACTTGGACTAGTCTCGCCCTTTGTTATACAGGGAAGAATGTTTCTTCAAGGACTATGGCCTTTGAAACTAGACTGGGATGATGTCATTGATGAAGAGAAATTGCACGAGTGGACCAAGTTCGAGAGAGAAGCAAAGTCGGTGGATGAGTTGAGTTTTCCCCGTTGTTATCGAAGGCAAAACGAAGCCGCAGATGACTTCCAACTTCATATGTTCTCTGACAGTTCAATGCAAGCAAAGTGCGCAGTGGCATACTACCGCTTTCGCTATGAAAACGGCGAAGTGGGCGTTTCTCTGGTGTCATCCCGTGTTCGCGTAGCCCCACTTAAGAGAGTTACCATCCCAAGGCTTGAGCTGGACGTGGTCAGGATGGGCATAAACCTAGCCGCCACGATTGTTGAAGAAAGCAGCATCAAATTGCAGACGATTGTATTGTGGACAGACTCCCTCATCTGCAGACATTGGCTTACTCAGTCAAGTAGGCGTTACAAAGATTACGTAGCACACAGAATCGTTGATTTCCAAGAAAGAGTAGAGTCTCTCGAGCAGAATGGCCTTAAGATGGATGTCCGGTACGTTCCGACTGAGGTTAATGTGGCTGACATTGGAACTCGAGGGGCGACGGCGCCCCTAGTCTTAATCATGACAGCTCTTGGCAGCTGGGTCCAGCATTTTTCAGTCCAATGCAATGATCGGCTGATGAAGACTAGCAGTATTGCAGTCGAAACGTCGTGATCAACAACTCAAAGCGATTCCATCGTGAGACAAACCAATAAACGTTTATCTTTCCTAACCTACGAGATGTTAAAGTTTTGCTACCTCGTCTGAGGCAGCAACGTGCGCCCCCGGGAGTGTTAACAAACTTGAACTGAACTTACGTAATTTGCGTTTCTATTTGTGGCGTGCCCTCGTGCAGCCCCAAGGGACACGCCTCGACATTTAATTAAGCTAATTTATCCTAAGTTTAGTGGCAGTTTTCTTTTGTAGTTTAAAGAACTCTTGTTCGTCGTTTTTCTCTTTAGGAGCTAGGGGTACATGTAAGATTCATTTATTCGCCTGCAAGGACTAACTCTAGATTTAATGTTCACAGTGATTTGACGAACACTCAAGAACTAAGCTGTCGAATACTGGACGCACTTGACTCTGTACAAATCCCCAACAAAACAGAGTGTGTGTCAAATTACCAGCACTATAGCGAGCGACGTTGTGACTGTTCTTTCAAATGAACACATCGGTCCGTCCGAGGGTTCATTCCCTTCAAATGACACGCTTATCATTTTTTACAAATGCAATTTACATGAACTCAGTCAAGCGGCCACGTCCTTTTTAGTCCCAAAGGCTTCAGCTCTAATTCCATTTAAACAAAAGCAACATATGCACTCTTTGGAACGAGCCACATCTTCAGCAAGTAATAGTTATGAATGATTAATGAGTAAGAAAAGCTTGAATATGAATACTTAACGACCTTGATTTTCAAGGTTAGGAGGGGTAGATAGTCTAGCATTATATAATTGGAATGCATGCAGATGGCTAGGTTATCTAGGATCATAGGCTTGCAATGCATGCAGATGACTAGATAACAAGATCTTGCATTAGAGCATTGCAATGCATGCTGAGGGCTAGGTTAATCCTTGCACTCTACACCTGCAATTACATGTGAAGAGGGATACAGTAGATAATAAATAAATTATTCCATCATCTAAATATGTTACCTTCAGTCGTTCGATTGCGGGTGTTTGTTGGCAGGTTCTCCATATTGCTGGACGAATCCCTACTGTTCACTGTAGATTTGTGTCCAGCATTATCTTGATGAGTTGTAGATCCATCTCCACGCCTTTCCACTCCTTGATTTCCCTATAAAAGAAAACTTGTAGTAAGTTCTAACCTGCCTTTTTCTTAAGGATTACTTTTGTTAAATTAAGTGTATTTTCCCATTCCTAATAACCTAGAGAATGCTCCTGTAATTTGTAAAAAACAATTGGTCATAAAAAAATTACCTTTTTGCCAAAAACCTCAGGAAATTCCATATAAATGAAGATTGCTGGACCATGGGACTTAACCAGCCCACCTTTAAAAGCAATGGTAAAACCTTTGGACTTCCTTGTCAAGAGTCTGTTTGTAATTTGGTTTATTATTTATTTATTTATTATAATTTTTTTATTAGTCCCTAAACAAGAAATGTAATATTTTTCGACGTCCTTTTAGGGTGCATAATAAGCGACATGGGGATGAATCTTTAGCAAATGTTTTTTTTGCCAGTTGCATATATGTATATGTTTAATTATAACCAATAAATTTAATGTCAGGTTGCGGTGTGGTCATTAAAAGATCACGAAGAAGCTAATTAAAACCAAAATTGTTTTAACAACCTGGTGACAATATAATGGAGATTTCATTTCTTGGTAGGTTTTCTCCTTAAATTACTTGTGTGTATATGAGACAAGGAGTTATAATTATTGAAACCCCTGAAGGTAAGATATTTGTGTCATGTGTGTTATTAATAGGCAGTGTTGGCCATTAGCATCAGTCAAATTACATGTTGGCTAAATATAATACTTGAGTGTTGGTTGGATCAGTGCCTGAACCATTGAGTGTTTCACATATATTGGTTGTGCGTAAAAAATATTATGAAATTAAAGTTCTATTTATATTAAGCTAGCCCCACTCCCTCATTACCCGCCTTACGTACCCTTCTCCATAGCAATTACCCACACTTTCACTACTATAATAACCCTGAAAAAGCTAGGTTACCCCTTTTAATATAACCTCTGGATCCCTGCATTTAAAGTCAATCCACTGAAGAGACTGCTGCCCTTGACTGAGGCACCCTTCAGCTCTTAAAAAAGAAATACTGTAAGACTCTGGTTATAAGCCCCCCTGCTTATAAGCCCTCCTGGTTTTAGGCCCAATCTACCTGGAAACAAAAAATACATCGGTTATAAGCACCCCCCCCAGATATAAGCCCCCCTCTGCTGGATGACAGTACTGAACAGGGCTAAATGTTGCTTTATTATGACTTTTTAACTTAAATACATATTACAATCAACACTGTTGAGGCCCATTTTGAAACGTTGTTTTTAGTCCACTTATAAGCCTGCCTGGATATATATAAGCCCCTCCGTTTATAATCCCACCCAAAACCCCTTACGAGGTTAGTTCTGAAGTTGTCTATAATAAGCCCAGGGCTTATAACCGGAATTTTATGGTATGATATGCTTCCAGAGGCTTATTTAAAGGTCCTTTTCTATAAATCAAAACTATACATCATTAGATACTGATAGTGTGAAAAATATTAGCTTGATTCTTTAATTAGTCAATTCAAGCAGGTCTGCTTGGGAGAATCTTGAAGATTCTCAAAGAACGACTAAGCTGATTTAATAAGATGTTCATTACATGTCACTAAACTTAAACTAGCTGGCTAATGTATAAGCTGGTTCATACCTGCTGACTTTTTCCTTGCGAACAGCAATGAAAACTTTGGACAACAGAAGGTCAAGATCACTAGGTTATTTGAATCTAGCCTATTTCATTGACTGATGAAATATTCTCAAAGACCTTTAATTCTCTTTAAAGTTCTGGCCTTGCTTACTTTGCCATTTCATTTCCATGCTAACTGGACTTAAATTTGTCAAATTTGCTAATGTTAATGCTCATTCTCTGCACTGTTTTCTTGTCAATCTTTTTGGCTTTTCTATTAAGCATTTTTAGCAAAAGCAACAATGAAACAGTGATTCTACACCAGCGCTCAAACATAACCCTTCCTATCCCAAGTCCAAATTGCTGAAAAGGGTAGTTTATTAAAACTATTTAATGAACTAATTTCATATTGATGTCCATCATGTAGGGATTGTAATTATAATTGGCTTATTTATTTCTATTCAAATATATTCCCCATCACACCATATGCTACCACACCCACAAATAAATTGATTTTTTTTATATCAGACTTTATTAATAGGTACATGTAGTTTAATGCAGTTCAGATGCATGTTTTGTCCATTTCCCCAGAATTTCCAGGATTGATTGCTAACAGAATACATGCTTATGGCACAGATATTTGAATGTTAACAATTTCTTTTGTCATTCTAATGTGGATGGGTGTAAGAATTTAAATCATGGTATTCACCAGACTTGTGTGGAGGGAACATCTTAATAGGGACTTTGAGATAGCAGTGCAGGGGAATAAAGCATTGAGTATGACTATGACTCTCGAATCTTAACCTGTAATCCATTTTACAAAAACACTTAAGGCCAAGACACACTAGGTGACAACTTGTAACACATAATTATCTTGGGCACAAGTTGCTGCAACAATTTGCCTTGCATGTGTAACATGGTGAATTTTTTGTGAAAATTTTTGTAACTGGGACAGTATTTTGTCGCTGCAATCAGTCGCACAAACTCAAACTAGTTTGAATTTGTGTGACTGATAATTTGCAGTGACAAAATGAGTGAAAGCAGAATTGTTGCAGCATGTATACACTAGCTTCTGCGACATGTTGAACTCTGATGAAATGTCAATCAAATTTTTCTACACAACATTGAAATGGGGGAGGGGGGGGGGGAAATGAAGATTAATCTATTATTCTTCAAAGAGGGTGGTAAAGGGGGCTATATAGATCATGTTTCATGGAAAATAAAACAGCCCTTTCATAATTCACGAAAAATATAACATTGGCATTTCACACTTCAGGGAAAATAAAAGAGAAGTTTTGGAAAATCATGGTTCACTGTGACTATGGAAATCACGATTCACAAGGGAAAAATGCCATTTCAGATTTCATGGGAAATAGAAAGGGCCAATCACGGGTCACAAAAATTATCCGTTACCACCATCTTCAAAGGTCGGGAAGCATTTTTCTTGAATAAGGTGGGAAGAATTTTAAGGTAGCCTACAAGTACTATTTAGTATGTGTTTCAACAATTTTGCAAAGCATTCTAGTTACATTCCTTAAGGACCCTTCTTAGTACTGCTATCGGTACTAGATTACTTTAAATCATTTGGTTTGTACACGGTCTCATAGTCGGTCTCATACTCATTCTCTGATCTAAAGGTTCATTATAATTTTTTGTGTGCATTCACGAGCAAAGTCTTCAATAAGTTTATATGGCTCCAAAAAAATATTATACCAGTTGGCCTTAATTTTTCCAAAGGTGCCCCCTTGGTTATTATACTGGCTGGATTCCTGCTCTGCATAGTTACAATTGACCTATATTGGTCAGTCTGGTAATTTCATAATTATCTTGTGTTCAAAAAATTCAAAAAAGTGATTAATGAAAGCCCCTCACCATGTATAAACCTGTTGCAGCTTAATCTATGAAACTGACTTTGATTTAAACAAAAACACTCGTCTACATACTGCTGACACTGGTTTTGCCAAAACGGTTTTCTTCTGGGTGATATTTAAGATTTGTCATGCATTTTACAAAATTCTGAAACAAAACAAGTTTTATCTCGCTTGAATTTGTACGAAACTGAAGTGTCGCGATATCGCCAAGATTTCCTGCAATTGTTTAAGGCTTAATTCAGATTTTACATTAAAAAAATGAGGCAGCTTGCATTTAAATGAGTGATTTACTTACTTGTCCAGAGTTCTGTCCTATTTGATCGCATGTATCATCATCACTTTCATCCGCCATGATGCTTGAGTTGAACAAACAAGTGTAATATCGTCATTTCCGGTAAAATACTTGGAATATACCAGGAAGTAGATGCGTTAAAGAACCCAGTCCCTTTCGATTTTCGCTAGCGAAAGCGATGGGACCTCTAAAACGAACACCGAAGACCCGATCGAAAACGAAGACCCACTCCAAAACGGAACGAAGGCCTGATCGAAAAGACCGAAAACGAAAATGAAAACCCCATCGAAAACCAAACAGTATTCTGAGTATTAGCATAACCCATACTCGGAATCTGGCTGCACTGGGACCTTCTACTGATCATCATGAACTAACTCAGATACTACGTGCAATCAGATTGGTCAAAAAGGTCAAAAACTTTTGTTCTATTGTTATGTACCGGTAAACTCCCGCTCACCGACAAGGTACTACGCTCGACTTCGCGTAAGGTAGCTCACTAGAATGAATTTTGCGCCCACCGCAGTTGGATTCAAAGAACTAAGCTGTACCAGAGGTCCATAACTAGTTATGGACTTCTGGCTGTACTGATAAGTCTCAGCTAGGGATGGAATAAAACGCAGAAACAATCATTTGAGAAGGGACACAATGAACAGTTATGCTTTCACCGGGCTGGAATAATATTAATGACACGGATATCTTTTCATTCCACTTTTTACTCGGAAACCATATTTTTCCTCAACTTGAATTGTTTTGATGGCAGAAACTCACGCTGTGTCCTTGCACGCGCTTGAATTGATTCTAGTTTCATGCGCTTTCAGTGCTTTCTGTTAAGTCTGTCATTCGGCGAAAACGAAAACTTATGGAATAAATAAATTCGAAATAAAATTTTAGTAGCCTGCTCCAGGCGTTCGGTTAGTGGGGAGCAGCGAATTCGGGATCGCGCGATGAACGGCAAGCGGAGCAGAGCATTGTTCTACATTCTAGAACTCAGGGACTGGTCAGTAAGTAAAGGGGGGAGGGGGGAGGGGGGTTGGTCGGTGCAGAAAGGGGATCGCCCACCATTTCTCGGAACGAGTTACTTCATTGGTTCTTAAAACAATTGATGACAGGTCATAACAATGTCCCTAGCCCTGAATAACAATTGAGGTAGTGTTTACAGCGGGCGAATGAAAATAGAGCAACCTCGTTCCCAGGGCTTTTCCCATCTCGTGGGTGGCGGTCGGGAGAAGAGTTGAAGTTTCGCCAAACATTAGGTGTTTAGCGGAGGATTTTCCATGCGTCTCGGTTGCCGCGCGCTTCGATGGCTGTTTACAAGATGGCGATAATTCAGTGCAACGCTTCACTGAACACTTTTTTTCCATTTTAAGTTCAATTTGAATATTTTGACTCTTTTATTTAAATTCGCTCACCTTAGAGACAAATGCTTCACACTTCCTACAAACCAACTTTGTACAGCAATCTTCCTCGCTGATCATAATGTCGCAGGTATCATGAATTTTCGCAGGAAGGTTTTTGTCAATGCCGCTTTTGCTAAAAACCCAAAGCATATGACGGCTATCGTACGCACCACCACAAAGCCGGCACACTGAGTTCCGAGCGTGTATTTTTTTGGGAGTTGACTGCTCCGACGACTGCTCCATAATTTTAACAGAAAACCAGCGATAGTACTCGCAACTCATGAGCCCACTAAGTTAATTTATTTTTTGTATTTTTGCGGGGAATTCCAACAACCAATAAGGGTAAAGAATTTATCTGGGTTGCATAAATTAAAGTTTCCCTGGAATTTATTAGATAAACACGTGACCGGCCGATGTCAGGGTCTTTTCCTGAACGCTACGCACGAGAAGGGAAAAGCCCTGGGAACGAGGTTGAAAATGGAGGTTCCAGAGAGGTAGTGTCTTACTGCAGAAAGGGGGTGTGTCATCAGTTTTTAAGCCCTCGAAAAGGGGTGGATTTTGTATTTTTGATCTACACATAGGGGGTGGGTCATAAAAATCCTCAGTGACATTCATCAGTATTAATTGGCAAATTTCATTTTTTTAGATGTACAATATAAAAAATGTTCCGGGGGAGCATACCCCCAGACCCCCCTAGATGGCTAACGATCATAATATCGATCTGTGTAGATTCACTCTGGGCTTAAGGCTTTCATCAGTAAACTCTTTTCTCAAACACTTTGCAAACATGAATGGTATAATATACAGTGGCTGTAGTTTCTGTTAATTCTGCAATAACTATTTATTATCGCGTACTGTTTTAGCTTTTGCATATTTTGTGTCAAAATTTTCCCACGGACTTTACATAAGCCTTGTATAAAAAAAAATCATCCTTCTTTGGTGTGCTAAGAAGCCGAAGATGTACGATATGGAAACGAAGTGACAATAAGGGTAGTGTCTGATTTGGGATCGTGATTTATCAGCTGATGTCAAACCAAAAACGTCTAACCCATTACGGAATAACTGGTCTTGTCTTAGTAATGAATTTTTGTAAGAGGGTGCGTCATGTTAATTTTCAACCATCGATCAGGGGTGGGTCAGTCTGTTCTGAGCCAGAAGGAAGGGGTGGGTCACATATTTTCCAGCTTGTAAATTACTCGCCAGACGCGTCGTGATTTACAAGCTTTTCTCGAATTTGCATTCATTTCTTTTACACTAAAATTGATATGGAATAGAAATGAATTATCATGTACACGACAAATAATGATTTATTTATTTCACTTTAGTTGTTATCTGTTGGCACTACACAACTTCTAAAACTCCACAGACTTCTACAAATACTTTCACCTCCATTTGAGAATAGATCGAGGCACAGCACATCAACCTTTCGTTCATAGTCAATAGACTCACAATATTCAATAATGATTTCCTCATCAAAAATGCCTAAAAATTCTGCGAATAACTATACAATACAAATTCAAAGAAGCGATTAAATAATTTTGATCCTTATTCTACTCACTCGTTTTACATGAAATGCTAACAATTTGTAATTTTAGCTAATTTTGTGAATCGTTTTGCATGTAAACACGCTGGTTTACCTTGCCTATAAAACAACGAATCGACTTACTCGATTTCCACTCCTTTTACGACGTTCGGCGTTTGATTAAAACTCTTCTTCCTTGGATGAAAACCCTGCAAACAGCAGCGATAACAGACCATAACAGAGGACAATTTTGTCGTGAGAAATCACTCCATACAGCGAAACACGCACATGGTATGGGGATGACGTCATTCGCCCCTGAAAAATTTTCTGGGGGGGGGGGGGGGGGGGGCGCAAATTGACAACGATACATAGTCCATAAAAATGCGACTGCTTACCGATTAGGGAGCATTCTCCTTCGTCGAACGCAATAAATAATTAACTTAGTCGAGTGTCGATGTATCTAGCACTGCTGTGCTAATTGGCCATGTTCTAAACGAGCAGGGGACTGGCTACGAACATATTTTTTCTTCTTTTTTCTTGAAAATGGGGCACGTCATCTAAAAGAGCATCCAAAAATTAGCTACTTCACCAAATTTGATGGTTATTGGTTTAAACGCGAAGGCATGGTACACTTTTAAAATAAGAGAGCTTAGTATGGATTGGAGGACGCCTGTCCCTCCAATCCATACTAAGTGTACCATGCCTTTGGGTTTAAACCAATAACCGTCAAATTTGGCGAATTTACTAATTTACTAATGTTCTTTCAGATGACGTGCCCCAATTTTCGATTCAATCGATATTGAATGTTTGTACCGAAGAGAAAATATGTTCGTACTCAGTCCCCTGCTCGTTTAGAACATGGCTAATTGGGGACACTGTAAATCTGAGGTAATAAGTGAACGGTAATAGAACGCTCGGGTTATGCTCAAACAATTAGGCAGCTTGCTCTCGGTTTCTACCGGCTGACCATTGACTCGGGACTTCACCCCTCGCCCACTATCAGCCGATAGAAACCTCGAGCTCGCCGTCTAAAAGTTATCTTGCCACAAACTTTGAATTTCTTGGGATTACTTAAAGTGCCCATAGCGTCAGTTTTTTTTAATTTCTCAGCTGACTCTACATTTCACCCAATTAACTTCTGCGAAAAAAATTTCGATTTGGATAAAACACAATTTTTTTTTAAAAAAAAATTCAAAGTTCTTTTTTCTTGCGGTCGACCCCTGCCGCTGATCACAAGAATAATGTCTCAAAAATGACGTACATTCAGGAATTTGCATAAAGACTGATGTTGTTTTCTGGATCATTAAGGTTAAACAAAAAGCGGTAACGCACCTTTCCGGCATTTTGAACTAAATGCAGATTCTGAAGCAAAATCCCTACTTGTTTACAAGTCAGCTAAGTCACGATTCAAACCTCGTGTTCCTGAACCTGCGTCACAACTCACTTCAAACTGAGGAAGACTGGTACGAATGGTGGACCTAAAATATAAATAGCGGCAAATTTAAACGTCTTTAAAAATTCATAAAAAATTGCGTCTTATCCAAATCGGAAAATTTTTCCGCAGAAATGTGAAAGGTGAAATTTAGAATCAGCTGAGAAATAAATTTTTTTTGACGTTGTGGGCACTTGAAATCAGGTTTGGACTCTTTTCCTTTTTAGTACACTATCATGCAAAAGCTTGATATCTGACGGAGACCTAAAGAAAGTGGCAACTTTATTTCTACTCTATTCCGAAAGCTGTAACAAACACGTATTTTATGGGTGCCAAGTTGTCACACTTGGCAAATCAGCTGAATACATAATTGTTTCGTTTTTCCGCTTGACTGAGTTTTAGTACGACGTACGATGTTTCAATTCAAGTGTCACGAAAGTCGTTTCTCGAAAAGTAATAGACAGATCAAATCAAAAGACATATCTTTCGGAAGGGTTTTCAAAGCGCAACACAGCTGAAATATTTTGTTTCCTGGTTGATAGGAAATTTGCGCCAAAAAACCAGAGCTCTGCAATGAGAAGCTGTTGTTGATTGCTTTTTTACAAACACTGCGAGTTCCGGGAGTGTTCGATGGCAGTTGCTTTACTGTCAGTAATAAAACCAGTTAAAACACTGATGGTATAAATTAATAAACGGAAAAGGTTTTTTTAGTTGGGAAGAATAAAGAATTATTTCACACAGAGCACTGCAACGCCATAAAGTCTAATTTAATTAAATGCGGTTTTAACTTGGCATCAAGGCCCCGGTTGTTCGAAAGCCGATTAAAATAACCCACGATTAGCGGTTATTCCGCAATTAAATTTCTTATTCTCAGGATAACTAATCGTGGGATAAAATGGTGTTCCCGAAAGCAGATTTAACCTACGATTAACTATCCGTCGGTTAAACTCAGATTAAACCGGTAAAACCGGTTACTGGAGGGAGAAACGGTGGAGCGCGAGGGGAGGGGAGGGAAGGGAAGGGATTAAAAATGACGGCTCCTACAAAATACGAAATTCGACGGAAATTATTGTAGAAATAAAAAATAAAATGAGAAAAATAAATAGAGCCCAATTTCCTTTTACGAAATTTCCTGTGTTCGGGTATCAATAAGAAGCAACAGAAAAAGCTAAGATAAAAATTGGAGTTTTGACCAAAAATAATTTCAATGTATCCTGTGCAAATTTTGCATAAACGCTGGGCGAAGCTCGCTGAATCATGCAAGTAGGCCCGTGCAACGGCCGGAAATAAATAAAAACGCTAACCGGTCTAATTTTCAGCCTTAGTCGTTTGTATTTTATAAATTAAGAATTGTTTCTCTAAACTGAGAAGTTCACGAAACCGAAATGTCTTCAATCCTCGCTGAAACTTTTACATGAGTTCAGTAAAAGTTTGTAGATTTCTCTTACATGGAACTAGTACGAACTACTGTGAATAAATATAACGGCGACGGGCAAATAAAGTGGGAATCGCAATTGCATGAATGAAACAAAACAAAGTTTGGTCAGGGGAAAATATTAGAAAAGAAGAAAGGCATTAAAGTATTAAACTATGCAAGAAGAATAAACTGAAAGCGTAGATTGATTACTTGTTAGTTCAGCCGAATGAACAACAAACAAGTTCGACAGTAAACTAAACTTTTACCAGATTCTGTCCGTAAAATCAAATAAATACTCGCCATTTTTAGGCCAAAAAAGCCTTTAATTCCACCATTGATGTTGCCTTTTACATTACAGCGGTTAGTGAGGGACGATTTCTACCTCTGAGGAAAATGCTGAAATTTCTTTGCTTCGTGCTTGTGTATAATTTTGCGATCTCCGGACAGAGGTCAAAAAACCGCGGGAAAACCGGATGCGGGACTGCACACGTCCTCGAGAGAAAAGTAAAATGTGTTTTGGAAAAAGTCGTCAGGTATTCTAAGTTGCTTTTCTTTCTTCACTGGACCCGGCATTAAAGCAAAACCTCCAAACAGCAAGTCGGCCATTGTGTTTGTTTGTGAGCCTTTTCCCCCGATTAGTGAGTTAATCCACCTCGCTAGGTGTGTTAAATTTAACCCTTAGTTTATCCCTCGGATAGTGCTAATCGAGCTTTGAGGAACACAATTTAATCAAAGGATAAATTTATTCCGTGGATTAGGCCGATTTAATCGTGGGTTAGTGCTAATCGGCTTTCGAACAACCGGGGCAAGGAGTCCACAACAATCGTACCGCAGAAGGCATGTGACGTCCTTGCGAGTTCAAGACTGTAACCTGAACTTATCTTCTGCGCATGCGTGTTACCTGGTGCATACAGTCGGGTACTCCCCGCCCCTTACCACTTCATAAGAATAATTAATGAGTTAATTAATTAATTGATATAAATTACTTAATCAGCTATCAAAGTTTACACCTTAGCGCTTTAGCACCTTAGCGGACGACAGGCCCAACAACCATCACAATAGTGCACTCTACACTAAAAATCAACTGCATGGTTTTCCTATTTCTGTGCATGCATTATAGTTATGGGCTCCGTTGAGGTTCTTCGGGCCGCTGGGGAGCTCCGCTATTAATTTAAGAATGAACAGACACTACAAATACATTTATCATTCGGTGCATTTTTCTCTTTCTTTTTCATTGGCGGAGGGCCTACCACGTAATTTGCAAGAAACTGGCTATAAATAATGGTCTGCTCGCCACTGGCACATCACGATATTTTCCTCAACCTCGTCCAATAATTGTTAAATGTTTACATATACACACCTCAGGTTAATCTATTTACACGTTAAACTGATAATGCTAATATGATAGCTGCAACGGTGTCTGATTGTATATAATTTATTTTATACTTGCCCCATTTCTTATTGTGAGCTGAGAGAAGAAGCTTTTTGACTTGTTTCTCGGAGAGAAAGGGTCAGAAAGCGTCCAGAAACGATAATTTATTCGAACATTCATAACAACAAATAAATGAATAAATAAATAAATAAACAAATAAATAAATAAATAAATAAATAAATAAATAAATAAATAAATAAAATACATACAAATGCCAATTCTTATATTAGAACCTTTTTCATGTTGCATTCCATAACAGTATATAATTTATGTGATAATTTACGACGAATTATGACATCAAGAATTAACTTTCCATTTTAAAATCTCAATTATAAACTCCATTAAAACGTTCGGTAAATCCGATTTTCAACAACAGTGAACAAGTAAAGCAAAGCTTTCACAAGATGGATTCAAGAGTGATGAATCCGTATCTCTGCGGTGCTCTGGATGACGAGACATCTTTGCCTTGTAACTTTGAGTGCACGAGATATTCTTTGCCCATTTTCTCCTGACACCATGTAAGCACCTTGTCAATATTCGGTGTCTCAAGCCCGACAATTTCTGCAATACCCCGAATGACAGCCAAACCATTGGGGACGTCCTCCGTCATGTAACGGTACGTGAAATCTGGCATGAATTTACCATCCTGTGTTTTCTTGACCGGATGTTTCAGACCTTGGTAGGCAGCATTGGTCTGTATTGCGGTGTACAGGTTGGTCTTGTCAGAGATTTCTTCCGAATAGCATTGCATGTACCACTGGTAGATGTGGACAACCTATTAAAGAGAATCTCCTTCAGTGAAATCCCGATATAACCAAGTGCCAAGACACTGGGAAATTGTTTTCGTTATAACAGGGTTCCGGTATGCCGGGGTACCGTTCCAATACATTTTAGCGTTGTAACGTTGGCCGGGCTCAACAATATCGTTCTTACCCCGGGGACTTTGTTATCACAGGATTTATGTAGTTGGGGTGGGTAATGTAAACAGTTGCGCCCTCATAGAGAGAGGTTGGTCAAAAAAACACAAACAAGTTTTGTGGCTCCAGCCATTACTCCCTTTCAACGGCAACCTTATAGCAGGGAACAAAGCCACTTTCCGTACCAACCGACTTTACCAAACTAATGTGACAAGGTGAGATGATTCCCAGCATAACTCAAGCTATATTGAGCAGGAGCAAAAGCTGTTTTAAATAGGTAGAAAGGAATATATCTTACATTAGACATGTCAGTTCCTGACTTCTCCTCGACAACCTTGGCAGTTTTTACAACCTCATCTGATACACTGGAGAGAAGGTTCGCAGCTGCCTCAGTCAGACCATTGTAGAACAGGGGTGGCTGGTCAAGTGGCTTCCCGTCCCACCCCTCCCACTGACCATATAGTATTGACGGGTGCAGGTAGGCGTCAGTGCACATTAACGTTATACCCAACAGGTGACCAGAGACGTTCAGTTTAGGGAGGGGTCCCAGGAGATATTGCAGTGTGGAAACTGGGTCCTTCTTGGGCTCAACATCCTCTCCTTGCTGTGGATAGAGACGAATATTGGAGAGATTAAGAACGATGTTTGTGTTTTCCCGTGAAAAGCAAAAATTCCACTTCTGCCGGCTGCCGTTTGTTCGTGGTAATTAGAGAGATTAAGCATGACGTCATGCGGTTAACAGCAAACGCGCGCTCGCCTTTCATTCTGTTCCCTTTTTATAGAATTCTAAAATAAATCCCTCAGAAAATAGGGAAAAAATCCACATTCGCGACAAACACAAACCTACTCATTTCCGCGTATAAACACCAAACAGCAGACAGCAGAAGTGGAATTGTGCTGTTTGCGGGAAAAATAAACGTCATGCTTAATCTCTCTAATGAGCAGGTTTCTGTGCGTCGCGAATGTTTGATTTTCCCCTATTATTCTGAGGGTTTTTTTTTAGAATTCAATAAAAAGGTAACAAAATGAAAGGCAAACTTGCATTTGACGTATAGCGTCATTCTTAATCTCTCTGTTGAGGTTAATCGAAACTTGCAAGTATGACATCCGCAGGAACTCGTGAGGCGAAGGGAGAATGATCGTACTCTCTTGGCGGAGCTTAAGGTGTCTCAATTCTGGACCATACCTAACACTTTCAATTGGCCGTTTAGCAAACTTCAACCCAATTCCAACAACTAATGTAAATTTCACATCGACCCGAATCCGGAAAGTCTGCTAAACGGCCAATTGAAAGTGTTAGGTATAGTCCAGAATTGTTATATTATTCTTATTATTATAACATCGCACAAAGTAAATTCAGAGTGAAATCATTGGAATGAATAAATGGGTCACGGAGAAGGAACACATTGTTTCACTATTTCAACTGAACAGACTTTATGCAAACAATATTGCACTGAGCTTATACATGTTTGTCGTAGACATTCTCATTGTAATAAAAATTATCGTTATTACATATAAATTTTAATAGCAAAATAATTGACATGTGAATTCCTTTTTTTTGAATTTCCCTTTTTTCTTTTGTTTCTGGATTGTAAATATATTTTAATATTTTATTTCATGCTCGTGATATGTGAATTATTTCATTTTTCCCTTTTTACATTGTAACTGCGCCATGAGCTCAGGATATGAGCGCTATTTAACAATTATTCCATGAGCCCGCGTTGGATACGAGGTGGTAAATAGCCAACGAGGCGCGAATGGAATAATTGTTTTATTAAGTTCTTCTTTAGTATAAATCAACTGGACATTTCATTTTGATGTAAACGAAGTGATAGTATGAGGAGGCGGGAAAATTTGTGGCGCGGTGTTCACTTTTTGAGTTGAATGAAACACGCGAGGAAAGCGAGCGAGAGAGTTTTCTGAAGATTTTCCTCGGAAAATCTCCTCGTAAATCGTCTTTTCATCCTGGAAAATTGTGACAACAGTTAAGGTTTACGGGAAGATCCAAAGCAATAGCTTTTCTGGAAATTATACGCCTTGTGCAAGACGAGCGAAGCAAGTGTTTACATATTGTACTTGTTTACGGCTCCACGGCTGTCATCAAGACTACTACATTATGCTGAAACGAAATTGCACTCAGATTCGATGAAGTTTATTGAAGTATAAAAGGACAAGATCAAGATTGAAAGGTAACAAACTTAACTGAAGTGCTGAGCCACATTTACGTCTAACACTGAATGAAATTGTGTCAGTTTTCTGGTCTTCCAGTAAATTATTTTCTGCTTTTTTTCTTCGTTTAGTCGCTCCTGTTGTACATTTACAAGTATTTTTAATTAAACATTTCGCATCAATCCTTTCAGTTTTACGTAGTTGAGTCAACTATGGCATTTTGTGGTATTTGTGTGGTTTTAGGGAAGGCACTGTCGATTATTTCTTGTATAAGCGTATAAACCACGCCAAATTTGCCATTTTTCTGATGGAACTTTCGCTTCCCGCAGGAAAAGTTTTAAACTGAGCGGCACTTGCCGCACTCGTTTCCCATATAAGGTCAAACGCAGGTATAATGGCTGATAACCGAGATCTAGTGAACCAATCAGAAAGCTAGAATTGCATTATCCGAGGTTGAGAATTTAATAAAGAAATTTATTCGGCAAATTTAAAGCATTGGAAATACCCGTTTTGGTTAGTGTAAGGATAGAAATTTAAGTAATACTTCAAACAAGAAAGACATTTCCAAACAGCGAGAAGCTAAGAGAGTTAAAAATACGAGGCGCAGCTGAGTATTTTTGACGAGCTTCGAGGTGTTTGGAAATGCGATGAAACACTGCGTCAAGGGCCGGATGTCTTCTCAATCGAAACTAAAACTAAGGACAAAACGAAGGAATAAAATTGTATCAGTCTATGATAATCAAGAACACCGCCCAAACAGCAATTCCAAACACAGAGAAACACTGTCACGGTTTCGGTTATGAATTATAAATGAATTTACGAGGAATAAGGTATACGAAGGGAGTAGATTGCCCAAGACACAAACACCATCTGTGCACAACCTTTCTGCACTCTACAATAACTATACCATAACAAAATCGTGGGTATTAAAATTATTTTAAATTGAGACATTGTTACCTTTATGGCTCCTAATAGGGTCTCC
The DNA here is from genome assembly GCA_963693305.1 of Meandrina meandrites. Lineage (NCBI taxonomy): Eukaryota > Metazoa > Cnidaria > Anthozoa > Scleractinia > Meandrinidae > Meandrina > Meandrina meandrites. The sequence continues at coordinate 12,974,493 of OY855909.1, forward strand.
TTGGTACCAAGAACCTCGCACTTCACAGCAAACTCAGTGACACAGCACACCCAAGGTGATGACTCAAAATTCATGATGGTGCACTTCCGGGCTACATCACCCAGCACATCACGTACCTGGAATTCAAATCCTGGGCCCCCTGGTAGACCAACGATTATCGTGCCAGGTTTTATGTAAGGTTTTAGGGTATCAAGAAAAACTTGATGGGCAAATGCTGGCAGCACAAAGACCACGATGTCGACATCTCGCATGGCTTCCTCTGGGTTTTTCGTAACCAGTGCAGGTTTAGACGTAATAGAAGTTGGTTCTTTTCCCTTTCGATGTATGGTAACCTCAAGGTCGTTCTTCTGCATTGCAGCATTCCAACGCTCAGCTTCATCTTGATACAAACTAAGCACTCGTACTTCAGTACCTTTCAAGGATGATGCAATACCGGCCAATGCTTGCGCTCCATTGCCACAACCACAAATCAACAGCTTGATATCTGTACGACTGTACTGTAAATTAATTCGAGTTTATATAAATTAATTATATAAAAAAATGTAGAAATTGTGTTCAAAAAGGTGGTCAGCAGGGCACAATTTTTGTCCGTATTTTTCAAGTTTTTGTGCTAACGGAAAACGCATGCTTTATAAATCTTAAGATTAACATAAGGGTTGACATGATACTGTAAGTTTCTTGTATAAAACACAGTTTTTTTGTTGTGCCACGTGACATTGGGCGTGTCCCCATGGCCCCCATCAACTGGCTTCCACTTACATTCTACACTCTCAATGATTTCCCAGTAAACATTTGGGTCCATCGCGCCTGGTTGATACTTTTCAACTTCAACTTTTCTTCAATCAGGTGTGTATGAACAAGTAAACATTACTTTAAAACTCTGGAGTCATCCTCCCACTATATCCACTTATTACTACTTTTCGTAGACATGCTGAAGTTTCTTGCATCTTTTTTTTTATGTGCGCCTGCTGAGTCATAATCTAAAATATGCCCAACCTCGTCCCCAGGGCTTGGAAAAGCCCTGGGGACGAGGTCATGTGAGGATGAGGACGATGTCATGTGAGAATGCTAAAATATCAAGGCAATTCCCTTGGAAGGCAGTTTCCTTTAAATTTTTAATGCTGTACACTTGTGTGTTCATATTATGAGGTTACACTAGATCTTGATTACTTTTAGTCTTTTCATAATAGAGAGGTGTGTGTATAGTGGAGGTGTATATAAAGATCAGAGATTTCACTGTACTATAATAATGCATAGTATTGGCAAAAAAAAAATGAAAACCGGACACCTTAATAAAAATATCCCAAAACATTAGACATTAAAAACTAAACGATCTCGTATTGAGACATACAAACAACTTTGCTCCTAAGGCTGCAATCCCTCCAGTAATCCCACCAAAGGCAGCATTTGCTGTTGCCCCAATGCCGGCAGCTCCTGCACTCTGAAGCAATGCAAATGCACTTCCAGAAGCCACAGAGCCTCCATAAAATGCTGACTGTACACTCGCTGCAATTGAACCAGCTGCAACACCTCCAGCAGTAAAGCCTGCAGCACTAAGAACCACAGGGGCAGCTACCACTGCCGCAGCACCCGCTGCCACTCCTACAGCTGCATAGCGCAAGCGTTCACTTCCTGAAGAACAAGAAAAAAATAAAGAGCAGCTCTAAAGTGTAGGTTACTCTGTTCCAATTCTACAGTTCAAACTAGAGGCGTTTAATGGGTCATCAGTGCTGGTGCATGCTTGTGTAACTGTGGTTAGTTCAAAACGTGGATGTAGATATTTGATTTCCCTTCTGGATGGGCTGTTACTCAATCGCTGGTTATCTCTAAGCATTAAGTCAGGTTTCCTTACAATTGTCCGTGATCAGGCGACTTTTAGCGCAGGCGGTCTGTATTTACTTTTTATCTTTTGACTGTCGTTTGAACACTTACACCTGACACAATTCCTGTACGAGTTACCTTCCGTCACCTTTTATGATTGATTGACACTAATTGACATGAACTACAATACCACAACCAAAACTTCGTCTGATGCGTGACACTCGTGAGATTGCTGGAAGTGCATGCATGCCATGAAGCATGTTTCATCGCTGTTTAAGCAAATACTTAGGTAATCAAATATCTGAATTCCCGCTATAATCTACACCCATGTGTGAAAAAATATTATTTACACACATTTTGCCCCTCCCCACCCCTATACAATGTTGATAAAACAGGCGCACCTGACACATGAGAGCGTCTTACCATTTTGCAACATTGAAAGGGGGAACGGGGGTATTTAACGTATTTAAGTTATTATGGCGACAATTTCATGCTTTTACGAGTTTTCCAACAAAATATGTCCATGCTTGTCTGATTTTACAGTTATGCCCATAACGTGAAAGAGCATTTACTAATTCAAACCAAACTTGGCTCATGCAATGTCTACAAGGTGCTCAATAAACTCACTGCTGACAGTAGGGTATGCTCAAATTTCATGACAATGTTTACCACCTCCCCCCCCCCCCCTGAATTTCAACGAAAATTCAGGTTTTTAGCATGTCCGCCTCATGTAAAAAACAATGAAGTATATCATGGTGATTTTTTCGGAATATAATACCTATCTTGGTAAATTTTACTTCCAAGTTGTTGAAAAAGCAAAACAGCAAAACATATTATAAATCCATTAACGACTGGGCCACGCTACCAAGTGCTTTAAAGGAACTGATGCTGAAAACTATTTTTAAATACAAACTGAAACAGTTTTTATTAAACCATTTTTAACCTTAGTTAGTAGTATTTTAATTCTTGTTCTGGTTTTTAATCTTAGTTAGCTGCAGTTTTAGATATTTTTAGATTTTAATGTATTTTAGAGGTTTGACATTTATTTTCTCAGAGGACCCTCCTGAAAACCACCTCTAGGTGATTGGAGGCCTCCTTTTAAAATATTATGTATTATTTTTTTATATCATTAAAGTGTACTTCTGAGACTAATGCTTAGTAGGGACTCTTTATAACGGTTTACAACGGTCTACTAGTGGTTTCCCGAGTGTTGACGTTATCATGATGTCAGAACAAGGTTTCGGTGAATAATTTTGTCTAATGTAATCTGTTCAGCTTACAAATTGACATAAGATGGCACATCTTATTGCACTTGTAACTTGCCTTTAACGAATCCCTACCCGGGAGGGGGGGCAGTCCCATAAATTTCGGATAGGGGTGTGCCATGAGGGTTCTTAAACCCAGACCCTATTTAAGGATTAAGAAAACGCAAATTGATACCCTTTTTTGAGGCCCAAACCCAAATCAAAAGCACGCCGTGCTCCAATTGTCTCGTGTTACTTAAACTTTAAAGCTTTCTGTGACCTTGCTGGCTGCATTATACTCGGTGTCAGGTTATCGAAAATTGAAAACCATACATCTAATTTAAAGAAACAATTAGACTCTTCACCTCAAATACATTATGCCCCTTTAGAATTCCATTCATTCACTAAAAAGTAAAATTAAAACTGTTTTTGTCGCTCCATAAAAGTTGCATGCGTTATATTGTAGTGTGATTCACAACACGATATACTTGCCTCTCTTTCAAAGATTTTAATTAGCCTGAAATGCTGCGGTAGATTATGGAAAAAACATTCCATGTGTCCAGAAGAAAGATTGTTACTCCATACCAACTTAAGAAAAATTTAGACTCTTCACCCCAAGTACATTATTCCTCTTTAGAAATTGATTTATTTTTTTAAAAAAAATTGTCGTTTGATAATAGTTGCATTATAATTGTTGCGTGACTTTCACAACTCGATTAACTCAGATCTCCGGTCAATCTTCGGACAATCTTGTTCTGGATTCTATGTGCCCAGAAGAAGGACTTATCCCCATACCCTTGTCATTTGCTGTTTAATCAGTTTAATATTTCACAAGACAAAAATGACACCTTATTCAAGAATCCGGAATCCATAGGCATGGAATCCGGAATCCAGTCACCGGAATCCGGAATCCACGATGTGGAATCCAGAATCCAAGACCGTCTTGGATTCCTTTACATGGGGAGAATTCAAGGGTAGAAGAAGGGTCAAGATCTAGAACTGTGTTGTGTGACGACCCAAATAATGGCTAGCCATACACCGCAAAGGTCACTGAATCTGTATAAACTCGCATTTACTTCAACAGATCGTTCAGTTTTAACAAACTATTTTTTTCCTTTTAGCTGGGCATTTATTTTATTAGCTGATGGAATTTAGGTACCCTTAATCCAAGGATCAAACCGGGAACACAGTGCCAAAAGGAGCAAAAATGATACCCTATTTAAGGACCGAGAACCTCAAAAACCATACCCAGTATCCCGTGGCACATATCTATATAACCTATAATACATGGGAGTACCTCCCTCGATCCCTCCCTCCCTCGGTAGCCTAGCATTCTACACCTGCAAAAAGCATGCAGAGGGCTACATTTGTTATCTATGATCATCTAATCATTTTACCTCTGGATGGTGGATCATTGTTTGTTGGCAGGTTTACGTTGTCCACTTTGCTGGATGTGTCCTTACTGTAAACTGGAGGACTGTCCACATTGTGGGACTGAGCACTGCTGGTCAGAGGTGTGTCATTAATGTTCACTGGAGGACTGTGTTCAGTATTATCTTGATGAGTTGTAGATTCATCTCCAGGTTTTTCTGGTGTTTGATTACCCTATACAAGAAAACCTGTAATAAGTTTCAACCTGCCTTTTCCTTAAGCTAAGGTAATTACTTCTGAAACATTAAATGCATTTTGCCGTAATTTAAATACCTAAAGAATTTTCCCATTAATTGTAAAAAAAATCCCTCATAAAAAAATGCCTTTTGTCAATAAGAGTGTTGCACTGAGATGACTTTGGATTTGGATTTCCTAATGTCATGAGTCTGTTTGTGATTTGCTGCTATTTACTATTATTATGTGACCCTTGAAAAACAAGATTATTTTCCAAATCCAAGATTAAAGTGCCTATGGAGTAAAAAAATATTTTTGCATTTTTTGTGGCTTATTATGACTACTTTTCGAAAAGCTAAAAATTAATAATGTCAGAGAAAGAGAGAAATCTGACTTTTTGCCGCCTGAAGTGGCCTAATGGTATGACAAAGTGGGTCCGGGAACGAGTTTACAATCTGTGACGTAGGAAATTGTTTCACCGATTTGTTTACCCCATATTGCTTCCAAATTTTAAGTTTTTATCTTGATTTAAATGTATAAAGGCAGTGATAATTAAAAGTTTCTTCGGATGTAGTTTCAAACGCGCAAGAATCAGAGAGGAGTGATTGCAGTCAGACAGAAGTTGTTGGACTGTACTTAAACTGGGGTGTTGGAATCACAATTTCACCCTAAACTGGGGTGCCACCATCGTAATGTGACCCTAAACTGAGGTGTCAGAATCGCAATTTTACCATAAACTGGGGTGTCGGAATCGCAATATTACCATAAACTGGGGTGTCGAAATTGTAATTTTACCCAATTCTGGGGTGTCGGAATCTGAATTGGGAAAAAAGATACCTGTTGGAACTGTACCTTATGTAGGGGGGGGGGGGGGGGGGCTAAAAAATGGAATGTCCCACTAATTGTACCTTTTCCCGCAAGGTCTGGGAAGAGAAGTACTCGTAAATGCTCAGGTCGCCGAGCCGATTAACCTGAAACCAGTAAGTATTCCCCTCACTGTAATATTTTTATTTTTGTTTGATTGTGCGAGTCTTGCAGTCATGCACGTTCAATCCGACTATTCATGAATGGAGAATACACAATGCAATCAATCCATCTAGCTCTTCAAATCTTAAAAGACAACTACTTTGCTTTGGGTGGCTGTATGTTTTGTTGAAATTAATAAATACAGATTTATTTATTGACTGTAGGGAATATAATTATGCTATCCCGTGTGATCAGATGTCTCAAAGGGTTGAAAATTTTTACCTCAGTTTGTCGCAAACTGTCATTTTTTCGTTTAACTCTTTGGCTGTGGTATGGTAACAAACTGATGTGTATTTCATAATCTAAATATTTTGGGTGCTCAAAAGAACTTTAAAAGAACCTTAACATGTATCATAACATTTGGTAGAAAATCCAGCCTTATTTGGGGCTAAGAAAGAGGGTGGCCCTCTTTATTGCAGGCATGAGGTTTTGCTTAATATGTACATGTAATCAGTGGCAGATCCAGACCTTCAGCTAAGGAGGGGGCCTGCTTGACTATGAATGTTGAATTCTGCGAAGATAATTCAAACACACACTTCAAAGAAAATGCGCTATTTCCGAAAAAATAAGGTGCCCCCGGGCCCCTTCCCTGGATCAGCCACTGGTAATTATAACTTGCAAAATTATTTACTAGAAAAAATCCAAAATGTACAGACAATAAAAATTATTTATGACCAAATTAATATTAAAGATGCTTGTTTTTCTACCCATCCTACAAATCTTCCATTCTGAATGATATTGGACACATGTAAATTTTTGTAGATTTAATAACATAATTGTAGTGAGAGGGTGATTTCATGTACACTACAAAATGTTATACCAGAGTGAGTCATACTGGTGCAAGTTCACCCTGATTACTGTACCGGGGCAAGATATTCATTCCAGTATAAAAATTTATTCTGGTGTCAATTGTAAACACGGTATGACTCAGCTGATGACTGTTCATTTCATATTCTCTTTAATGGAAGTATAAAACTCACACCCAAACAAAATGGCTTATGTAAACACAGTATGACTTTTTCATTTCGCACCAGGCTAGCTAATTAGTCATGCAGGTATAAAAAAACTTAACTGTACACAGTTTATATGAGCTAAATACAAGTATTATTATCATTGTTGTAAACACCCCCAACACTGCAAGGCCGCAATAACAATCGAATATCCACATGGTGATGTTCTCATTTGTATTGGTATTCTACTGCAGTGGCGGATCCAGAGGAGGGACCTGGGGGTCCCGGGCCCCCACCTTATTTTTTCAGAAATAGCGTATTTTCTTCAAATTAAAGTGCCGGAATTATCTTCGCAGAATTCAACATTCACAGTCATGCGGGCCGGCCCCTCCTTAGCTGAAGGTCTGAATCTGGTCTGAAGGTCTGGGTGACTATAGAATCATGACAATAATACTGTTTTGAGAGGACAGGAAACTTGGATTTGGGAGACTCAAAAAAATTGTACCAGAATATATAAATAGCAATAATACATCAGCACATTTCAGGGAGGCACTGTCGGTGGCCTAACGGTTAGCATCTGGAATGCCAGATCAAGTGGTCTCAGTTTAAGCGCCGGGCCCAGGTCATTACCACCTTGTGTTGTTGGGTGAGACACTCTCAAAGAGTGCCTCGCTCCAACATATGAATGGTTACTTGAAAATTATCAGGGCAACCTAATGTGAATGGGGTTACCTGCTATGGACTAGCATTCCATCTGGGGACAGGGGGGGGGGGGGGGGGGAGAGGGAATAGCAATATAACTATACTGTTGCTTTGTTGTTTTTGGAGTCAAGTGCTACAATCTTGGACAAAACTAGTTGAAACATACGATTTTCACGTATTTTCACAAATGTCCTGACTTGCAAGCGGGTTAAAATATCTTATTCCCCCCCCCCCCCCCCAACCCAATGTTGTTTCTTGAGGTTTGCAGTTCGACAGGCTTTGTTTTAAAAACACTAACGCATTAACAACATTGAAATGGGGGGGAGGGGGTTGCAAAACTGAACTCTGTTGGCTAAATAAGTGGAAATTTGCTAAGTGTTTCAACAGTTTTGTCCAAGATTGTGTAAACGATATTTTGGCTAATAAGTAGAAAACGTGTTAAAGTTCTGCCATAAAACGCCCTTAGCTTTTTGTACTCTTCGAGGTCTTTACCAACAACTACTTGTTGCCACAACAAGCCTTTATGAATCCACAGAAACATCAATTACAATGGTTTTCGGAGGCTTGTTACCAATCGAATCAACAGAACTTTCACTGATTCTACTCAGTCAGACTCTTTTCAAGGATTTCAATAGGAAATGGCTTTATTGAAGGGCTGATGCAAGTTTCCATCAAATGTCGGCATTTTCAAAGTTCAGATAAAATACAAAGTTTGTTTTTTATGTGCGTCATTGATGGTCATTAGAACAATTTGTAACGCTTTAGTGGATACATCAGTTATACATTCAAACGACCAGAGTACAACTGAGACAAATCAAGCCATAAAACGAAATGTTCAGTACAGAAAACAACCCAAAACTTAACGTATTTACCATTTCATAGGAAAAGAACGAAAATGCATTGAGTTGCACGCGTTTTTTGAGTTGGATTACGTGAAAAGCAATGGCATCACGCCATAACGTCTCAAGCGTGACAAAGTGTATGCGGCGTGACAAACAGGCGGTTAATAATAGACGATTGCTAACGACTGTTTTTATGTACTTAATGGGACTTTGCTCTCTCAATTCGCACCAGTTACCCTTAGTTGTCTGCTGCAACTTTGAATTAGCGTAAACACTTTGATTCTGAACGATTAACAAAAGGATTTTCTGTGACATGAACGGTTAACATACGGTTAACACCGATTAACAGCTATTTATAAAAGATACCTTGACATCTTCTATTATTTCACAAGAATTGCCCGTTAACCGTTGAAAAGCTCTGTTAACCGTAGTTTTTCGCTATGTTTGTGTTCAGCATTCAAAGTTAATCGACTGGTGCACAATTTCATCTATTGCTTTCTAAATTCAAGGGGAGAAACAACATTTCGAAAATTGCGGGATTCAGTGTTAAAATCCTGCGGGTTAGCGCGGAATACTGTAACGCGAGCCCTGATACCTGGCTATTTTTAAGTGATCTATTATTGCAAAATGCCCTCTCTAGATATAGTTTAGGACTAGATTCTTTGGTCAAATACTTTTTAAATGACTACAACACGAAAAATGGTCTTCAAAAGCGCTTGCCCTACTCATAGTAGCATAATCCACCGCCCTAGAAAAAAAGCATGTGTGCCCCATTGACCTGAGAAGTCCCTATTTTGCCTGTAAAATTTGAATGAACAATAGTTTTGAGGCGTAAATTATTTTTACAGAAGCGATTCGAAGAGTTTTAAATATAAATGGCTTCTTAGTTCATCGAAATATCGCAATTCCTCAAAATTCCTGAAAAAGCAGTTTACACAATCTTGGACAAAACTAGTTGAAACATACGATTTTCACGCATTTTCACAAATGTCCTGACTTGCAAGCGGGTTAAAATATCTTATCCCCCCCCCTACTCAATGTTGTTTCTTGAGGTTTGCAGTTCGACAGGCTTTGTTTTAAAAACACTAACGCATTAACAACATTGAAATGGGGGGGAGGGGGTTGCAAAACTGAACTCTGTAGGCTAAATAAGTGGAAATTTGCTAAGTGTTTCAACAGTTTTGTCCAAGATTGTAGGTGAGGCAGATAACCCACCAAGGGCTGGCTTAAGTCAAACTGAAACATTTTAAAATTAAAACAGAAATGAAACATCAATAGAAAACTGTGCCTGGCTATGGCCCTCACACTTTCAATATCGTAAATATCATTGCTCTGAGTTTCTGGGAAAACCTTCAATACAACATGGTACTGTTCAGTTGTTATAATTCAGTCCCCCTTTCTGTTGTAACCTGATGGAACTTATGTATTTTAATATCAAATGGTAGAATTTAAAACTTTCACTCACTATTAATACAAAATACATCAGGTATACAATCTTTGACCAGGACCAGGGCCTACTTTATATTTACATATGTTGCACTGCTTGACAGAACAGCATACATGTTGTGTATTTCAGATTTATTCAGTTTTTTAATAATAAAATAAAAGTAATTCTTCTATGTGGCATTCATAGATAATTTCCCCAAAAAATAAATGTAAGTTGGTGCTATAGTTTGCACTATCCAAAAAATCAAAATGACGCCAAGATTAAGGAAGCAATAGCTTCAGCAGACCGCTTCATAACACAGCCTATAAAACCAAAAATTTACTTGACTAAATAACTTGGGGCGCCTTTATTTGCCATTACATTTATCATCTGATTCACTTGCTTCATATAATTTCTTGCGAATCGTAGTGTAGATAACAATAGGTTTTCAGAAATCACAACAAATATGCAATTACAAATTTAAAGGAATTTTTCCGATCACGAAATACAAAGAGTAAAGTTTGACGATCAGTGTTTCTTGTGGCAATAGACCCTTTGATTAGATACCTCTAGCTGCACATGGTTTCCATTGTCTGAATAAAATGCCGCCGATGTTTTATCGAAGACCATCGATCGTAACAGCTTTCGTCAAAATGTGTTGGAGGCTGATATGTTGGACATCATCTTTTGCCTTGAATATGGAAAAACCGACTCCTGTACAGTTCTGCTGCAAAGTAAATTTTCTGTGTAGATAATGCATCGATACTATCGATGTACTTGTTTTGTCCTGGCAATTGATTTTATTGGGGGCACCGACCACACAATAGTTGCCTCTTGCACTCGCACTTCTCTTATCCGCCATTACAATAAGTTGTCTGAACAATTAATTTCCTACGTCGGGACGTAATTCGATCGTTCTGGCCGTGCGTGAAATGGACCCACTTCTCAGTCATCAAATTCAAACTTTTGGTGACAAAATGTAGATTTTTCGGCCTTTCACACTATTCGCTTTTGGGCATTTCGAAAAGTACATATAACATGCTACAAAAAAAATACAAAATTTTTTTTACTTCATATATATGCACTTAAAGTGAGATAGGGTTGGAATGTGAAGCAAAAGTTTTCACCATGCATGTGTATATGTATTATTACAAATAAATTTAATGCCAGCTAGAGGTTGTGAGGTCATTAAAAGCTCACAATGAAGCTCACTAGAACCAAAATTGTTTTTGCAAGGTGACAGTATATTATGGGCAAATTCATTTCTTGGTACATGTAGGTTTTCTCCACAATTCACTTGTGTTTATTTGAGGCAAGGCAAAATAATTACTATGCAATTCAATTCAGGTTAAATGAAACCCCTGAAGATAAGATAATATTTTGGTCATGTGTGCTAATAGGAGCTTATTAGTATAGGCAGTGTTGGCCATTTATAGTCATACTCTAGCTCTCACAGAGATGCCAACCTTAAATAATTGAAATCCGGAACTGCCAATTTTGCTTCAAGATACCTCTTCTCAATCCTAAAAATAGAGCATGGATGATTCACCCCCCCCCCCCCCCCTCCCCCTACATGCCGAATATTTCAAAACCCTCCCAAAATCGGCAAAAATGAGAATGAAAACTCAAATTTTAAGAATTTTTCTTTGAATCCGGGAGATTTGAAGACCCATACAGAATGGGAGATTCATTCTGTATCCATAGACTCCAGGGCCCAGTTGTTCAAAGGGTGAATATACACACTATCCACCGGATAAATCGCTATCCAGAGGACAAGTGTTGACAAAACATACTACACTATCCAATGGATAGTGATTTATCTGGTGGATAGTGTTATCCATCCTTTGAACAATTGAGGCCTGGATCAATTGGATAAGCCTGGAGAGTTGGCATGTATGCCCTTATTACCCTCCTTGCCTACGCTTCTCAATAAATTAACTTTAAAAGCTTCTCCTACAACTGCTGAAATACCCACGCTTTTAATACTACTAACAATTACTCTGAAAAAGAAATTGAGTGTAACCAGCTCCCTGCATTTAGTCCACTGAACGGAGACTGCTCCCTCCAACTGAGGCACCCCTCTATTCTTAAAAAGAAATATTATATGCTTCCTGTGAGGCTTATTTAAGGTGGCTTGTAATGGTTTCATTTCTTTTAGCAATACCCGTCTTTGGTGTTTGATCGCAGCTATACAAATATAGCTGTGATCAAACACCACATGTTATTATAGACTTGAACAAGTTTTACCATTGAACAAATTGAGGTCACTGTGACGTCAGAATTAGTTGCCATGGCAACATCAAAAGAGGTCAAAATTGCCCTACTTTGGACCTTTTGGGACTTAACCAATAGCTAAATTCATACATTTTTGTCTAACTGACAAAAGGAAAATTTTTTGCAAATTTTGAAAAAATCTGTAGGCAGGATTCGGTCCAAGCTATGTTATTTTCTCATAAAGTGAAGGTGGCTTTGAACCCCACCTATAGAATTTTTTAAAATAGTTTAATGTTTTGTCCGTTAGACAAAAATATATCAAAAAGAAAAGCTTTTACCGAGTAGTTTCTTAAAGTTTTTAGCCTCAACAGGTCAAAAATAAGGTATCTTGGACCACTTATGCCATTGCCATGGCAATGAATTTTGATGTTACAGTGATTTTAATTTGTTCATTGGTAAAACGTTTACAAAGTTCTACTTAAAGTTTTACCACAACGTTATTGGTGTACGTAGCTCCAACAGAATACCAAATATGGGAATATCTAAACATTACGAGCCACCTTAAAGGACTTTTTCTATAATCAACCATAGTTAATAGAGGAGACTCCTCTATTAACTATGAATCAACATTATACATTGCTAGATACTGATAGTGTGAAAAATATTAGCTTGATTATAACCAAGCAGGTCTGCTTGGGAGAATATTCTCCCACACTGCTGACTAAGCTGATTTTATAATTAAGATGTGCATTACAAGACGCTAAACTTAAATTGGCTTATGTATAAGCTGGTTCATACATGTACCTGCTGACATTTTCCTTGCAAATTATTGCAAACAGCAATGAAAAATTTGGACAACAGAAGATCTAATCACATGGTGAAAATTTGTGAAAATCTTTGTACCTGCCGGGACAAAATTTTATTGCCGCAATCATGCAGTCGCACAAATTCAAACTGGTGAATTTGTGTGACTGATCGAAGTGACAAAATGAGTGAAAGCAGCATTGTCCCAGCATGTATACACTTCTGCGACAATGTTGAACTTTGACAAAATGTTGATCAAATTTTTTTACATAACACTGAAAATATGGGGGAGGTGGGGTTAAGAGAAGAATAATCTATTATTATTCAAAGAGGGTGCTAAAGGGGGTATTTAGATCATGTTTCACAGAAAATAAAACAACCTGCCAAAAATTCACGAAAAATATAACATTGGCATTTCACATTTCATGGAAAATAGAAGAGAAAGTTTTGGAAAATGACGGTTCACGGTGACTATGGAAATCACGTTTCATGAGGGAAAAAATGATAGCCATTTCACATTTCTTGGGAAATAAAAAGGGCTTGACATATGGCCAGGGTCAAGAAAATATCCTTTACCGTACTATCTGCAAAGGTGGAAAGAATTTTAAGGTATGTAGCCTACCCGGCAGTATAATTTTATATAGTAGGTGTTTCAACGTTATTTTAATTTGCAAACCATTGTAGTAATTACATTCATAGAACCCTGTGGCGGTCGATCTAGGGGGGGTTCGGGGGGTTCGGTCGAACCCCCTAAATTGGAACCACTGACGTCAAAGAAATTGTAAAATGATTACTAAGTAAATTGAAGCTTGAATGCAATAAATTAAGAGAAAAGCTAAACCATAGCTGGTCAATGAAACTACAGCGTTTTCTAAATAAAAAGGAAATAAATTTTTAAATATTTGAATTTTTCATTCTTTTCTGGTTCTTTTAATCGTCCATCTTTTTTCGCGCTTCTGCAACGCATCGTGCCAAACCACACCTAACCACACCTTTCAGTTTTTGTCAGTTCAGTCACGGAAAATTCAGTCATTGCAACGAACAGTGCACGCAATTAATAGGAGCGGCGAATTAGAAAGCATCAATTTTGGTGAACCTTCGATATCTGTTATTCTGTAAAGTTAAAGCGCGAGATTTTAGTTCCGCAAAGATGTCTAAAAGAGTAAATTCCCTACAACTGTCAAGTTCAGGAACACAGCAGCAAATTGACTTATTTTTCAGAAGGTAAGCTATAATTTTTTTACTACTCCTCGAAGTGGCAAAGGTGCCTAGAAATTGTAATAAGCATAGATCAGCCAGGACGTATACAAAACATGGACCCAGGTCCATGGACCACCCCCGTGGACCCGGTCCATGGACCACCCTGTGGGCCTGTGGACCTGGTCCATGGACCACCTCATGGACCCGGTCCATGGACCACTCTCGTGGGCCTGGTCCATGGACCACCTCTGGGCCTGATTTTCATCGTGCATGTTCATGCACAATATATGTGGGTTTCACAGTATTGTGGATTCAGGGTGGAAAATAACAGTCGGACTTTGGACATTGGCCGACCACAATTTGCCACTGTCCCATGAAATTCCAACAGTGGTTTGACAAAATGTCTGGACAATGTTTTTGTTTTGCTTTCGAGTGCAAACACCAATGTTCTGCGTTAACAACGCATTAGATTAGCAGGCTCACATATCGAGCAGTACTGTAATATGATGTCTGACCTCGCTTTTGTTTTGTCTGATCAAAATGGTGACACTCCACTAGGTCAGCTTTACTTTCTCAGTATTTCTTAATAGCATATCTATTTAAAGCTAAACTTTGTTTGCAACGAATCTAACCGATAAGCACAAGATATTTTGCATCCCATCATAACAATGATAGGTTAGTATGTTCTGTTGTAATTGAGTGATTGTTTGAAAAATAATATCGAGCAAAATCCATGAGGAGAACACCAAAACCTCACATGCCCATACTGGCCTATCATAAGTGGCAAAAGCTTCAATTACATATTAGAAAGCAGGAACTGGATATTGAGTGTCATAAATCTGAGTTCTATACCATGTCCCCAGTCTAACCTTTACACTGACAGGTACAATCTGCTTTTGAAAATAAGGCGTGGTCCATCAGGTGGTCCATGGACCAGGGTGGTCTGTAAGGTTGTCCATGGACCTGGGTCCATGTTTTGTATATGTCTGTTTCCATGTACATGTATACGATGAAAAACAGGCTCAGCTAGGGGTGGTCCATGGACCGGGTCCACAGAGGTGGTCCATGGACCGGGTCCATGGGGTGGTCCATGGACCAGGTCCACAGGGGTGGTCCATGGACCCGGGTCCATGTTTTGTATACATCCGATCAGCCAGATTCACGCCGGAATTTCCGAGGACTTGAATTTCAAAATTTTCCGGGGGAGAATGCCCCCGGACCCCCCTATCGAACCCCCTTCTTTGAAATCCTGGATCCGCTCCAGGAACCCCGCTCATGTACTGCTATTGGTACTAGGTTAATTGCTTAAAAGCATTTGGTTTGTACTCATAACTCTGATCTAAAGGTATGATAATTTTGTGTGTGCTTGCATGGGCAAAGTCCTCAACTGGATAAGTTTATATGCCTCCAAGAAAAAAAAAATATTATACCAGTTGGCCCTATTTAATTTCCAAAGGTGCACCCTTGGTTATTATACTCTAGCGGGATTCCTGCTCTGCATAGTTACAATTGTCCTACTGTATATTGGTCAGTCTGGTAATTTAATAATTATATCGTCTTAATATTATTCAAAATAGTGAAAGAACAAAAGCCCCTCACCTTGTATAAACCTGACGTGGCAGCTTAATCTATGAACCTGACTTTGATTTGAACAACAGCACTCACCTACATACTGCTGTTTTTACATTGGTTTTGCCAAAACGGTTTTTTTCTGGGTGATATTACGTTTGTCATGCATTTTATACAAAATTCTGAAACAAAACAAGTTTCATCGCGCTTGAATTTGTACGAATTGAAGTGTCGTGATATCGCGAAGACTTCCTGCAACCGTTTAAGGCTTAATTCAGATTTTAGATTAAAAAATTAAGGCAGCTTGCATTTAAATGAGTGATTTACTTACTTGTCCAGAGTTATCTCCCATTTGATCGCATGTATTGTCATCACTTTCATCCGCCATGATGCTTGAGTTGAACAAACACGTCCAGTATCGTCATTTCCGGTGAAATACTTGGAATATACCAGGAAGTAGATGCGTTAAAGAACCCAGTCCCTTTCGATTTTCGCTAGCGAAAGCGATACACCGAAAAACGAAGAACCACTCGAAAACCGAGACCTGATCGAATTTGAAGGCCTGATCGAAAATACCGAAAACGAAGACCTAGTCGAAAATGAAAACCCCATCGAAAACCAAACAGCATAACCCAGTGACCGACTATTGGGCAAACTCGGAATCTGACTGGCTACACAGCATTCTCGTCCCCAGAGCCCCCCGTTTCTTTTGGTCACGTGGTCGGCGAAACGGACAAATAAAACGAGTAGCTCTGGGAACGAGAAATGGCTACACAGGCAGATACTACGCGCACTCTGATTGGTCAAAAAGGTAAAAAACTTTTGTTCTACCGGTAAACTCCGGCTCCCCGAGAAGGCAGAACTACGCTCGACTTCGCGTAAGGTGCTTCACTAGAATGAATTTTACGCCCACCGCAGTTGGATTCAAAGAACTAAGCTTATAGGTCTTATTAGTTTGAGAGGGAAAAAACGCAGAAACAATCATACGAGAAGGGATACAATAAACGGTTACGCTTTCACCGGGCTGAATTAATATTAATGACCCGGATATCTTTTCATTCAACATTTACTCGGAAACCATGTTTGAACCAAAGCAGAAAAGGGGTGGGTAGTCAGTTTTTGAGCCCTCGAAAAGGGGTGGATTATATAGTTTTGACCTATACACTGCAGTTACAAGAAAATCCTCAGTGATATTAAGTGGCAATTTTCTTGTTTTTAGATGTAAAATATAAAAAATTTCCCGGGGGAGCATGCCCCAGACCCCCCCAGATGGCTTATATGATCATAACATCGGTTTTGACCCGTGTGGATTCACTCTGGGCTTTAAGCTTTCAAAGACAATAAACTGCTAGGCTGACACTACGTAGAAATGAAAAGCCTTAACGGGACAACGACATGATAGAGTCCAAACTGAAAGTCAAAAATGCAAACTCTGGGCAGCTGTTTCGACCTGATTGGGTCTCGTCAGCAGAGTGTATGCCGCACAGAATAGAACAACTAACGTGAAGACAGTTGTCTATAAAGTGCTCGCTGGTAATGACAATCCGAGAGGGCTCAATTTCTACGTAGTGTCAGCCTTGCAGTTTATTGTCTTTGTATTTTATTTTTGGCTGATTAGAGCTGTCAGTAGCTCCTACGTACACCAGCAGCATTTTCGTCCGCGGTCCCTTGCTTTCATTTGTCATTTTAAGCTTTCACCAGTTAACTCTTTCCTCAAACATTTTGCAAACATGAATGGTACGATATACAGTGATTGTAGTTTCTGTTGTCAATTTCTATCAAATATTAATTTTGCAATAATTATTTATAAATTACTATTACGTACTGTTTTAGTTTTTGCATATTTTGCGTCAAAATTTTCCCACGGACTTAAAACAAAAATATGTTGAAAAATTACATAAGTCTAGTATAAGAGAACTTCATCCTTCTTTGGTGTGCTAAGAAGCCGAAGAAGATGTAAAAATTAGACGTGGAATCGAAGAGTCCATTAGGGTCAATTAGGGTAGTGACCAATTGGGATCGTGATTTATCAGCTGATGTCAAATAAAAAAGCTGTAACCCATTGCAGAATGACTGGACTCCTAGTAATGAATTTTTTGTACAAAGGGGGTGGGTCATGTGATTTCCAACCCTTGGTCAGGGGCGGGTTAGAAGGAAGGGGTGGGTCACATATTTTCCTGCCGCCACTTTTCCAGTTGCTCCGTTCCATCCCCCCGCCCCCACCCCGGCCCAGTAGTTATTGGCCAGTCCCTAACCTATTATTCTGGGACTAACTACACTCGAGAAGCTTGTAAATCACTCGCCTGACGGCTCGTAATTTACAAGCTTTTCTCGTGTTCTCCCAACATCCCACGGGGGTTTATTGCGCCGGTAAACCCTCAGAAAGTGTGGTGTATTAACACAGGGCGCCCACACAAATGGAGCGACTGTTGATGTTCAAAATTATCAAGGAATGTATGGGAAAACCGTAACGTTTCTATTAGAATGAACTAAACGTTAACTTACCTCATTAGTGGTGCTTTGTCGTCCTGGTAGCTCAAAATGGCGTATTTTAGCGATTTTGAGGGTTTTTGCGCTGCTGTATACTGTACATTATAGAAGGAGAACAAGAGAGGAAACTGGTACAGAAGACAATAATGTACAGTAGACAGCATCGCAAAAAGCCTCAAAATCGCTAAAATTCGCCGTTTTGAGCTACAAGGACGACAAGGCACAACTAATGAGGTAAGTTAACGTTTATTTTGAACATAAATGTGAATATTACTTGCTCTAGTTTATTCTAATAGAAACGTTACGGTTTTCCTATACATTCCTTGATAATTTTGAAACATTAACAGTCGCTCCATTTGTGTGGGCCCCTGTGGTATTAAATTGCCTAAATGGTAGCCTCTCGCGGCGCGCGCTGTATTCTGGCCGGCACTGATCGAGGTCGAAAATTATAGAACAAAACCGCCAATTAACCAGTTTTATCGATAATTCTTTGAGTAAAAAATAAAAATAAATAATTAACTTATTTGAGTGCCGATCTAGCACTGCTGTGCTTATTGGGGACACTGTAAATCTGAGGAAATAAGAGAACAGTAATAGAACGCTCGGGTTATGCGCAAACAATTAGACAGCGACCAATATGCTTCCATATGTGCAGGGCGATTCGGAAAGAATTGGTCGCGTTTTGAAACAACAACAGGTTGGAGTGTCGTACGTACAGACCTCAAGTAACTATCAACAGCCTGTTTCCACGTCCTAAAGAGCAAGATGATTCTGACCGTCAAAGAACAGGCATAGTGTACAAAATCAGTTGCACAAAATCAGTTTTCACGCAATCGATTCGAATAGGCGAAATGAAATATCCCTAGGCGATTTTCAACATAAAAAGTGCAGTGTCCTACAAACTTCTACGATAGGTAACTTTCAACGAAGCCGTCGGCAAACGTGGATTTTCGATATCAATCATGTAAGATGCCCAGGTCGAACTATTTCTGGAGGATGGCCGCCATTTTGCGCAACTTCGTTCGCACGCATGTAGAACCATGCCGCTAGCCACGATGACCACGAAAAATCAAATGTATGGTTTTCCTATTTCTGTGCATGCATGATAGTTATGGAGTTCCGCTCTGCGGCTCTTCGGGCCGCTGGGGAGCTCAGCTATTAATTTATGAACAAACAGACACTACAAATACATTTAGAAAACAGTCCTAAGAAAATACGCGGGCTCATTGGTTAAAAATCGTGTTTCTATTAAACAATTAGATTATGAGCTCGAGATTTCTATCGCGTGATAGTTGGCAAGGGTGCAGCCCGAGTCAACTATCACGCATAGAAATCGAGAGTGAATAATCTAATTGTTTTAGTATAAATCTACTAGTCGTTCAAAACTTAGAAAACAAGACAGATTCATGTTTTTATTAACAATGATAAAAACAGGTCACGCCATGCGAGGATAATTGACAAATATATCGCGTATCGCTCGCAGCGAAGAAACTTTGAATTCGCTTTCATTTGTTTTGCCTACGGAGGCATAAAAAAACCTTTAAACTCTTCTTTGGACTGTTCTTCAATAGGAAGAGAGAATTTCTGTCGGCTTGCGAACCATTCTAAAATTTGTTTACAAAAAATGTTACATGAAGGTGATATGTGATCTTCGCAGTGAATTTCCAATTTAAGCAATTGGAATGAAGAAGCCTGAAAAAAATCAGGGCTTCAACGGGATTCGAACCCGTGACCTCCGCGATACCGGTGCGATGCTCTACCAACTGAGCTATGAAGCCACACATTGGGAACGAGGTCAATTGTGAGTTCTTATTTTCCCGTGAAAGGAGTGAAATGACGTGTAGTATATGAAATGATTCATATATGAACTGCATGCGGATATATTTCATATACTACACGTCATTTCACTCCTTTCACGGGAAAATAAGAACTCACAATTGACCTCGTTCCCAATGTGTGGCTTCATAGCTCACTTGGTAGAGCATCGCACCGGTATCGCGGAGGTCACGGGTTCGAATCCCGTTGAAGCCCTGATTTTTTTCAGGCTTCTTCATTCCAATTGCTTAAATTGGAAATTCACTGCGAAGATCACATATCACCTTCATATATATATCCGCAGTTCATATATGAATCATTTCATATACTACACGTCAAAAAATGTTACAATTGAAATGCAACTTTTGAAAATTTAATTTTTTACTTTTAAAATTTCAATGAGTCATAAATTCATTAAAGTCATTTTTCGACTCCTGTTCTTATCGTGAAAAATCTTCATACCATAGTTCGTTGCGACTTTTGTCTTTTCTGGAACAGCCTCTACCAGTAAACTGTCGAAATCTTCTTCACGGACACTTCGAAAACGCGAAGAAGCGGCCGCCATTTTGTTAGCAAGGGCACACTGCTACGCTACTCACTATCTATCACAGAATAGATAGTGGGTAGCGTAGCCAATCAGAGCGCGGCATTTGTGATAGAACGCTAGTAGATTTATACTAAAACTCGATAGAAACACGATACATGTTTTCTATTTCTTAACTATCATTCGGTGCATTTTTCTCTTTCTTTTCATTGGCTGAAGGCCTACCACGTGACTTGCAGGTAACTGGCTATGAATAATGGTCTGCTCGTGCGAATTTGCTGCAAATAATATTTTGCTCATGCGTAGTGGTGTCCAATTCTAAGAAAAATGGCAGCTCGTTTTCGAGAGTTGATAGAGTGGTTTGATTTGCCAACAAAACCCGCAAAAACAGTGGGAATACAAAGAAGGCAACAAAAATTTAATAATAATAATAATAATAATAATAATAATAATAATAATAATAATAATAATAATAATAATAATAATAATAACGAATTTTTAAACAGGATGGCCCTTCAGTACATGCGTACTGTTATCAAAGGGGTCCTGTAAAAAGAAAAATATATATAACAATATAAAAATAAAAATACATCATATAAAAGGATAAAAGGTAAAAAGTTAAAAATCTATTAAATTATGCTACTTAACCTATAAAAATAATTCGTTTAAAGACTGCCTAAATAAAACCCTACTGCTAGTTTGTCTAGTTTTTAAAGGTAAGGCATTCCCTTAATGTATTTAGGTAATATCTGAAAGAAAGAGAATTGGATAAAAACCAGCGCGTACAACCAATAACCATCAAAGGCGAAGTTATTTATTTTTATTTTTTTTATTTTTTTTTTTATTGGTGCAAATACACATATTACAAACACAAAAACTAATTTAACATTATACTGACATTACATTTACATTACAATTACAATTGTCAGAAGGGGTATTCTCTACAGGTACGCAAAAAAAAATAATAACTACGATATGAATTATAGAAATACTTAACATTCTTCCTCCACTAGAGAAATTATAATATTTGAAAATCAGCCCACTTTTCTCTTAAAAATTCCAATTTTTTGCCATTTCGTGCAATGTAAAGTTCAGTTTCATATTTTATTTGAACTTTAAAATTAAAAGCTTTAATATTTGGAATAGTTTGGCTCCTTCTACAATCCCATAGGTAGAGTTTTGCGATAATAAGAAGATAGTTAAGTAAGGGGCATGTTCTTGTTATGATGCCTACAATTATATCTTTTTTACTAAGAGAAATTCTCTCCTTTGAAATTGAAAACCAGTACAGTTCAAATTCATCCCAGAAAGTTTTCGAGTATGGACAACTATATAAAAGATGATGTAATGTTTCTAAATCTGTTTTACAAAAGGAACATTTATTACAAGTCCTGAAGCCAATTTTGTAAAGTTTTGTATTGGTAAATAAAAGATTATTTAGTACCTTGTACTGAAATGCATTAACGTAAGGCTCAAGTGCAACGTTATGTGGAAGCATAAACCAGGGCCCGCGCAGCAAGATTTTGACTGGGGGGGCTTAAACGTGAGCCAGCTTTTTTTTTTTGGGGGGGGGGGGGGGAGTGGCATGCTACCCTTGGAAAATTTGGGTTTTAGTTACTCTCAGATACCGGAAGGTCTTTCTAAAATTATGCTGCTTAAACGTAGGATCTACAAGAGATTATTGCAATTTGTTTGCGCTGGCCTTCGAGCTGGCGTTATTTAGATTTGTTACATCGCACCGATGAGTCCCAAAAAGGACGAAACAGCTGTCCCTGCTTTATCGGTTCTGTTCCTGTTGGTGTCTTGCAAAGTTAATATTACACGTAGTATCAGCCTTGTTGTAATGTCTTTGTAATATTAGTAGATTCAACATTTAGAACTAGACCTATAGATTCACCATCAAATCCTGCTTGAAACAATATAATTTACTCCAACCCAGTGCTACTGCCATTTGCCTTTACAAACCCTGAATCCGCCGTTTTCTGCTACATTTCATATATATCATATGTATCAATCAATTGAAATTAACGAATAAAATTTTAGTATAAATTAGATTGTTCAAACGCGCCGAAATTTCTCTTTCTGTTATTGATATGATCTGCAAATTCGTTTGAGATGTCAAAAAGTCATTCTTCATGACTTTCATCATTGTCAGGTTGCTAAATCTCTCGTGTCATTGTTGAGAAAAAATTTCAGTCTTTAGGCGCTAGGGCGCTGAATGATTGTTCACCAGGATTTACCAATATGGAACAAAATCAAAAACACAGTTTGTTACCAGCTTCTGGAAAGGCGTTCAAATGAAATACTTTTAGTAATTGCTCGTTCAATAATAATTATTTTTTGCGTTTCTTTCTTTCTTTACTTGTTTATTTACTTAAGTTCTTATTATTTTTTTCCTTTTACTGTGAAAAAGTGGGGGGGCTAAAGCCCCCCCAGCCCCTCCCTCTGCGCGGGCCCTGTAAACACGTTCTGCAAAGAATCAATGGAGAGATGAAACTCATCTTGCAACTTGTTAACGGCACTAGGGAGTTGGGCCTTTTCACTTATTAACAATGAATAATAATGTTTTGATCTTTTCTTGGAGATATCAAAAACATTGTTATTGATGTCAAAAGATAATGAGATCGTACGTGGAGTCGTATTATTTTTTAATTCACGGGGTACAGCATGACGAAGGCCGGCCCAGATGAGGAAATTTGTTTTGTCAATCCTGTTCCTAATAATGTTAAACGATTCAGTATTAGTTAAATTGAACAACAAATCACTTACCAAAACTATACCGGAATCAAAAAAGTTTTTTATAGAAGACTGGTGAACTGTTAATTCGGATTTCTTTGTTGTTCCATATGATATTGCGCCAGTCCTTAGTTGATGCAAAGTTTTCACGAAACTCTGACCACCACTTTAGGAGTTCAGAGTAAAAGGGTGAATTAATGGTGTAATCTTTCATGTCAAAGTTGCATCGGAGAAAAAAAAGGTCTCCAAATTTAGCCAGAAGATGCCGTATATAATTTTTCCATGTACCTTTACTTTCGCTGCATATTCTTTTTAACCAGGCCAAACGCAAGGATTTTATCATACATTCTAGGTCTATCATCACCTCCATTCTCGAGCTCGTTTATTGTTGACAATCTAGTAACCTTGTCCTTACCATTCCATAAACATTTAAACAGTAATCGATTCAATTCAACGACCGCATCTTTCGGGGTTGGCATCAACGAGGCTACGTAGACAAACTTAGGAATCACTAAAGATTTAATTATAGTAACCTTACCATAAATAGATAGGCCTCTAGAGGACCAAACATTAATTAGCTTCTTTATCTTGTCTAAATTCTCGATGAAATTCTTTTCAAGCAGCAACTTTTGATCATAGGTGTAAAAGACCCCAAGGGCCTTAATTGGCTCGCTTGGCCATTTAATACCTAAAGGTTTAGTTTTGTTATTCCTGGAGGACCCAATCCACATGCCTTCGGTTTTGGTAAAGTTCATCATTAAACCGGATGCTTTCTTAAAAATTTCCAGTAAATCAAGAAGTGCTTGAGCCGAGTTAACTTCTGCAAGAACTGCAGTCATATCATCGGCATATTGAAGCAATTTCGTCTCTTCTCCTCCTACCGAGATGCCTTTTATTGTCACATCTTGACGAACAGCAATTGCCAGGGCCTCAGCTGCTAGAACAAAAATGTATGGGGATAGAGGGTCCCCTTGTCTAACACCGCGTTCAAGAAGGAAGTAATCGGATGTGTTACCATTATTTATTACACAGCTTTGGATATTCTTGTAAAATGTTTTAACCCAATGAATAAAGTCCGGGCCAAAATTGAAAGCCTCAAAGCAGTTTAATATGAAATCCCATTCAACACTGTCAAACGCCTTCTGAAAATCTATAAAAATCATCAAACCAGGAATATTCTCCGTGACAGTAAATTCCATTATGTCAAAGGCGAAGTTATGTTTCTCTTCTGTATTACTTCAGCAAGGAATGGTTCTCGGTTCCCGAAGGTATATATATATAATTGTGCAAAACAAATTCAATCATCGAATGAAAAAACAAGTATTGAACTCGGTTTTCGCAAAATATCGTGATTTATCGGTGGCGAGTAGATCAATTATTTGCTTCAGCCTTCGGCTTCGGCAAATAATTGATCTGCTCGCCACTGACAAATCACGATATTTTCCTCATCCTGGTCCAACAATTGTTAAATGTTTACATATACACACCTCAGGTTAATCTATTTACACGTTAAACTGATAATGCTAATATGATAGCTGCAACGGTGTCGGATTGTATATTAATTTATTTAATACTTGCCCCATTTCTTTTTGTGAGCCGAGAGAAGAAGCTTTTTCACATGTTTCTCAGTGGCGTTTTCGAAAAAATAGTTGAGCGCTTAAAAGAGAAAGGGTCAGAAAGTGTTCAGAAACGATAATTTATTCGAACATTCATAACAATAAATAAATAAATAAATAAATAAATAAATAAATAAA
Organism: Meandrina meandrites; assembly: GCA_963693305.1. Classification (NCBI taxonomy): domain Eukaryota; kingdom Metazoa; phylum Cnidaria; class Anthozoa; order Scleractinia; family Meandrinidae; genus Meandrina; species Meandrina meandrites. Next base: position 12,999,235 of record OY855909.1, read on the forward strand.
TAAATAAATAAATAAATAAATAAATAAATAAATAAAATACATACAAATGCCAAAAGAGCTTATAGTCCATGAGCCAGACCCCAAGAATTGGGTGATCGGTATCATCCGGGGGATTAAAGTTCTTTGTGTTTTTTGAGAAGTACTATTAATATAGAGTTAGAAAATGCCTGATAGCAACCAATCTGAGGTAGTTTCTGTGAATTGTGAAGGGTTTTCTGCCCCCCCCCCCCCCCTCCCCGTCTATATGATCTTATTGAAATTGGCTTACTCTATTGAAGACCAAACTGTTCAAATTAAACTGCACAGAAACATAGGTTATTTAGTGCATGGCTCTCAGGTCAATTTCTTGTTCCAAAAAAATGTAATATGAATCACGTGACAAGTCATGTGACAGCCTCGTGTTTGCGTTTTGTTTGGAATGTACACCAAAATAAAGAAGTGAAATAGCGTCTGCATTGTATTTCATACACATAATTACGTTTTCTTTGTGTTGATATTTTTATTATTTATCAATATTGATATTCTTGCTATCCTTGCACTGGTTGATGCAGTGGACTCACGTGTATTTCGGGCTTCCCTTCCAATTATTCCCACCATATATAATTGAAACTGTTTTTTAAACGAAGTGACTTATGTTTGTGGATCTTTGTAGTTATTACCAAGCGTTAGATGTAAGAATTATTACTTATTAGTCTTATTGCTAATTCGAGTGTTAATTCTAATTTGTCACCAATACAAGTTTAGAGGAGAAATGTCAACTGGAACATTTGCGATAAGGCTGAGGAATTTTCGCCGGTAAATTTTCAGCGTTGTTGTTTAAAACAAATCCGCCACATTTTTCCATGGTCTTCATGCTTATAGACCATATAAATACCATAAAATGCCTAAATCCATGCAGAGGAATGGTAGGTGGTTCCACCTGTATTATGAGAGAGGTCATGAAGACATGATAGAGCTCATTGAGAAGCTATGGCGTTATAGTGGAGATTGCAATGTTTTGGGTATTGGGTATGAAGGTGTGGATGTAGCTAAGGGCGTGGCCCTCAAACTTTGTGCTTGCGTTTTAAGAGCGCAATATAGAACTATCGCCCCATGTCATACGATCGATGATTCCAGGCGTGCACAGCAAGAATAACAACGCTAGGAACCTTGCTCTTTACTATGCGCAGGTGAAAGACGCGGTACAGTCAAACAGAACATGAATTATAACAAACAGACCTCCAGCGATCTTGTATCAAAATTATCAACAATCATTCCTGCGATGGCGGTTGGGCTGACCAAAAACTGTTTCAATTCCTTCTCTGCAAACCAGGGTCTTGTTAGGATCTCAAAGAACTTCGCACAAAGCCTGATAAGAGCATATGATATTGGTGAGAAATACTACAAAGCATTCAAAGGCATGGAGAAGTAAAGTCCCACAAGTTAAAAAAATTCCATGATAACTTGAAAACCAATTCAGTAAAGACACTTCACTTGACTTATTCAGAAGAAATAGGTCGCTTCTTGTGAAACAACAGTTATACCCAAGCCTAATTGGTCTCTTCTTGGTTGAATTATCTAATGAACTAATGGTACAAGGATAGAATCTTAGATAGGGAATATTTTCTTGCTTCCACTGGGAGCCGTTGTCGTTATACCTTGGCTATCTTTTGGTTTCCTTCGCAAGACTAAAATGGCTGCTTTTGCAACTTTGCTAGGGAATAAATGTGTAAATGGGCGCTGAACGAGTTCCCAGTAGCTCTGCTTCGGAATTGACGGAGTGAGCTGGTGTCTTTTGGAGGTGTTAAATTCTTGAATAAAATGCTGAGGAAAGATGCACAGGGCAAGATACATATATAGTATTTTTTACACATACCACGGAATGGATTTTTATTGTTGTAAAGCGCATAGAACAGAAATGTATAAGCGCTGCACAATACTCTTTTCAAATGAACACAAATGAGCACAAAAATTAATTATTATATTATCAAAGGATGACAAAAAAGAATGAGGGGAGACATCTACAACCTGAGTAAAACGGCAAAACTCAGATCGTTAGTCAGACATGAACAAAGATTTCTAACAAACGACAAAAACAAAGAACGTGTGATCTGTTTTATCGTCCGGGTGAATGGTAGCTGGAAAGGCAGAGCCAATAAAGAGGTAATTGACTTCTATGCATTTCACATAGGCAAATACGGGCATAGCACCTTCACGATCTGAAGACACGGATGTCCTCACTATCGTGTCGAATATTGCAACATCGCTGTTCATTAAATGTGGAACGTACCAGAAACCACACAAGGTTCGTTGGACTAAACAGTAAGAGTTGCTAACGTTTTTGGTCGTCGGGACGCCTGCAAGGCTGTGTTAAAATGCGCACATAAATTGTTTGTGCCTTCCCCAGGAGAGTAAAGGTTCAGCGACAAGTGGAGAAGAGTGCCGTGAAGTGGTGGCTAGGTAGGAAGTGGGAACTCTCACTAGAGTTAATGAAAAGGTTAAAGGCTTTGACCCGCAATTTCTGGGCTCTAAAAACCACCACAACAACAGTCGGTGATCTGAGATAGCAACTTCTGTGTGCTAAAAAGGGAGATCCGACCATAGGACTACAATATGGAAGCCCCCTGGACCTCTGTCATGTGTCGACAGTAGAAAATTAATGATCTGCTCTATGCGTTGGCTTAGCTAACGGCATAAGGTGCACAGAAATGAGTTGACTGCCCAGCTGTGAAAAGCAGCCATTTAATGTAAAGGACGAAGTCGACAGCTTAGCGGATTGGAGTAGTTAGATAGTTGTGCGGAATATAAATAGCAGGTACCTCAGAAAAACCACAGGAACTTGAAACTGCGCCCACAACTAGCTTCAGCATGCAGTTTATATGTGTAAGCAACACTTTTTTTTCTGTCCGAGCAATAACGGAGATGGTAGCTTCGTTTGCGGTGCCCGGTTTTGGCCAGTGGACCCAGTTCCCTTCCACAAAAAGAGTGTACGCAAGTCTATATATTCAGTTAAAGAAGGTTTAATTACTTTTTCAGTATATTAAATTACTTTTAAAACTTATTTTTGTTATTACGATCACAAATTGGGTTTAAGGGGCTTCTTTTAGAAAAAAAATTTGTAACATGCGCTACACGCTTGAGTGCAGTGAAAAGACTAAAGGAGTTGAAACAAGTTTTCGGAAAAACAAATTCACCTTGCTTTGCTTCAATCCAACGTGTTAACGTCCTACAGCTAGTGAAAGGGCAAGACTTAAGATAACGAAAGTACAGGAACCAGTCTATCTTTGGGTAAAAATACTTTTTTGAACATAAAGTGGCCGAGAACTGGACCCGGCCGAGATCTGGGCCCCATACTGTCGTCCTCAATTTTATTAGAAAATCCTTACCTTTTAATGCGCATGTGACATAGCACGTGACTTTTGAAAGAAGCAAAATAAGGTAAAATTGACCTTCTAGAATAGGATATACGATGATTTGAAGCTTTTAGGATTTTAAGTGTTGTTAACTGGGCGCTATTCCAACAATTCTTTCGTAGCCTCGTTTCCATGCTAAGAGAAAACTTTCAAAGGCGCCCGAGCCCACAAACTACCACCGATCAATTGCTATCAGGTATTTTCTGACTAGTTACTACTCCACCTTTCTAAAAATTATCATTTAAATTAATCCCCCCAGATGATACCGACCACCCTTCTGGCTCATGGACTATTATATTAGAACCTTTTTCATGTTGCATTCCATAACAGTATATAATTTATGTGATAATTTACGAAGAATTAACTTTCCACTTTAAAATCTCAATTATAAACTCCATTAAAACGTCCGGTAAATCCGATTTTCAACAACAGTGAACAAGTAAAGCAAAGCTTTCACAAGATGGATTCAAGAGTGATGAATCCGTATCTCTGTGGTGCTCTGGATGACGAGACATCTTTGCCTTGTAACTTTGAGTGCACGAGATATTCTTTGCCCATCGTCTCCTGACACCATGTAAGCACCTTGTCAATATTCGGTGTCTCAAGCCCGACAATTTCTGCAATACCCCGGATGACAGCCAAACCATAGGGGACGTCCTCCGTCATGTAACGGTACGTGAAATCTGGCATGAATTTACCATCCTGTGTTTTCTTGACCGGATGTTTCAGACCTTGGTAGGCAGCATTGGTCTGTATTGCGGTGTACAGGTTGGTCTTCTCAGAGATTTCTTCCGGATAGCATTGCATGTACCACTGGTAGATGTGGACAACCTATTAAAGAGAATTTCCTTCAGTGAAATCCCGATATAACCAAGTGCCAAGGGGCTGGGAAATTGTGTTCGTTATAACAGGTTCCGGTATGCCGGGGTACTGTTCCAAGACATTTTCGTGTTGTAACTTTGGCCGGGCTCAACAATATCGTTCTTACTCCTGGGACTTTGTTTATGTAGCTGGGGGTGGGGAATGTAAACAGTTGCGACATCATAGAGAGAGGTTGTTCAAAAATACACAAACAGGTTTTGCGGCTCCAGCCATTACTCCCTTTCAACGACAACCTTATAGCAGGGAACAAAACCACTTTCCGCTATGAATAGGGGAAATACCAACCGACTTTATCAAACTAATGTGGCAAGATGAGATCATTCCCAGCAAAACTCAAGCTATATTGAGCAGAAACAAAAGCAGTTTTAAATAGGTAGAAAGCAATATATCTTACATTAGACATGTCAGCTCCAGTCTTCAATTCAAGGGCCTTGCCAATGTTAACAATCTCATCTGATACACTGGAGAGAAGGTTCGCAGCTGACTCAGTCAGGCCATTGTAGAACAGGGGTGGCTCGTCAAGTGGCTTCCCGTCCCACCCCTCCCACTGACCATATAGTATTGATGGGTGCAAGTAGGCGTTAGTGCTCATCAACTGAACACCCAACAGGTGACCAGAGACGATCAGTTTAGGGAGGGGTCCCAGGAGATATTGCAGTGTGGAAACTGGGTCCTTCTTGGGCGCAACATCCTCTCCTTGCTGTGGATAGAGACGAATATTGGAGAGATTAAGAACGATGTTTGTTTTTCCGGTGAAAAGCAAAAATTCCACTTCTGCCGTCTGCCGTTTGTTCGCATGCGGTAAACAGCAAACGCGAGCTCGCCTTTCATTCTGTTCCCTTTTTATAGAATTCTAAAATAAATCCCTCAGAAAAATAGGGAAAAAATCCACATTCGCGACAAACACAAACCTACTCATTTCCGCGTGTGAACACCAAATAGCAGACAGCAGAATTGGTATTTTTGCCGTTCGCGGGAAAAATAAATCTCTCTAATGAGCAGGTTTATGTGCGTCGCAAATGTGTGATTTTCCCCTATTATTCTGAGGGATTTTTTTAGAATTCAATAAAAAGGCCGTAACAAAATGAAAGGCAAGCTTGCGTTTGACGTATAACGTCATTCTTAATCTCTCTATTGTGAAATTTACATTAGTTATTGGAATTGGATTGAAGTTTGATGTAATATATTTTTTAGGGAAATCGATATTTCCATGGCAACGATAAACAGAAAAACGCGAAATCAGTTAAGCTTGAATTCTACGCGAATTAGATTTGACGTAAAGAAACTAACACTAGTATCTGAAACTATGGTGTACTGCACATTACATATACAAGAATAAAAAAATTCTGTATGTTTGATTTCGAATAAATCGCAAATATATTTCAAACCATGCTTTTTGTATGATAACTGATGATAAATGGACCGAGATACAGACACTATTTCATGTGTTGTGAAAGATTATAAAAAAAAAATAGTTGGAGCCGTTTTTACGTTTTTCGAAAAATCGCTTAAATTGGAAAATTTACCAAAAATTACAATGGTAGTGAGCGAAAGAATCGGGATCGCGATAAACAAAATCAACAAAACTTTCACGGCAACGAAAGGTAGGTTCAATACACATTTTGGCATTATTTCGAAATAATTTCGTCAACACAGTGTCTGCATCTCGGTCCATTTATCATCATCATGCAAAAAGCATGGTTTGAAATATTATTTCCAAACATTTCACATTCCCAAACAGCGAGAAGCTAAGAGAGTTAAAAATACGAGGCGCAGCTGAGTATTTTTGACAAGCTTCGAGGTGCTTGGAAATGCGATGAAACACTGCGTCGAGGGGCGGATGTCTTCTCAATCGAAACTAAAACTAAGGACAGAACGAAGGAATAAAATTGTAACAGTCTATGATAATCGAGAACACCGCCCAAACAGCAATTCCAAACACAGAGAAACACTGCCATAGATACGGTTTCTTTTGGGTTAACTTTATGAATTATAAATGAATTTACGAGGAATAAGGTATACGAAGGGAGTAGATTGCCCAAGACACAAACACCATCTGTGCACAACCTTTCTGCACTCTACAATAACTATACCACAACAAAATCGTGGGTATTAAAATTATTTTAAATTGAGACATTGTTACCTTTATGGCTCCTAATAGAGTCTCCTTGGTACCAAGAACCTCGCACTTCACAGCAAACTCAGTGGTAGGGCACACCCAAGGCGATGACTCAAAATTCATGATGGTGCATTGCCCGGCTACATCACCCAGCACCGCACGGACCTGGAATTCAAAACCTGGGCCCCCTGGTAGACCAACTATTATCGTGCCAGGTTTTATGTAAGGTTTTATGGCATCTAGAAAAACTTGATGGGCAAATGCTGGCAGCACAAAGACCACGATGTCGACATCTCGCATGGCTTCCTCTGGGTTTTTCGTAACCAGTGCAGGTTTAGACGTAATAGAAGTTGGTTCTTTTCCCTTCCGATGTAAGGTAACTTCAAGGTCGTTCTCCTGCATTGCAGCACTCCAACGCTCTGCTTCATGTTGACACAAACTAAGCACTCGTACTTCAGTACCTTTCAAGGATGACGCAATACTGGCCAATGCTTGCGCTCCACTGCCACAACCACAAATCAACAGCTTGATATCTGTACGACTGTCCTGTAAATTAATTCGAGTTTATATAAATTAATTATATATATATATATAAAAAAATGTAGAAGTTGTGTTCAAAAAGGTGGTCAGCAGGGCACAATTTTTGTCCGTATTTTTCAAGTTTTTGTGCTAACGGAAAACGCATGCTTTATAATTCTTAAGATTAACGTAAGGGTTGACATGATACTGTAAGTTTCTTGTATAAAACGCAGTTTTTTGTTGTGCCACGTGACATTGGGCGTGTCCCCATGGCGTCATCAACTGGCTTCCACCTACATTCTACACTCTCAACGATTTCCCAGTAAACATTTGGGTCCATCACGCCTGGTTTATACTTTTCAGGGTCAACTTTTCTTCAATCACGTGTGCATGAACAAGTAAACATTACTTTAAAACTCTGGAGTCATCCTCCCACTATATCCACTTATTATTACTTTTCGTAGACATGCTGAAGTTTCTCGCATCTTTTTTTCACGTGCGCCTGCCAAGTCATAATCTAAAATATGCCCAACCTCGTCCCCAGGGCTTGGAAAAACCCTAAGGATGAGGTTGAAATATGCCCCCTTTCTTAAAAGCCTCCCTTTTGTTTAAAAGGCTTGAAAGAAAACAAGTCACCTGGAGTAAAGTGATTGTATAAAACAAACATATTCTATTTGGCCGTGGATCTGTTGTGACAATGATCAAATAAAAAGTAGCAAATTTATTCATTTCCCTTAGCTTGTGGAAAACAGTTGACATTGGGTACGAGACACTGTATCAAACTTGAAAATTCCCTGACATTTTGGTCATTTTTCATAAAGAGTGTCTATACACAAGTTGACAGATTGCATGCGAAATTTTAGATGTCATGTGAGCATGCTAAAATATCAAGGCAATTCCCTTGGAAGGCAGTTTCCTTTAAATTTGTAATGCTGTACACTTGTGTGTTCATATTATGAGGTTACACTAGATCTTGATTACTTTTAGTCTTTCCATAATAGAGAGGTGTGTGTATAGTGGAGGTGTATATAAAGATCAGAGATTTCACTGTACTATAATAATGCATAGTATTGGCAAAAAAAAAAAAAATGAAAACCGGACACCTTAATAAAAATATCCCAAAACATTAGACATTAAAAACTAAACGATTTCGTATTGAGACATACAAACAACTTTGCTCCTAAGGCTGCAATCCCTCCAGTAATCCCACCAATGGCAGCATTTGCTGTTGCCCCAATGCCGGCAGCTCCTGCACTCTGAAGCAATGCAAATGCACTTCCAGAAGCCACAGAGCCTCCATAAAATGCTGACTGTACACTCGCTGCAATTGAACCAGCTGCAACACCTCCAGCAGTAAAGCCTGCAGCACTAAGAACCACAGGGGCAGCTACCACTGCCGCAGCACCCGCTGCCACTCCTACAGCTGCATAGCGGAAGTGTTCACTTCCTGAAGAACAAGAAAAAAATAAGGAGCAGCTGTCAAGTGTAGGTTACTCTGTTCAAATTCTACAGCTCAAACTAGAGGTGTCTAATGGGTCATCAGTGCTGGTGCATGCTTTGTGTAACTGTGGTTAGTTCAAAACGTGGATGTAGACATTTGATTTCCCTTCTGGATGGGCTGCTACTCAATTGTTGGTTATCTCAAGCATGTAGTCAGGTTTCCTTACAATTGACTGCGATTAGGCGACTTTTACAGCAGGCGTTCTGTATTTACTTTTAATCTTTGACTGTCCTTTGAACACTTACACCTGACACAATTCCTGTACGAGTTACCTTCTGTCACTTTTTATGATTGATTGACACTGATTGACATGAACTCACTAGATAACTTTGTCTGATGCGTGACACTCGTGAGATCACTGGAAGTGCATGCATGGCATGAAGCATGTTTCATCGCTGTTTAAGCAAATACTTAGGTAATCAAATATCTGAATTCCCGCTATAATCTACACCCATGTGTGAAAAATATTTACACACATTTTGCCCCTCCCCACCCCTATACAATGTTGATAAAACATGCGCATCTGACACATGAGAGCGTCTTACCATTTTGCAACATTGAAAAGGGGAACGGCGGTATTTAACGTATTTAACAGTTGTTATGGCGATAATTTCATGTTTTTACGAGTTTTCCAACAAAATATGTCCATGCTTGTCTGATTTTACAGTTATGCCCTTCATCAGTGTTAAGTTGATGTTATTAACATCATTATTAAACCATTTTTAACCTTAGTTAGAAGTATTTTAATTCTTGTTCTAGTTTTTAATCTTAGTGAGCTACAGTTTTAGATATTTTTAGATCTTAATGTATTTTAAAGGTTTGACATTTATTTTCTCAGAGGACCCTCCTGAAAACCACCTACAGGTGATTGGAGGCCTCCTTTTAAAATATTATGTATTATTTTTTTTATATTATTAAAGTGTACTTCTGAGACTAATGCTTAGTAGGGACTCTTTATAATGGTTTACAACGGTCTACTAGTGGTTTACCGAATGCTGACGTAATCATGATGTCAGAACAAGGTTTCGGCGAACAATGCAATCTGTTCAGCTTACAAATTGACATAAGATGGCACATCTTATTGCACTGATAACTTGCCTTTAACGAATTTCCAATGGTTTACTTATGGAAAAAAATTATAAATATAAAAAAGTTTTTTTTAATCATAAGCCAATTGTAAACCGTTGTAAACCGTTGAATAAACGTTGCAAAGGATCAAATACTTTGGTATCCCGTGTTATTTTGTATGATGAATACAAAATTGCTATCGAAATGTTTTGAAAATGTAACTGTGACGTCATCGTGACATCATTCATAAGAGTAAACTGTCACAAGTGAGCTGAGAAAAGCATGTATTTATTGTGTTCTGGCGCGAATTGCGTTGAGAAATATGATGGCTAATTTACAACGGGCAGCATTTCGCACAGGTCTCATTAATATATTTCCTTGCAGCCAATGATGGCACCTGGCAGTCACACGACCTTCTTACATCTTTTCATTGATGTCTAGCTTCAGACGGCTGCATAGGTGAAATTTTGTTGAAATTGCTCCCATAGAAGTGGTTGGATGACGTGACGCTTGTGCAGATAACCATGGTCACAAGTATTTGAAAAATATTAGGCTAGACAATCTAGCATCATAGGGTTGCTAGATAATCTAGATAGCAACAAGGACCTGCAACGCATGCAGAGGGCTAGATAATCTAACATCATAGACCTGGAGTACATGCAGAAAACCAGATAATCTAGCATCAAAGACCTACAGTGCATGCAGAGGACCAGATAATCTAGCATCATAGACCTGCAATATATGCAGAGGACTATATAATCTAGCATCATAGACCTGCAATATATGCAGAGCACTAGATAATCTAGCATCATAGACCTGCAATCTATGCAGAGGACTAGATAATCTAGCATCATAGACCTGCAATGTATGCAGCGGGCTAGATAATCGAGCATCATAGACCTACAATGCTTGCAGAGGACTAGATAATCTAGCATCATAGACCTGCAATATTAATGTATGCAGAGGACTAGATAATCTAGCATTAAAGCCCTGCAATGCATGCAGAGGACTAGATAATCTAGCATCATAGACCTGCAATGTATGCAGAGGACTAGATAATCTAGCATCATAGACCTCCAATGTATGCAGAGGACTAGATAATCTAGCATCATAGACCTGCAATGTATGCAGAGGACTAGATAATCTAGCATCATAGACCTCCAATGTATGCAGAGGACTAGATAATCTAGCATCATAGACCTCCAATGTATGCAGAGGACTAGATAATCTAGCATCATAGACCTCCAATGTATGCAGAGGACTAGATAATCTAGCATCATAGACCTGCAATGTATGCAGAGGACTAGATAATCTAGCATCATAGACCTGCAATACATGCATAGCACCAGAGAATCTAGCATCAAAGCCCTGCAATGCATGCAGAGGGCTAGATAGTCTACCATTAAAGCCCTGAAATGCAAGCAGAAGGCTAGATAATCTACCATGGTATCTCTGCAGTGCATACAGCAGGCTAGCCCTGCAGTGAACGCAGATGGCTATATGTGGATAATTTAGTACTACTGCCCTGTAATGTGTGCAAAGGTCTAGTTATGTAGCATCATCGCTCTGCATATTCATGCTGAGGGCTAGATAGTTCATCCCTATATCTAATAATATTACCTTTGATGTCTAGATCATCAATTGATGGAAAGTTGTTCCCATCGATAGGTATTTCTTTGCTGTTCACTAGAGGAGCATCTCCATTGTCTGATGGAGCATTGGTTGGTGAAGCATTTGCCACTGGTGGAGGTTTACGTCCAGCATTATCTTGCAGAGATTTTGATTCCACTGGTTTATCTGGCGTTTGATTTTCCTAGACAAGGAAACTCTTATTAGGTTGAAACCCGACTTTGTCTCATTTTGTACTTCTGTTAAAGGTGTTTTTCAATGCTTTACCTAAAGAGTTCACCTGCTGTTTGTACCCAAAGTGTTTTTGTGATACATACCGGTATATAATTAGTCTGTTCCTTTAATGTGGACCACTAATAAATTGAACAAGGTTATGTTATGCATGTTATGTGGTATGTTTATTTTGGTTCCTGATGAGGAATTTACAGCTCATGCATGATGGAACTTATTATTACCAACAGAGTTTATATATCATTTCCTTGTAGACTTAAGTTTTCACTCGGCTCACGGTAAGTTGTGTATAAGAGGTGGTGTTGGCAATCACTTGAGATTTTATAATCAACCACTGGAAATAATTGGATTGTCCCAGACCATTGTTCATGGCTTCACTGGCGTGTCGCTCCCCATATCTAAACCGATGAACAATGATGGCAGGCATAATGTAGTACTTGTGCCATTACACTGTTAATACAGCGATCTAATGGCTACATAAGTTCAATGTAGAGAAAACAGCATCAAGGAACAGTCTCCCTGGATACTGATGAATTCACCAGTATTACAGAATTATAGATAAACAGTAACATCACCAATAAAGTATACAAAGTAATGGCTTACAGTCAGCTTAGAAGTTTCCACTTGTGGGCCAAAATCTTTGGTGCTCTTACTTGCAATGTATGGCAGGGAGGGAACTAAAAAAGAAGCATTTTTGGATTAGCTTGTGGTGGCTTAAAAACACCTGTTATGTGATCAAAGGGACTGCAAAGCTACAGATCCACTTCATGAAATAATGAGATTTGGCTATTAGCAAATCATTTTTGTGTGTCTTACACGAGGTGTGTAGCCACACTATGGTACCATCGGATTTATTTATCTTAGCGAAATATCCAGACAGTTACTTCTTACAATGTTCAGAATTAACTTTCTACTTTATGTTGTCATCAATTTAATCCAAATGTTACAATCGACTCATAACCACCTACTTTCTCTTCAGTTTTACTTCAGTCAAATGCTACAAGTGGACTCATAAGCCACACATGTATGCATTGTGGACCTGTTTTTTTTTAACTGCAACTGGGTTGTGTATTTTGAATAAAAACCTCACAAGTCCTTTAATTTTCTGGTAAGCATCCCTAGTGAAAAACCTTGCAGGATCTTTAATAATCATCAATGATATGCCAAAGATCTTAAAAAGGATCTTTCAAGTGAATTAAGGATGATCCTTAAAGGATCTAAAGGTTACATGTACATCCTTACATGAGCAATGATGCTAATGATCTCAGCATGCAAAGATCTCAGCAAAGACTGAAAGAGTATTATAGTTTATATGAGTTCAAAACTCTAGCTTACTTCTGACCACCCCCATCCCTGCCCCTCATAGACTGTCATTAACTCTCACATGCTCTCAACAGATTTGAAGTTGCCAAAACTTTTTATGAGTGAACAAAACAAATAATTTAGTGTCCCTATAGTTTGGTGCAATGTCTTTCCTTGTGTGCATTTTGTTATCTCCTGCATGCCCTTCTTCTAATTTGTGGTAGGTGGTGCAAGGGAAGGGGAACTCTCATCAAACTCATCATCACTAAATTCTTCTTACTTGTTCCCATTTCCTGATTTGAGTTCACCTGAAGGAAAAATTATGACAAGTCGAACTTCTTGGGTATACATGTAAAATTGAAACATTTAACTCTCAGATTCACCTGCACTCTGCAAGAAATACTCTTGACAAGCTGTGTATTCCTCCTGCAGAATTGTTGTTTTGAGTTTCACTTCAGTAAGGCCAAACTCTTTCAAAATGTCCCCTGTAATAAGATGTTTTTGTGCCATTTTATTTAAGTGGCCTGAACAATAGTCTTTCCACAGTCCTTCAAGTATCTCCAGAGAGGTACATTCCACTGTGATTATCAAGCTCCCCAGCTGAGCGTCCGGTCGCTCTAAAACGCAGACCACGCAGACTGCAGACTGCAGACTGCAGACTGCAGACTGTGCAGACCGTGCAGACTGTGCAGACCATGCAGACCGAGTACTTTTTTTCGTACACTAGTTCTTGGAATTACTTTCGACTTACATTTTTCGGTTCTTCTTACAAAATTCTGCTAGATATATCCGTATGTTTGTTATTCATGATATCCGACCGCGATGTCCTGGCACTAGACGGGGGATGTTCTGGCACCAGAAAACCAAAATGGCGGATGACTGTTACGAAGCACTGTACTTTCGCCTCCTGTAGTACATTTGCAGTTTTACGTGAAAGAGCAGTTCAAGACGATTCTTAACACTTAACCATCGCAGCGCGGGTAAAGATATGGAATTCGATACTGGGCTTAATTAGCAGTACGAAAGTTATGTATAGACACGTGTTATAATATGAAAAATGAAGCATATTTTATTTTCTCTAGTTAAATATTTACTTCCTTTAACAATATACTCTTTATAAAGAAAGTAAATATTTAACTAGAGGAAATAAAATGTGCTTTATTTTTCATATTATAACACGTGTTTATACATAACGTTCGTACTGCTAATTAAGACCAGTATCGAATTCCATATCTTTACCTGCACTGCGATGGTCAAGTGTTAAGAATCGTCTTGAACTGCTCTTTCACGTAAAACTGCAAATGTACTACAGGAGGCGAAAGTACAGTGCTTCGTAACAGTCATCCGCCATTTTGGTTTTCTGGTGCCAGAACATCCCCCGTCTAGTGCCAGGACATCCCGGTCGGATATCATGAATAACAAACATACGGATATATCTAGCAGACTATCTAGCAGAATTTTGTAAGAAGAACCGAAAAATGTAAGTCGAAAGTAATTTCAAGAACTAGTGTACGAAAAAAAGTACTCGGTCTGCATGGTCTGCACAGTCTGCACGGTCTGCACAGTCTGCAGTCTGCAGTCTGCAGTCTGCGTGGTCTGCGTTTTAGAGCGACCGCTGAGCGTCCACCAAAAGTACTTTGCGCACATCTATCAAATATTTTAGGTAGGCATTTAATTCTTCTTGCTTAGAGGGGTCAACAACCTTAAAGTACTTGAGTGCAATGAAACTCAAAACTTCTTGTGCAGTGGGAAGGCTTCTATTTTGTCCCGTGAAATCTGCCATGGCTAATACTTCCTGCTGGCATGTTGCAACTGTTCCCTGAACCCTTACTTTTGGTTCCTGTGTGGTTGCTACATTCTCTGAAGATTCTGCTTGTGGATCAGGCTCTGAGATTGCTTCACAATCAATGTGCAGTTGAAGTTGAGCTGTAGGAAAACAAAGTCAGTATAATTTATACATAATTATAATTATATCATGTAAGAGAGAATACCTGCACTCACTTCACTTATCTATAGTCTTGTTATTTTTAGTTTCTACTTTTGTTCTCTTGTATCTGGCAACAAACCAAAACTGCACACTGATGAATGAAATGGGCCACCATAAATTATTAGCTGGTACAGTGTAAATTTTACACAACATGCCATCAAATATGTAAAACTTATTTTTCTGCAGGGCCAACCAGTCTCATTTGTGACCATTTTCTTGGGCAGGCCAATTCAATGCATGGTAAACAAAGAACTACAAAATGAGTACATGTACCTATTGAGCAACATGGTTAAAGCTTTAAGGGCAACAATTTTTTCCCTAACCTGCAGCTGCTTCTATGGACTGATGAACCTCACTGAGCTTAGCCTTGATGTCCTGGGCTTGGCATTGGAAATTTTGAGTTGTTGCTTTCAGCTCCCCTACAAGCTGATCTTTGATGTCTTGGGCTTCCTCCCGAACTAGGCGTTGGATGTTTTCAGTTGTGGTTTTCAATTCCTCTCCAAACCGATCTTTGATACCTTTGGCTTCCTCTCGAACTTCATTCTCTAGGAATTGGCCTTTCTCTTCTATTACATGCGCTGTTCCTTCTAGCTGTTGCTGGACACCTTTTAAACTTGTCTCCAAACATTCCATCCTTTCTTTAACTTCTGTGTCATTTTCATACCACTCCCGCAGTTCCCATATATTTCGTTCAGCCTCAGCAGTAAGTGGATCCTGCAAAAAGTTATCAATGGCTTTCTGCCATTCTTTTTTCTTTTCAGGGCTGATTTGTCTTGCAATTCTCACCAGGACTTTGCTGATGTCTTCCCAAAGTGATGGAAACTCTTCATCCTTTATCTCCATGTTTTGGTTCACATGGCCATAAACAGAGTTGCGGTAATTTTTAATTCTCACCAAATCTGCAGCTAAACTGTCATCTGTACTTGTTGGTTGAGCATCCCAACCTGAGGCTGGAGGACTCAGGTTGCAAATTGTCCTTAGTAACCTGAAGAGCAATGTTACATCAAAATCTGCTGACTTGCCATACACCCCTGGGGAAGGATAAAGACAATCCCACTGTGGCTTGGTGAGCTTTGCTGCATTGAGTTTTTTCTCTGTTGCTGGATTCTTAAGTGTGATGGGAAGATGACTTGGTGGACAACACAGATCAAAAATCTCCCTCAGTAATGTGGTGCCTCCACTTATTAAAAGTCGTGCAACGCGTTGAAAATTTGCTTTCGCTCTTGTTGAACGAAGCACTTCACCTGGGTCTAGGTAGGTGGCCATTTCACAAGTGAGAACAGGTGGAAATTCAATATCACTCTAGCTTAATAGATAAGGATAGATCAGCTTCAGCTGCATGAGTTGATTTAGACTGCAAAATGATTGCACTCACTGTAGCATAAATGTCATAGTCATCACCACATGTCTGAAAATAAACAAGTATTTACAGTTGTACAATTGTTAACCTTAAAGTGGGTGTTTGTCTAACAACTACTGCCTCGCTGACTAGTCCACTTGCCGTTAACCTTACAAGAGACGAATATTACAGTACTACATGAAAGTACTGGATTTTCACTAGTTACTCCATGTCTTTGTAAATTATGTTACATGGATACGATTATTTGGTATTTGCTGCAAATGACATGACAGGCTATTTTTTAGTTAAATTTCAATCATGGCACTGCACTTGAAACATTACATTAAATACATCAGATTTTGTCATCTAATAGTTTTCAACTTGAAATTCTAATTTTAAAACTAGATTTAATCATCAACATTTCTTATTTCTCCTAATTTTACCAATCCTTTGAGAAAAACTATTATATCTCTTCCCAAATATACCCAAAAAAACACCCCAAAAGATACAATAGTGGGATGAGTATAGAGTTTTTGGATTGCTTAAAATGTGAATGAGATATTTCTATTAAACCCATGTTTAGCAGCGGAAAATCAACATTCAGGTTAATTCCCGCCTTAAGGAACCCTACTCCGATCAGCCATGCCTTTGTTTTTGCTGACATCAGGATTTTCGGTATTATATTTCATGTAGTGCATGTGTAAATGAACGAGATCATCATAACACAACTTGCGGGGATGCAATACGATTTCGATTCACTGACCAATCTTCATAATTTTGATGCAGGGCTTTAGGCAAGGGGGAGGGGCGGGAGGTGATGGGTGCGCCTGCACCCCCTCACACGCCGCAAAGCTCCACTTAATCTGAGAGGGAGGGTTAAACTACTCTCCGAATGCAGGAGAGTGGACTTAAACATCTTGATTTTTCAAAATTTCCTGGGGAAATAAATCCCCAGACGTTCATGCTTCTGGTGCTCACACCCACCCAAGCAAAATCCTGCCTACGGCCCTGTGATGGCATCAAAAATGGCAGGGGCTGACTAGGGTTCTTAAGCATTATAACATAGAGGGCAAAACTACTGAATTTTGCTTGGCTTAGACAGAGGGCATTTTTAGTAATTGCCAGGGGCAAAATTACTTGATCCTGATTGGATGAGCAGAAAAAAATACCCCTTTCTAACTGGCTGAACTTGCGTTTTCAGAAATTGCAGAAATTGCCTGAATTTCCCAGCTACAAGGCGCGATATTCCCAGCTACATGCGTGATATTAATCCTTAATTTTATTCGGCCCCATGCGATTACTTATACTCATATATACTTTTTTTAAAAAAAATATTCAAAATTAGCTGTTTCCCTCGAGACTAGTCATTAAGTGATGAGGGTCGTACAGGGGGGGTCTCTGGCACGATTCACGGACGAAAAAAATAACGAATCACGGATCATGGATATTGAAATTTCATTTTCCCGAATCACGAAAATAAGTACTCTTTTATCCTGTTCTTATGCTACAAATAGTGTTTGAAGAAATCAAAATTGATCAAGAAATTACGAAAATAAGAAAGAAACGTACTCTTTTATCCGGTTCTTACTCTACAAAGAGTGTTTGACGTTACGATAATTATACGGAGGTCACATTTGAGGTCTCGCGTCTCAAAATCACGCAAAATCAAGTCAATAAAGTGGTGAAATCACGAATATCGGTTATTAATTCAAGCTCTTCACGTTTCACGCAAAACCTTCCGGTCACGGGTCACAAAGAATAAATTTATTAAATTCACGTTTCACGGAAAATAAAATCAGCTAATCACGCGTCACGAGAATACCCCTGTACGACCCTCAGTGATTTGTTACATAACAACAACAACAAGAAAATTACAATTAAAAAGGTTTATTTAAGATACTCCTGGGTAATATTGTAACTTGATTATCATGCTCACAAACAGGGTCTGGAAGGGGGGGGGAAGGGTCTGAGTCTCCAGTCACGGGTTAAATTTCCGGTTACATTCATGATTCACATAATTTTTTTTTAGATTTCACCGATCACATGGTTGGGTAACGAATTGATCAGGTCTATAAATGACTATAGGTTTCTTTGTGGTTGCTGGGCAACTATAAAAGCAATGAAGTTCATTGCTATAAAATCGTCACTGGCATCTCATAGTGTTCCACTCCACTCTGTTCCTCTTGGTCCTCCTCTAGCTGGTGGTCCTCCTCATCAGAAGTGGAGTCATTTTTCCGATTGATGATCACACGAGACTGCTAGTTTGATTTCATTACTGCAGTTTTCAAGGACTGCGCATGCTGTGGGGATCCATTCGCCTAATGGTAACTTTTTTCGGTACATATTTAATGGCACGTACAGTTCCTCCTGCATGTTTTGTGATGTCTGATTTTCAGCTGCTGCACAGCCTTTCCATGCTCCTGGGCCCATTCCTTCGTGATATGTTGGTCACTTTTAGACATCGTTTTCAAAGATAACTGCTTCATTTTGACAATGGTCGGTTAAAGACAATTTACACGCATTCACGTAGGGTTATTTGATGTTCACGACATCATATCGGTAGAAATCTCGATTCACGGACTACAACTTTTGAGGATCACGCGTCACAGTGAATATATAATTCACGATTCACGACTGTATTCCATGAGTTTTCCCGATTCACGCTCTGTTTTTCGGTCAATTCACGGATCACGCGAAACCCCTTCCAGACCCTGCACAAAGACTGAAACAAAATATTAGAGCACTCTCTCTGGCAAGCTTGCTGGCTTGCAACTGACGTCACGGCAGCCAAGAACAAAGCGTTTTCCTCCGCTGGGAACTAGTTTTCTATGACAGAGCTGAATAACGCAAAGCGCATGCGTGCAACGTCACGATTCTGGAATGAAAACAAAGACACTTTTGCCGCCGCCATTTTCGTTTCAGTATTAAAACGGAGGAAGCAGTACTGTATTGTCGATCGTATTGCAAGCGAAATTCATCTCCTGGATTGTTTGGCCCGGAAGGAACAAGATGAAATTACCGTTGCAGATCTGAAGCAGTATTCTGTGGTGAAAATCACTCTGATGACTCGTTATTTAGACGACTAATTCCAGGGATACGAGTCGGCCATTCTCCGATTCTCTGGTTCACAGCATGTTCACTTGACGACATGATGATTTGACTGTTTCCAGTTCGATTTTCCTTGCTTGTTTTAGATGAATGTGACCAAGGTTTTTCCTTGAGGTATATAGAAAATTATGGATTTGACCGTTAAATTAAACATGTAGTCTGCACAATGTCCATATAATCATGTGGATTTTGAAGGGTTGTGTTGGTCGTTTATTTATATTTTTAAGATTCCAGATTTGAGTGATTGATTTATTAACTGCCTTAAGAGAAGCAATACTAATCAGTGTATTTAAATTGTCACCCAAAGTTAATATAGAAATCATCAATGATTACAAAACACTTCGCAAAAACAATAGTACCTGAGCTAAAATCATTATGCACTAAAAACTGTTACGGTAAAAGGTAAACTTTACCAGTCCTTAACCAATCAGCGTGGCGTATTTGTAAAGCCTTCCCCACACAGTGGTTTTAACTTTAGAGTTTACTTTTAAAAAAACAGCAGTGAAATAATGTTGTTTGCTGTGTGATACCATTCAGATTCATCTGTATTACAGTTGCAGTTAATTATTCTTGTGGTTTCATCCTGCCTCAGATTGATAGCAACAAATATTTCTGAAATAATCATCTAGTGCTTATGGTTTAATGACTTCCTTAAAACAAGGTTACACACATTCTAGGCAAAGTAAAAATTCTTGAAGGACAAGGGATTTTATTTTGAGCCAGGGAAAACTGACATATTTTTAAAGAAAAGTCAGAAAATTGAAAATTATAATTACACCTACCTGATTTAATGCCATTGATGGTAAGAAGAAACATTTCAGGTCAATGTGATCTCAGCAAAGTAGAGGCTGGGGGCTGGTACTATATCCTACACTTTGTATTAATTTGGTCAGGGAAATTTTATTTTCAATAGAAAAAAAAGTCAACTGATGCCTGTGGCAACCATGTTAAAATGTTTATTAAACTTGAGTTGATAAAAACATGGCAAGTTTTTTTAATAATTTGATAAATTATGGAAAATCTACATTCTTAAACAAAGCTAGCATGCATGAGTTTAATGTCTTATATTGTCAAGGGAGTCTTTGGACAAAAATGCATATAGTCAAGCCTTGTAACATCAAAATATTACAAGTCTGGCTGTAGTACAAGTGCAGTTTGTTTATGCAACTGTTGTGGTTATTAAAGGAAGGAGCCCAAAAGTGTGACCACTTTTATTCATTCACATTCTTTCATGCAGATTTATCCAATTAAAAGTGAACTGGTAGCTGTCCATGGTTTCTGATTGTATAATGACTGCTTAAAAGAATGTGAATTAATTACAGAATTTAGTCATACTTTTGTTCTTTGTTTAAGTTTTTTATTCTTTCTGTAAAGTGACTTGACTGTTTTACCTGTTAAGTAGGAAAAAGAGTACTAAAAAACAACATAGAACAGAGTCAGGTTTTACAAAAGCCAATTGTTGATCCAGGAATTCAATGAAGGTTTTACTAGTCTGCATAGCAAGTCCCTACACTTTGGGCATGTGGAAATTGAGGGGTGTTTTTGCCCATGCCCCAATTTTTGTACAGCCAATACATGGAAAACTCTTCGTTCATACGGAAATGCTTGAAACACAGGCTTTAAGGGCTTTAAGAGGCTTTAAGAGTAGAAGAGAAGTTACTATTGTGCCAAAAAATTAAAGGTATATGCTAAATATTAATGAACACTGATAGACTTGCAGTAATTGACATGCTTTGCTAGTTTGTATGGTTCCATGAAGCAAAAGGAAACTTTACTGGGAATGAGGAGCATTAACTTTGTATAAATATGTAAATGTAAATCATGAAAATACAAATTTTGCTACAACTCTTATAATAACCAAAATGACCATAGTTGACAAAAAATGAAGGCAAAATGATTTCCCTGAGAGTGATGAAATTTTACATTTTATCCATGTTCAATTAGCTTCAATTTAATTGCCCACCAATTCGGAACATTGACTCAAATTGAATTAAAGTAGTCATCCCTGAGGAAACAACATCTGTCTAAAGCAACAACAAATTTACAGCTTCAAAAACAATATCTTTATACATGCTTAATAATCATTCCATGTTATCAAAAAAAGTAAGTACACATATGAAAGTTTTATGTTTTTATGTAAGTTTAAAATTGAAATACATAATACTACATACATGAAATATTTGGAGCAATAATAGTGGCTTAAATAGAAAAAGAAAAATATTCTTGGAACTACTATAAAACATATTTAATACAAAACAAATTTGTGATATCAAGGCCTCGATATTAGTGCAAACGTTTACAGTAAGGCTTGCAATAAAACAAAGAAAACAATTCACTGGGTAGAAAGTCATGGTCACGTTTTGACACATTCATGACAATGTGCCTATACTTCTGATATTAGCATTAGATAAACTGAAGATTCTTTTTTTAAAAAAATACTTTTGACAATGCACTTCCGTTGCACGACGAGTCTGTTAGGTTAAAAAAAAAAACAATCTGTGCGATCAGAAAAAGGACTTAGATAAACATTAAATGATTCATTTTTTTGGTGTGAACTTTAACCTTAAATGTGGTGATGCCAGTCACTCTACCTTAAAAAAATAGAAAAAATGGGCCGTTTCGGGTGTTCATGAAGACAAATCCATACAACAAATTAAACCCGTTTACCAACGCCCAGCAGAAGGATCGGTAGGTTAGAAACTGGCGTTTGGACAACCAAGTTAAGGTACAACTAAACTTTTGATATTAGCTGCAGATAATTTAGAGACTTCTTTAAAATGAGCAAAATATTTACGATCTACTTGTGCATGAAGATGGTTCGATCGATGACGACATAAGTTCCGTTTCGTTTGTGCGTACTTCTAATGTTCATAGCAAAAAGTAGAAGAAAAATTGCGAAAGTAGAAGCGAGAGTTAAAGAAATCATGACAAAATCTACCTTTGGTTTAAATGGCAATCTTAAATATCCAGAAACCACCTTAAAAATCCGCAAAATGTGTGGGTACTTCGCAAATCCTTTGGAAAATGATATGAAGTTTAGTCCCCAGACCTCTTCCGACTTTGCACATGCGCAGACGTTATTCAGCTCTGTCGTTTTCTATTGTTTTGAGTTTTGACCACCAACATGGCCGCCTTGCCAGGTTGTCGCAACCGTTCTGAGTTTTAAATTTAAGAAAGCTTGCATAAAGTAACTTAATTACTTACTTGTCTTGTCAATTACACAACGTTTTGTCCAGCTTGATCTCATGTTGGACAAGTCTGGTCCTCGTTCGCTTTATTACAGTCCGCCATATGCATGTGGCCACCACCTTGTTCCCAGGCTCTCTCCTTTTCCTCCCTCGTCGTCGAGGAGAGCTAGAGAGACCCGAGCGAGAGACCCTGAATGAGGCTGGTCACGTGGCACCTAAAATCAGGTGCTTTTTTCGACTATTTTGCTTGGTACAAAGATTAGTGAGGATTCGTGTCACTCTCTGACCCACATTTTTGTGAACTCTCAAGGGACTGTTTTAATTTGTCAAGGGAATACTTTTCGCTGTGGGCGATAAAAACGTCACTGGATAGGAATGCGTCAGCACTTCTCGATCCTGAAGTGTTATTTCCACGCGTCGCTCGTCATTTAGGCTGCCTAGCCTTTAGCAAACTACAGGTAGGTATCTTTCAAAGATCTGTGCTATTCATCGATTGAATCGCTTAGTTTTATCATGCTTAAAAGCTGCTGCGAATCTTCATTGTCAGAGGATATTGGCCAAGGCTATTTTCTATTGTTACAAGTCTATTGTTTGTCGTCTTCATTGAAAGAAATATTTTTAGCTCGTAACGCAATCTTTCTCGGTAACCAAATATACAAGAAGATTGGCGGCGTCGCGGCAAGTATTTACAAACTGCCAGGATCTTTTTTTTCTTGTATTCTGAGCACGGAGAATTCCTTTTCAAAGTTTAAAATGAAATGAAGAAACACAGATCAATTTTTAAGTGGATTTAAAATGGAAAATCATGGAGTACAATGTGCTGGAACCGTTCCGGTGAGAAATAATATTCACATTCACGTGATCCGAGCATCATGGCGGTCGGTCATGGTTTTCTATCGGCCCGCAACCTTTGCCTAATTCTCTATATCTACTTATTTGTATCTTTCATTACGCGGATAAGAAGACCTTATGGCATGCATGTTTTTGACTACAATTCACGGACTTGATCACGACTTAATGCAGCTTCTCGAGACTTCAGAAAAGAAAAATGGTTATGTATAATATTGCTTGCTAATGTATAATATTGTATAATATTGAATGGAATTTTTATAAGGATCGGTAAAGCCACTGAGTGAAAAATTGACGGCTGCAAAAAGCCGTCAGGCTAAATTTAAACTTACGCTTTAGCGCGAATAATGCAGGATCTCACGGCTTCAAAAATGTGCAGAATTTTGAAGCTTTTGAATACAGTAGTAGCTACATCTTGAAATGGCTTTTGAAGCGAATTGATTTGAAAAGCAAATGGTGACATCTGATACGCATTTCTTGCGGACGAGTTACCGTCGTTTTGTTTATATGTAAAGATTTATTACCGGCAGCACTTCAGAAAATACAAACAGGTATTTTTATTATTAGTTATAGTGATGGAAAGCATAAAAAACAATATGAGTGTTAATTTTGTGGAAGGAATTCAGTAGTTTTGCAAGCGGTTTTGCGCTATCTCACGGCACCATGTTCATGATTCGCAATAATTATTTTATCCCCAATTACCGCTTTTCTGCAAGATAATACCACTAAGTTGTTAAAATATCAGTGACAGTTGTACAGAATAAAAACCTACCTTTCACAAGAGCGTTTTGAAGTAGTGTTCAACACAGGACAAAGAGTTCGTGTTTTTGCGAGTTGTTAAAATGACGCGCGGAGGTGAAGAATTTTTTCCACCGTCTTCAAGTTTGGTTTGGGATCAATTTATCAAAGTTGATAAGCATTTTAAATCATAAATTGGTCTTTCAGCGTGTCTAGAAACGAATTATTTGTCTGAATTTAGTACGCATATGGTTTATTTTTTCCACTCGCACGTTTGTGTTAAATGCCGTAAAACAGCCGGAAATTTTATGGGGGTGGGGTGCGCGCTAATAAAAGCCTTCGGGACATAGTCAATGGGTGCATAGCAAATCGCTTTCAATATTATCATATTTTCCCTTTCGCATACTCCATGCAAAATAAGTCGAATCTCGAAGAGATCTTTGATTAATTTCTGTACTAAACGGGCGTTGTGGGTGGGGGGGGGGGGGGGGGGGGAGTGGGGTAGCAGAGTGTTTTATTGTCGCTGTGACAAATGTTGTTTATTTCAAAGCCTTGGGCAAGCTAAGTTAAACTACCCGCTTTATGGGGTTCGAAGTCGTATTTGTTGATCTATGAAGAATACTACATTATATTTGGTCAATAAACTGCAAGGCTGGCACTACGTAGAAATGAAAAACCTTAACGGGACAACGACATGATAGAGTCCAAACTGAAAGTCAAAAATGCAAACTCTGGACAGCTGTTTCAACCTGATTGGGTCTCATCAGCAGAGTATATGCCACACAGAATAAAACAACTAGCGTGAAGACAATTGTCTATAAAGTGCTCGCGGGTAATGACGATCCAAATGGGCTCAAATTCGAAAGCCCGCCCATTGACAACAGCCGCGTGACTATAACTGAATAGGTCAAGAATTCGAAATATCATGTCGTTGTCTCGATAAGGAAAGTGAGGATAGACAGACCTATCCTTACACTTGACATCTCTAAAGAATAGAATGCTTTCGTTCCAGAAATGGAGCACAAACGTTTCAACGCAAAATGTCACGTAGACTGGAACCAGCGTCGGAGATAATGTATTTTCTTCTTTATGCTGTATTTTGGATGTTAAACAATATTTCTGTCACACGGCCGATTAGCCGAGAATTCGAACAGTAATGCGAAATAATTTAGTTTTGTACATTACATTTTGTACATAAATGAGGCTACATTCAGCCTCATTTATTATGTTTGCAGACAGGTCTCATGAAAAGGAGCACGCAGAACGGTCCAAAATTTTGAAGTAAGGTACTGTCAACATGGCCGACTTCTCACGAGTGTCATCAATTTACGTTTTGAAACACTGTATAAAAGAAAACTGTTTTTTATTCACTTCTGGGGAAGATGGCTTAAAAATAAAAACTTAATTACCTTTGCGCTTGCTGAGAATGGACGTCTTATAAATCAGTTAAGTTTTGAAAGAGCCGATATTAAAAAAAAACTTTATTAAAAAAAGTCTCTTTCTTACATTCAACTTTTTGGAATTCGCCTTCAGCTCGGTGCATAAACTTGCAAAAACTTGACAACAATTTCCAATACGGACCTTACGATAATTCTTTTAAGACAGGCAATTACATGGCATATCAGCTGGTACGTGTCCAAATAACGTTTTAGCGCTTACTTTATACATACTTTATTTATTGAGCAGGTCAGGGTTAACTCTTACATATTATTTACAAATTAAATACAAAAATAAAATCATGAGTAAAATACAAAAGTCTAAATGCAATATATATATACACCTAATTGCAATAACGTTGTCATTGAAAAAAGCCAAAAGAAAAAAGGCCATAGGAATTAATTAGGCATTACCAAGATATATTTGGGATTCGCCTGACGAAACGTCCTCAAAATGCCTCAAAATGCACTGAAATCAATTTGTCTTATAATACGAATAATATTTCTACAGATATAAACTCGCGAGTTTCCTGTAAATGCTACCAGGTATGACGATTAAGTTTATTAATTCCTGTTTGGCCTTTTTCATTTTTCTTTATAATATGACAACGTTATTGCAATTAGGTGTATATATATATTTATATAAACGGTTACTTGATACATTAAGATAAATTAATAAGATAGCTAATTATAATACAAAGCTGGTCAATAAACTACAATACTATATATAACTCTAATATAAAAATTTGTCAATGTCTTTATTGGTTCCAACATGACCGAGACGTTGAGCCAGGGACTGTCGGGAAACAACTCTACCTAGTGATTAGAGCAAGACTTGAACTCCGTCGCCCTAACCACTCGGCTGCCTCCCAACTCGTTTACAAGATGGATTCAAGAGTGGTGAATCCGTATCTCTGCGGTGCTCTGGATGACGAGACATCTTTGCCTTGTAACTTTGAGTTCACGAGATATTCTTTGCCCATTTTCTCCTGACACCATGTAAGCACCTTGTCAATATTCGGTGTCTCACGCCCTATAATTTCTGCAATACCACGGATGACAACCAAACCATAGGGGACATCCTCCGTCATGTAACAACACGTAAAATCTGGCATGAATTTACTATCTTCTGTTGTCTTGACGAAATGCTTGAGCCCTTGGTAAGCAGCATTGGTCTGTATTGCCTTGTAAAGGGTCGACCTGTCTGTAATATCATGAGGGTAACGTCGCACAAGCCACTGATGAATGTGGACAACCTGCAGTAAAGAGTTCCAGAAAAAAAGAAACTCAAACTAAATAGGACTGTTATAACTAAGAGAACACACGATACCTTTACTATGCTAAGCACTGTCCCCGAACTTTCTTTGTAGGCAGTTTGTCAGCTAATCAGCCTTTTGTAACAAACAGATACAAGATACAAATCCGTCACACTGGCAAAAGAGTGCGTCATGCATCTTTGTTTTGGATATCTGACCGTCCGTCGGCCCCCCCGTCTCTGTCTGTCTGTCTGTCTGCCTACCTAACCGAATACCATCAGTCGTAAGATTAGAGTGTCTTTACATTAATTAATTCCTCTTACATTAGACATGTCAGCTTCAGTCTTCAATTCAAGGGCCTTGCCAATGTTAACAATCTCATCTGATACACTGGAGAGAAGGTTCGCAGCTGCCTCAGTCAGGCCATTGTAGAACAGGGGTGGTTCGTCAATTGGTTTCCCGTCCCACGCCACCCACTGACCATATAGTATTGATGGGTGCAAGTAGGCGTTAGTGCTCATCAACTGAACACCCAACGGGTGACCAGAGACGACCAGTTTAGGGAGGGGTCCCAGGAGATATTGCAGTGTAGAAACAGGGTCCTTCTTGGGTGCAACACCCTCTCCTTGCTGTGAAAAGAGACAAATATACAGGGTAAGTGACTGTTGTAAGTATGACATTCGCTTCAACTCGCGAGGCGAAGAGAGAATAATCACTCCCCTGGCGAAGCTTAACCGTGTTTATTTCATCACACAAAGTAAATCAGAGTCAAATCATTGGAATGAATAAAATTGCTCACGGAGAAGGAACACTACGGTGACATCATTTTACTATTTCTTTTAATTTAATTATTCTGTAAAATTGAACAAAGTTCCTACATGTGATTGTCGTATATGTTGTAGTTCAATTTTATCCTTGGTTCAAATTTTATTTTCCTTTGTTTGAACTCATTGTCATACATTACCATACCCCAAAAAAAAGGAAAATAAAATTTGAACCAAAGATAAAATTGAACCACGATAGCCATTCTTGGAGTTCATCTAACACAACCATAGTTTATCATTTCTTACATCCCTGGATAAGTCATATAGTTTGCAATGTTGCGTCCCTCACAAAATAGTGCATTGTGGATAGTTAGTTGATTATCAATTGGAAGTCGAGTAAGCTAAATAAACCGCCGTAGCGAATTTGGAAAAACTGACGTTTCGAGCGATAGCTCTTCGTCGGAGCAAAGTTCATTCTTTGCTCCGATAGCGACCTCACCTCACCTCCACTTTTCTAAATTGGCTACGATAGTTTATTTACCTTAATCAACTCCCAGTGGATAATCAGCTAAGCGTTGACTTGCTTTAGAGAGTAATAACTTTTTGTCTTGAAAAAAGGGTTCGCATCGAAAAATTCTAGTTTTCTGAATGTAAAGTACGAACACTTAAGCTGATCTGAAGCTTTCTAAAGCCATACATCGTCTCATATCAAATAAGAAAGAGCGTTTTACCTCGACGATCACTTCACTTTCAGAGAATTCGGAATTAAGCGTAAGTACTTACATAAGGTCACATAAGGGTGAAAAATAATTCCTTGAATTTCCATCAACTGCTTTTTTGCCAATAAATGTTCAATATCCCGGACGCAAGCTAGTATCCAACCGCAACTTATAAAGTAATTTCCCTAAATCTGTAGACATCAAGAGATATTGTTACCTTTATGGCTCCCAATAAGGTCTCTTTGGTACCAAGAACCTCGCACTTTACGCCAAACTCAGTTACACGGCACACCCAAGGTGATGACTCAAAATTCATGATGGTGCACTTCCGGGCTACATCACCCAGCACATCACCTACCTGGAATTCAAATCCTGGTCCCCCTGGTAGACCAACTATTATTGTGCCAGGTTGTATATAAGGTTTTACGGCATGCAGAAACCCTCCATGGGCGAATGCTGGCAGCACAAAGACCACGATGTCAACATCTTTCATAGCATCTTTTGGGTCATTCGTTGCTAGCCCAGGTTTGGACGTAATAGACGTTGGTTCTTTTCCCTTTTGATGAAAAGTAATCTTGAGGTTGTTGGTATCCATTGCAGCATTCCAACGCTTTGCTAGTAAGCTGCTGCTAGTAAGCACTCGAACGTCTGTACCTTTCACAGATGATGCAATACCAGCAAATGCTTGCACTTCACTACCACGACCACAAATCAACAGCTTGATGTCTTTACGACTCTCCTATAAGTTAAATTCGAATTCGAGTTCTTACATGCAGTCAAGTTTAGTTTCTAAGTCAACGCTATTTCTAGCAATTAGCTTGAAGTATCAGCATCACATACCAGAAAAGCCTTCCTTATAAACATAGTAGTTATTGTACTATAAAAGTCTTATAAGTCTTGTAGGCATTGTGTCTCTGTAAGTATTGTAAGTAATTGTTACGCAATATCAATAATAATGATAATGATTAAAAAATTCAACATTACTTGTTTTATCAAAATAAGCCCCGCCTTTCAATAAAGCCCCGTCCTCCCAAAAAGAGAAGCAATTTTCTTAATTTTCCTTGCAGAAACCAATTTATTAACTATAGCAACCTAAAAAGTTCCCTGACTTGCAGACCTTGAATAAAATTTCGTCCTGATATTTTTCTTCCCTGTAGCAACCTTCCGAGTGTGTTAAGATAAAGATTATGTCACTCGTATGCATTCTTATGCATTATAAAGAGTTAATCATTTCAAGACCGTTTTTTTCATGGCTTGTGTCCATACACAATTCTATTAAAAGACAAACTGCATGCGAAGAAGTTCAAGTATTTTAAAAGGCAAATTTTTTCTTTGAACAGTATTCATAAATTAGGACCAGTGTGCTTGATTGCCTGCTCATATTATGAGAATATATAAGATGAATACAATTATGTCCAGTAAAAGCACAGTCGACCCTGTGAAATGGAAATGCACCTTGCACCTGTGAAATACATCTGGAATGCAGACAAGGGACAGTAGTGCCGATAGTTCATATTATAGCGATGTCCGTTAAAGATGTAGAGATTAAACGCATTCTGGTTCCTCTGGGACCAATTGAACTGTCCATAATATAGAGGGGTCCATATTATGACAGGTAGACTTTCACAAAGTCCTTCGACGCGATTGATACCTCTTGCTTTTGGCGGGAAACGTGATTCAAAATCCTTCAAGCGGGACAAGTCGCCCTCTCGCAGCTTCGTCACTCGCGGTCGTCGCTTCGCAACGCGTTTAGGCTTGCTACGCTCGCCAAAAGAGGGCGACTTGGTGCAAGTCTATTTGACAGGGTGTGTTATGAGAGGTTCGACTGTAACATGGTCAAAATTATGTAAGCTAAAGACACTCCAGCTGAAAAAAATGTTCCCAACAATAAACATTAAATTAACAATTTGTTATTGAGACATACCAACAACTTTGCTCCTAAGGCTGCAATCCCTCCAGTAATCCCACCAATGGCAGCATTCGCTGTTGCCCCAATGCCAGCAGCTCCTGCACTCTGTAGCAATGCAAATGCACTTCCAGAAGCCACATAGCCTCCATAAAATGCTGACTGCACACTCGCTGCAATTGAACCAGCAGCTACACCTCCAGCAGTAAAGCCTGCAGCACTAAGAACCACAGGGGCAGCTACCACAGCCGCAGCACCAGCTGCCACTCCTACAGCTGCATAGCGCAAGGTGTTACTTCCTAAATAATACAAGAAAAAATTTTAAGAGCACAACTCTATTCCAATTCTAGGCCAAACTAGAGGTGTCTAATTGATCATCACTGCTGGTGCTTAAGCTGAACTCTTGGTTAATATAAATAATAATAATAATAATAATAATAATAATAATAATAATAATAATAATAATAATAATAATAATAATAATAATAATAATAATAATAATGAGTAAGTTAGTTAGCTAGTTAGTCAGTTAGTTGGTTAGTTCAAAGCATGGATGCATGTGTACATGTACATGTATGTTTGCTATAAATCCTGAGTGGAATGCTAGTCCACTGCTGAGTGAGAAATTTATCAGTACACCCATTGCTGCTACCCTTACATTTTGCATACACAGAGAAATCAAGAAACTGTGAGTGAAAATCATTTTGATATCATCATCATCTTGAACTCTTCGCATTCCCGATTTGAAATCCTTAAAGAGAAAATTAAAGTACTTTGCACTGGTCATCATGTCTTAAATCAATCCACATAAGAGATACTATAAGATGATAGCTTGAATACAATGAAGTGCAAATGAACCAAAAAACTCGACCAAAAAACATTGATTTAGCGTGTTGGGACCACTTATTAAATTTTGGTAGCTGAAGGGAGGGTGCACATTGTTCAATCAGAAAAAGGGCTTATTCAGGGACATGGCACTTACCATGTATTTCTTTGGCTTAAGGTGGCTCATAATGGTTACGATATTCATGTCTGATTAAACTATTAAGAGCCACTTCAGATTAGATTTCAAGGAACATTCCTTTTGAACCTGATCATTAAATAAATATGCATATATTGTGGTTTAATTTCACTCTGGTTAGCACAAATTGGTATTTTCCTTTGTTCTGGTGTATCAATATATGACAATGAACACAAAACAAAGAAAAATACAAAATTGCACCAAGGGAAATTGAACCACATGCACATATATATATATAGCAAATAGATTAAATGATGAACAGCCTACATAACTATATATGTGTCACTTGTAATCACTGCTGAAATTTATATTGTGTGGTTCCAGAAAATATCCATACTCCCCCCACAGAAGGGATTGGAAATTCCAGGGAGGAGGGGGAGTCTTGAAGAGCCCAAAATTTAAAGCAATGTATGAAGCTAAATTGGAATTTCCGGAGGGGTGGGAGGGCTATATGGAAAATCCCTTCCGTGGGGGGGTATGGATATTTTCTGGAACCACACATTGGCGAAAACAACATTCACCTCATAAACCTGCAATGCCGGCATGCAGACAATTAGAAATAAGTTTCAATTAGACCTGCACTGCATACAGAAGGCTAGATAATCTTCCATTATAGACCTGCAATGCATGCAGAAGGCTAGCTTATGAGATTTAGCATTAGTGCCATGAATTGCATGCTGAGGGCTAGGTAGCCTACCAGGGAGGGAGGGCGGGTACTCCCATAAATTTCAGATACAGTAGGGGTGTGCCATGAGGGTTCTTAAACCCGGAACCTATTTAAGGATAATTAAAGAAAACAGAAATTGATACCCTTTACACAAAAAATAACACCTTATTATTCAAGGGGAGAAGAAGCGTTGTGTGATGACCCACATAACGCCTAACCGTGCACGACAACTTTAGGTTAAATCTTTATAAAATCACTTTGCTAATGCTTCAACAGATAGTTAGTTTTAACAGACTGGGAATTAAGCTGGGAATTTATTTTAGCTGCATTTGTGAAAAGATTCAATGTAGCCAATGCTTTCATTTTTTTCTCAGAAATGATGACAACGGGATAGTTACAGTGTTTATTTTAGTTCTCGTTGAGAATGTTGCGGTCACGGCGCAGCCACGCTACTGCTGAGACTTTCTCAAAGTTGTTCGCTTATCGTTTACGGCGCGTGGCACGCAAAGTAAAATTGTTTTGCATGTTTAATGTCTTTCAAGGGTGACATTTCAGAATTTATCAAGCAGCAAATTACTCTTGTCCCATGGGTTTATTCCACTCTCCAAAACAAAAGACAGAAGTCTCACCTACATCAAAGAGTTTGCACTCGTCAGGCTCTTCGGAAACATACCGCATTCTTGGCAAGCTACTCGCCGTGAATATGTAATGAGCTAGAACAATAGACTGAATATATGAATTCTTAACGACCGCAAAATTTGCGGTACACACTTAAATCGACGTGAAGTGAAATGCCAAAAGGAGGAAAAATGATACCCTATTTATGGGCCAAGAACCTCAGATCAAAAACCATATCCTATCCTGTGGCACATACCTATATAACCTATAACATATGGGAGTACCCCCACCCCCACCCCCACCCCTGGTAGCCTAGCCTAGGGCTAGATAGTTATCTTATCACCTACAATCATTATACCTTTGGAAGGTGGATCATTGTTTGTTGGCAGCTTGTCCACTTTGCTGGATGTGTCCTTACTGTTCATGGGACGACTGTGTTCAACATTATCTTGATGAGTTGGAGATTCATCTCCAGGTTTTTCTGGTGTCTGATTACCCTATATATACAAGAAAGCAATAGTAAGTTTTTTTAACGTTTTATAACTTTTTCAAAATTAAATGCATTTTCCCATGATACCTAAAGAATTTTTCCATTATTTGTAAAAAAATCCCTCAGAAAAAGTGCTGTAGATGAGACCTAAACCAGGGCACCTTTAAAATAGCAGTGGTAAAACCTTTGGATTTCCTTGTCATGAGTCGACTGTTTGCTATTATATTATGATTTGCTATTATATTATTACCTTATTACAAGACCCTTGAAAAACAAGATTTTGTTTTTCCAAATCCTTAAGTGAGATAAGGGTTGGAATCTGTCGGCAAACATTTTTGCCATGCATGTGTACATGTATAAATTTATTCAAAAACTCATTAATAATTCATAAAGAAAATACAAAAGTTAATTAATGTTTAATGAGTATCTTTATATCTGATAAAGACACGGCTAAACTTTACGTCCAATTTTCTAGGCCAAAATAACCCCAGTTAAGATCTACATCAGAATATTTTGAAGCGGTTCAATAAATTTGCAGTTTGTATTTTATCAAGTCTAAAACACTCGGCTGCGCCTCGTGTTTTAAAACTGATAAATCACTGCTGCTCATTTATTAAACATCACCTAATAAATTTAATGCCAGCTAGAGGTTGTGAGGTCATTAAAAGCTCACAAGTAAGCTAATTATAACCAAAATTGTTTTTGCAAGGTGACAATGTATTGGGCATTTATGATTACTGTGCAATTCAATTCAGGTTAAATGAAACCCCTGAAGATAAGACAATATTTTGGTCATTGGTGTGCTAATAGGAGCTTAGGAAGTGTTGGCCATTTAGTATCAGTCAAATTACATGTTGGCTAATACTTCAGTGCACGTGTTGGTCAGTGTCTGAACCATGTGTTTCACATATATTGGTTAATTGTGTGCCAAAAATTATTATGAAATAAAAACTCTTTTTATATTAAGCTAGCCCCACCCCCTCATTTGTGTCAAAATACTTCTTCTCAAAATACCTCTTCTCAATCCTCAAAATAAAGCTGAAAATAGAGCACTGCTGATTCACCCCCAAAAATGTGTCAAATATTTCAAAATCCTCCCAAAATCGGCCAAAAAGTAAGAAGTAAGAAAAAGTAAGAATTTTCCTTTGAATCTGGGAGATTTAATTTGGTGACCCATGTGGGAGAATGGGAGATTCATTCTGTATGCAGAGACTCTAGGTTAATCTGGGAGAGTTGGCATGTATGCCCTCATTACCCTCCTTGCATACCCTCCTTGTATACCCTACTCAATCCATTAACTATTCAAGCTGGCCTCCAATTGTATAGGAAAATCCATTACCTGACTCGTGAATTCCACGTTAAATTTCATGCAATATTGGTTTTTCAAGTGAATCGCATAACCTTTTAAAAATGAAAATGTGGTGAATGTTGCAAATTTAAGAGCAGCCTCACTTTCAAGTCGCAATACCGAGCTGAATACCCTCGCTTCTCTAGCCAATCAGAGCGCATATAACTGCTGAAATACCCACTCTTTTATTACTAAAATTACCCTGAAAAAGGTTTTGAGTGTAACTTCCCTGCATTAAGTCCACTCATGAAGAGACTAGTACTGTAACGTTGCGCCTGACTGAGGCACCCATCTCAGAATTTCTTAAAAAGAAATATTATATGCTTCCAAAGGCTTATTTAATGGACCTTTTCTATAATCAACATTATACATCATTAGATACTGATACAGTGGAACCCCGCTCTACGGACACCCGCTTATACGGACACCCCGGTATTATGGACAGTTATACGGACACCCGTTAATACGGACAACGGACACTTTTCCGTGTCCCGAAACTCTTATACATTGTCAACCCCGCTTTACGGACACTATTTATCTGTGCACTGTGAATTTTCATTGTCGCGATTATTAGCTAACTTGAAGACATTGGACCCTGGTTAAATAATGACAGAATTCGAAGAGTTAAACCATTTTAGTACAAAGAGAAGCTTTACAGCGTGACTTCTGGTGTTTGACCCTTTCACTTTCTTTGCCTTTTGCTGCAGCTATTGCTTGTGTCGCAAGCTTAAAGCTTCCGTGCAAAGTGAAGTTCACGCCGACTTTTTCAAATGGGTTAATGGTAGAGTTTTAGAATGGTTACAAGTTTCAGTTACAAAGGAAACTTTATAGAAAACGTTCTGTTGCTGTTGAAATGTGTTTTATTTCTTGTATATAGTAAAGTTGCGACATTGTCAAATAATTCCACTGTTGAGTTTATTAAAGTTTACTGTAGTTCGAGTGTATGACTAGATTGTAAGGTTTTCGTAAAAACTATTAATTTTAGCCAGAGAGTTCACAGTTTGCATTTGTTACAGTTACAGTTACAATTAAACGTTTTTTTTTTGCCCTAAAAACGTTTGCCTTCGTCTTTGTGTCGAGAAAACATGTATCTGTGACTTTTCTCTGAGACCCCGCTTAATCTGGACACCCCGTTAATACGGACAATTTGGCCTGTCCCCTTGGTGTCCGTATTAACGGGGTTCTACTGTAGTGTGAAAAATATTAGCTTGATTATAACCAATCAGGTCTGCTTGGGAGAATATTCTCGCATACTGCTGACTAAGCTGATTTAATAAGATGTTCATTACATGACTGGGAGGCGTGGTGGCCTAATGGTTAGTGTGCTGGACTCCGGATCTGGCGACTAGGGTTCGAGCCCTGACCGGGGCACTGCGTTGTGTTCTTGGGCAATATACTTTACTCTCATAGTGCCTCTCTCCACCCAGGTGTATAAATGGGTACCGGCAAATTTACTGCTGGGGGTAACAGATATGTCCAGGATTGAACGCTAATGAGATGCACGTTCCTCATGATAGGCATCACAAAGTGTCCTCCTTAATAAAATTTCACCAAAACACATCTAATTCCGTCAAATATGAAGTAATATGGAAATGCCAAATAACCCAGGCAAACATGAAGTACTTATTAAACAATACTTGCATTCAATCCTGGACATAAGTGGGGGGTAACCCTGCGATGGACTAGCATCCCATCCAGGGGGGAGTAGAAATACTCCTAGTCGCTTCATGCTACGGAAACCAGGATAAGCTCCGGCCTGATTGGCCACTAGGCTCTAATTATTATTATGCAGACTATACCTTCATTACATGACGCTAAACTTAAATTGGCTTAATGTATTAAGCTGGTTCATACCTGCAGACATTTTCCTTGCAAGTAGCAATGAAAAATTTGGTCAACAGAAGATCAAATCACATGGTGAATATTTGCAAAATCTTTGTAGTGGGAAGAGAATTTTGTCACTGCAATCAGTCGCACAAATTCAAACCGCATAGTTTGAATTTGTGACTGATCGAAGTGAAAAAATGAGTGAAAGCAACATTGTCCCAGCATGTATACACTTCTGCGACATGTTGAACTTTAACAAAATGTCAATCAAATTTTTCTACACAACATTGAAATGTGGGAGGTGGGGTTAATGAAGAATTATCTATTATTCTTCAAAGAGGGTGCTAAAGGGGGTATTTAGATCACTCACAGAAAATAAAACAAGACCCTATACAAATTCACTGAAAATAAAACATTGGCATCTCACACAGTAGTGTAGCAGCTCTCATAAGCTTGTAATTCTACTGGTCCTCTATAGCTAGTTAGCAGCTGCTATTGTTTTGGGGGCTAGGGGCATTGTTCTTGTTGTTTGTTCTATTGTTCTCTCAGCCACTCATGTGAGACCTTACGAGAGCTGCTACATGACCCATCTCACACTTCACAGAAAATAGAGGAGAAAGTTTTGGAAAAACATGGTTCACGGTGACTATATGGAAATCAAGATTCACAAGGGAAAAAAATTATAGCCATTTCACCTTCCTTGGGAAATAAAAAACAAAGGTGGGAAGAATTTTTCTTGAATAAGGTGGGAAAAACTTTAAGGTAGCCTACAAGTATTGAGTATGTGTTTCAACAATTTTGCAAAGCATTCTAGCTACACTCTTAAGAACCGCACTCAGTTCTGCTATCGGTGCTAGAAAATAAAAGAGAAAGTTTTGGTTCACAGCGACTATGGATATCATGCACAATTCACGAGGGAAAAAAATTATAGCCATTTCACCTTTATAATTATGATAATTAATAATTACAGTATTTATATAGTGCATTTCCACACAGGATATGCTCAATGCGCTTTACAACACTTTGCAGGGGACTTAGACAGACTGCAATTAAGCAGTTAACAAATTGAGGATCTTTTTTTTTTGCAGATGCCCCCAATGTAATTTCAGAACAAGACCACAGGCCACAACACCGGGAACTCCATGCCCTGCTCTTTGCGATAAGTGTGTGGGTTCTTTAACTGACCTACGGAGACCTACGGAGACGGGACCTACAGTTTATCGTCCTTATCCGAGAAGACTAGAATGTCTAACCATTTGCAGATGTCATTACAAAGGCAGCACATTCTCCTCAGTTATTTTAAGACCCTGAGTGTTGGTCCGGTCTTTTTAATTGGCTTGAACCCGAGACCTCCCGCACAGAAGTCTGGCGCTCTACCAACTGAGCTAACCGATCGGCGGTCCACAGGAAATGAAAAGGGTCGATCACAGGTCATGAAAATATCCTTTAATTACCACCAACTTCAAAGGTGGGAAGAATTTTTTTTGAATAAGCTAAGGTGGGAAGAATTTTAAGGTAGCCTACAACTATAATTTTAGTACATGTGTCAACAATTTTGCAAATATCGTAGTAGTAGTAGTTACATTCCTGGAACCCTGCTCATGTACTGCTATCAGTACTGGATTGCTTAAAAGCATTTGGTTTGTACTCTTTCTCTGATCTAAAGGTCCATTTGTAATTTTGTGTGTGCATGCATGGGCAAAGCTAGTCCTCAATAAGTTTACACATGCCTCCAAGAAAAAAACTTTCATACCAGTAATTCTATTTTTCCAAAGGTGCCCAATTGGTTATTATACTAGCTGAATTCCTGCTCTGCATAGTTACAATTGTCCTATATTGGTCAGTCTGGTAATTTAATAATTATATCGTGTTAATGTTATTCAAAAAACGTGAAGGAGCAAAAGCCCCTCTCCTTGTATAAACCTGTGGCAGCTTAATCTATGAAACTTACTTTGATTTAAACAAAAGCACTCGTCTACATACTGCTGTTTATACATTGGATTTGATTTTTGATTTTCTGGGTGATATTTAAGACTTGCCATGCATTTTTACAAAATTCTGAAACAAAACAAGTTATAATTAATTCACCACGCTTGGAATTTGTACGAAACTGATCGAGGTGTCGCGATATCCGCGAAGATTTCCTGCAATCGTTTAAGGCTTAATTCAGATTTTAGATTAAAATATTGAGGCAGCTTGAATTAAATGAGTGATTTACTTACTTGTCCAGAGTTATCTCCTGTTTGATCGCATGTATTGTCATCACTTTCATCCGCCATGATGCTTGAGTTGAACAAACACGTCCAGCTGCGTTAAAGAACCCAGTCCCTTTCGATTTTCGTTAGCTAAAGCGAAGACGAAGACTCACTCGAAAACGGAGACCTGATCGAAATCGAAAATGAAAACCCCATCGAAAACCAAACAGCATAAACTGGGAATCTGATTGGCTGTACAAGCACCTTCTATATATTGATCATCATGAACTAACCCAGATACTACGCGCACTCTGATTGGTCAAAAAGGTAAAAAACTTTTGTTCTATTGTACCGGTAAACTCCCGCTCCCCCGACAAGGCAGAACTAAGCTCGACTTCGCGTAAGGTGGTTCACTAGAAGGAATGTTGCCACGGATATCTTTTCATTCAACTTTTACTCGGAAACCATATTTGTACCACAGCAGAAAAAGGGGCGGGGGGGGGGGGGGGGGGTGGTAATTAGTTTTTGAGCTCTCGAAAAGGGGTGGAAATGAAAGTTTTGATCTACAAACTGCAGTTACAAGAAAATCCTCAGTGGCATACATCAGTATTAATTGGCAATTTTCTTATTTTTAGATGTAAAATATACAAAATTTCCCGGGGAACCATGCACCCAGACCCCCCTAGATGGCTAACGATCATAATATCGACCTGTGTAGATTCACTCTGGGCTTTAGGCTTACACCAGTAAACTCTTTCCTCAAACATTTTGCTAACACGAATGGTACGATATACGGCGGTTGTAGTTTCTGTTGTCAATTTCTGTCAAATATTAATTCTGCAACAATTATTTATAAATTACTATTACGTAATGTTTTAGTTTTTGCATATTTTGTGTTGACCAAAATCTTCCCACGGACTTAACACACACATATGTGGACAACTTACGTAAGTCTAGTATGGTGTGCTTAGAAGCCGGAGGAGATGTACACGTGGAATCGATCAAAGAGTCCATTAGGGACAATTAGGGTAGTGTCTGATGGGGATCGCGATCTATCAGCTGATGTCAAATCAAAAACCTAAACCCATTACAGAATGACTAGTCTCTTAGTAATGAATTTTTTGTACAAAACGGGTGGGTCATGTAATTTTCAATCCTCGGTCAGGGACGGGCTAGAAGGAAGGGGTGGGTCACATACTTTCCGGGTCGCCCACTACCTCTCGGAACGAGATACTTCATTGGTTCTTTAAACAATAGATAACAGGTCATAACAATGCCCCTAGCCCTGAATAACAATAGAGGTGGTGTTTACAGCGGGCGAATGAAAATAGAGGTTCCAGAGAGGTAGTGCCTTACTGTACTTTCCAGCCGCCACTTTTCCAATTTGCTTCGTTCCATCTCCCCCGCCCCGGTAGTTATTGACCAGTCCCTAATATGTTATTTTGGCCCCGGTTGTTCAAAGGATGGATAGTGCTATCCACCGGTTAAATCAATATCCAGCGGATAGAGTGCTTTGTTTTGTCAACACTTATCCACTGCATGGACAGTGATTTATCCGGTGGATAGTGTTATCCACCCTTTGAACAATTGGCGCCTGGAAGTACCTACACTCGAAAAGCTTTTCTCGTGTCCTCCCAACATCCTGCGGCGGTTGCCAATTAATCAGTATTATCGATATTCTTTATGTAAAAAATAAAAATAAATAAATCATTAACTTAGTCGAGTGTCGATGTATCTAGCACTCGTGTGCTAATTGGGGACACTGTAAATCTGAGGAAATAAGAGAACGGTAAATGGTAAACTGCTCTGAAAAGGAAATGACGAATTTATAAAATGAAGCAGTTTCACTCGAATCTTTACTTGTCATCATCAGAATACGAAAAGATTGTGTTCAAAAGAAGATAAGCTCAGAATCGATCAAGCTCGCTGCACAAAATAAGGGACAAGCCTCAAATGTAAGACAACAAATTTTTACTGAATTTCTAAGCCTAATTTGATTACGAGAATAGGGGAATAAAATGAATTTATAACGGAATGTTGATTATTTACCCGGCCTCAAGAGTCCTCATGGGCCCGATGAGGATAAGTATTGATTATTTACGCCCGCGTACTGTCATTTGCCGCCAACAGAAGCTACAAGGGCAAAATAACGCGCAAAATTATGCCACGTTATTACACTGTAGAACAGGGCAAAAATACGGACAAGATGCCACAAACTGGCCGAACCAAACATTATTTTATAAGTGGAATAATAAATCCCATATTCCATGGTTTAAAATATAATACGAGCGGACATTTTGCTCATTTGCTCTACGAAACTCGCAAAATATCCGCGGGTATTAATATGATAGTAACCAGCGAATAAGATATATTCATTCCCGAAAAAAAGTCGTTTTATTATTGTTATTGTCAATATACAAGGCCAAATAACATCCCGATAACTGACACACAAAATAAACGTAACACTTTCAACAACACAAGTACTTCGCGTTGAAACTTTTGCACTATATATATATATACTACTTTTTAGTTACATTTTGTCCCATTTATAGCAAATAGACTGAGTTTCTTTCCGAACATTATTTGCTCAGCGAAACTGTGCGAGACTGTGCTACCTTTAAAGCTTGCTGTACACTTGTATGCACCACATCGGTTAGCCTACTGTTAGCTTAGGTAACCTGCGGTTAGCTTTTGTATTGGGATAAGGGATTTCTTGCTCGCACGATTCATGTTAGCTAGTTCCGGTTAGCCTAGCATATTGGTTAGCCTAAATAGCACTCTGGGTAGCCTACAATTAGTTTAGTAGCTTGCGGTTACCTTTTATTGGGGAATTCTGCCTCACATGACTCGCATGGCTCGCTGGCTTGCAGTAAAATTGCGCAAACTCATTTTTGGGCATAGCTTGGATAAATAGAACATTCAGTTGAAAAGTAACTAATGTTTCTAGTGATCAGTGCACCAAGGTACGCTAAGCTAGCAAGCCACTCAAATTGAAACGAAACACACGTTTCAAATAACCATAACGAGTGGCAGGTCAGGGAGGCCAGCTGGCTATTTATAAACATGACCAAGGAGTTGAGCCAGGGACTGTCGAGAAACAACTCTAACAAGTGGTAAGAGCAAGACTTGAACTCGGGGCCTCTGGTTTTCAAGTCCGTCGCCCTTACCATGCCCCCACTCAAGCCTTTACAAGATGGATTTAAGAGTGGTGAATCCGTATCTCTGTGGTGCTCTGGATGACGAGACATCTTTGCCTTGTAACTTTGAGTTCACGAGATATTCTTTGCCCATTTTCTCCTGACACCATGTAAGCACCTTGTCAATATTCGGTGTCTCAAGCCCTACAATTTCTGCAATACCTCGAATGACAGCCAAACCATAGGGGATGTCCTCCGTCATGTAACGGCACGTAAAATCTGGCATGAATTTTCTATCTTCTGTTGTCTTGACGAAGTGCTTGAGCCCTTGGTAAGCAGCATTGGTCTGTATTGCCTTGCGAAGGGTCGACTTGTCTGTAATATCATGAGGGTAACGTCGCACAAGCCACTGATGAATGTGGACAACCTGCAGTAAAAAGTTCCAGAAAAAAAGAAACTCAAACTAAACAGAAATGTAATGTGAACAAGGGAACAAATGACACCTTTTCTATGCTATGCACTGTCCTCGTTTTTGCAACCAATCACAAAATTTGCTCTAAGGAAGCTGATAGAAAGATCGGTCGGTTGATCGGCCATTTGCATCAAAATCCTTCATGCTGGATAACAAACGAATGCGCCTGTCTGTCCGCCTACCTGCCTACCTGCGTCTGTTTGTCAAATGTTTGCCAGCACGTTTTCCTGGATTGATATTAATTTTTCCTTTCACCAGAGCGGACAGTATAGACATAACGGTTCAAATTCCTCTATTATGTATTTGCACCTGTTATATTAACCCCAAACGATCAGACAAAAAATTAGAATGTCTCTTACATTAGACATGTCAGCTTCAGTCTTCAATTCAAGGGCCCTACCAATGTTAACAATCTCATCTGATACACTGGAGAGAAGGTTCGCAGCTGCCTCAGTCAGGCCATTGTAGAACAGGGGTGGTTCGTCAAGTGGTTTCCCGTCCCACCCCTCCCACTGACAATAAAGCATTGACGTGTGCAAGTAGGCGTCAGTGCTCATTACCGCAACACCCAGCGGATGACCAGAGACATTCAGTTTAGGGAGGGGTCCCAGGAGATATTGAAGCGTGGACACTGGGTCCTTCTTCGGCGCAACACCCTCTCCTTGCTGTGGATGGAGACGAATTTATTGAGGTAAATTGAACGTTTTATGACATTCACATGAACTGGCGAGGCGAAGAGAAAATGATCAAACTCACTTGGCGAAGCTGCGCTTTCTCTCTTACAAAAACTCTTTACTTAGAGCAGGATTCGCATCGAAAAATACTAGTTTCCTGGTTTAAAGAATCATCTATATATTCTTTTTATATATTATGCACTGTTTACTTATTCCAAACACCGTCACACTGTAGTCCGTTTGCTTCAACATTATTTTTAACTGAGAAACTCTTAATTACCTCCATGGATCCCAATAGGGTCTCTTTGGTACCAAGAACCTCACACTTTACGCCAAACTTGGTGACACGGCACACCCAAGGTGATGACTCAAAATTCATGATGGTGCACTTCCGGGCTACATCACCCAGCACCTCACGTACCTGGAATTCAAAACCTGGGCCCCCTGGTAGACCAACTATTGTTGTGCCAGGTTTTACGTAAGGTTTTAAGTCATCCAGAAGAATTTCATGGGCAAATGCTGGCAGCACAAAGACCACAATGTCAACATCTTGCATGGCATCTTCTGGGTTATTCGTGGCTGGTCCAGGTCGGGACGTAATAGAAGTTGGCTCTTTTCCCTTTCGATGAAAAGTAACCTCCAGGTTGTCGTTCGTATCCATTGCAGTATTCCAACGCTTTGCTAGTAAGCTGCTGCTAGTAAGCAGTCGAACATCTGTTTCTTGCATGGATGATGCAATACCGGCCAATGTTTGCGCTCCACTGCCACAACCACAAATCAACAACTTGATGTCTGTAGGCATGTCCTGTAAATTAATTCGAGCTTATATCAATTAACTAAACATACACTGTCAAGTTAACGCCTACATGAAGTCAAATTTAGTCTCATCATTTCTAGCAAAAAGTATCGTAAAAACGCGCTTTGAGCCTCCATAGGCCATGGGTTCATATTTAGTTATGGCTCTTAAAAAAATATTCTAAGGGGACAGACGACGAAC
The DNA here is from genome assembly GCA_963693305.1 of Meandrina meandrites. NCBI lineage: Eukaryota > Metazoa > Cnidaria > Anthozoa > Scleractinia > Meandrinidae > Meandrina > Meandrina meandrites. The sequence continues at coordinate 13,042,614 of OY855909.1, forward strand.
ACAATAGCTCCTGTAAATCTCTTATTGCCGTAACCATTCCTTAGTAGGATACCTATCAAAAATGCATAGTGCATTTCTACCAATTGCAAAACATTTTAGGAGGAGCCACCCACGATGTCAGCACAATTACTGACAAGACATATTTAAAAGGAAAACAACGCAAACTAAATGTAAACCGCTAAGCACGAACTTAGTGCACAAGTCAATTAAATAAGCAGCGCGCGCACCTGCATCCAACTGAAAGGAAGCAGTGCGTATACTTGGGAACTAGGAGTAACACGCAAAATAAATGCGAGCCGTTATAATACGAACTAAGCACACACGTTAACAAAATAAGCAAAAGCACTCCCATAACGTTTTCGTTTACAGACCTCTATTGAAGGGCTTGTTTCGTATTTCACGTTGTCAGAGAACTCTCAGAGCGATTTTAGGACTTGCTTTGAGTTCCATATTATTGTTAAGCTTAGAGCGTTTTACTTTGCTGTATGTTTTTATCCCCCCGAAAAATTTCCGTCACAGTATCCCCATCCAAATGGAAATCCAAAGATTTTTGAAACGTAAACTACCCATCCGGAAACATGCTCCACCCTGTATAAGTTTAACTATAATTCTATGAAAATCGGCCAGTCATGAACTAGTGAGTCACGTGCGATGTGAGCAATCAACTCGAGCGATCAGTATTTATAGGCGAGTGATTGCAAGCGATTATGGGTGGGAAATAAATAGATGAACAAACTACAGTACCCAGTCGAGTGAAGGGGTTGGACACGTGACTCCCTAGTTCATGACAGGTATAATTCATAGAATTACAGTGAAACTTTAACTTAAGGTAAGTTTCGTTTCACTTTTAAATTTTATCTCGACTCCAGTCCTATTCAGTAGTGAGTAACGTGAGACTTTAAAGCAGTGCAATCATGAGCACAAACAAAAAAGATATTTGCCAAAATTTTTGTACCAATGACTTCAGCAAATGGGTTGTCAATCTGTGGTGCACAGAATGTACTTCAAGAAGATCGGGTAAATTCAGTCTACCCACCGGCAGTAAACAGCAGTGAGCTGCTCCCTATGTTGTCAAGTTTCCTAATTATTAATCAGATCAGAAATCATTCTTGCTTGTAACTATAACTCGGTAAAAATCTTGAATTTATTTTTTTTTTCATGTTCCTGTAAGAAGAATAGCTCTGAAAGAAGTGTTTCGTTCTCTGATATTCTTGGTTTTCACGTGACGTCATCAAAATTCTAAAATCCAGAATCGCAAGACCCGTGAGTTTTTATACTTCACTGGCTATTAGACATCCTTAATATATATCTTGTTGAAGGTTTTTAGCTCGATAGCAGCCGCCGTCTTTAAGATAGACCACTTTGAATTACGGAATTTCACGCCACACGACATCACGATGGCCGCCAGAAGGCTGTCACGTATGCTTCAAAATAATGCCTTATCCTACGATTTTTAACAATCTGAACAGTTGAGGTTTTGTGAGAAGTGTTTATGTGAATGCTTACTTGTTCATGAGAGTGATATAACCGCCTTTTATAGCAGAATTGAATTCCAGATGTTTTCATTGATTTCCGGCCGCCATGTTGGTGCCCAACTGCATGGGCACCAACATGGCGTTTCCATACAAAGCTCTGTAAATTTGTGTGGAACATTTTGACGGATAACTCGAGTATGGAATACCGTACAAACCCGAGACTTGGACAAACAGAATATTTGGTAATTTTGTACAACCTATAATATTCTTGAGTTTTTTCACTCAATAGTTTTGGATTTACTTTTTTGTGGCGTGACGGTGAAAACCAGCAATTGCCTAAGAATGGCATTTCCAGACTCCTAGATTTCGAAATTGTACCCACTAGCGGCTCACGGCTTCGGCGCTTTGCAATCGTCTCGGTCACCAGAAAAGTCTGGCTACAGGCCTAGTAAGCACTCTTTCATTAGGGATAGTTTCCAGTGATGACAAAGGAGCCCCTTGCATAAGCTCCCCTTGTAGCAATGGCAAGCCTATGTACGGAGGTTCTCAAACAGGGGCTGACAAGAGGCTTTTCTTGCCGGGACAGTAGGCTTCTTGTAGAACTTCCGAAAGGTTGTGGCATTCCACTACCAGCCTGCACCTTGCACATTTCAGCAGCTTATGTCCTTTAAAGAGTAAGAAACCTATGTCAGACCTTTCGAGAACCATTTTTAACCATCGGGAAATTAAATCGTCAGTTGAAAATGGTTTGTGAGGCGTTTTCGAAGTTCAGTAAAAGCTGATCACTCCCTTTTCTGAGCTGCCGACTTGTCCTTTTGACATATTAAGCTAAGTAGCCACTCAGGCACAAACAATCATCTGGTGAGACGTGGGCTGTAAATGTCAAGCCTGGCAAATACTTTTCTGGCCAAGAGGTCTTTTAAAGTTTGCGGATGCTGATTCAATGGTCCATCATCATAAGCGAATCTCGGCGAATATTCCCCTCGAGGAATTGCTTTAGTATAATTTTCAGAGGTGAATACACTCTTTTTTGTATAAGAACCTTTTTTATAAGAACGTTGAGGCTGAGATTTACCAAAATTTTAAGAACATGCTAAGAACATACCCCAGGCTGAAAGTCGGAGAACGTCTTTATTTTGCCCATTTGTTTTATTTTTTTTCTAAAATGAACATTATAAATAAATGTAAAACTGTGGTCTAAGAGTAGTTTACTATAAAAGGAATTTGTCCACGGCACCAGATCACAGGGAGCAGGCCACGCAGGCATGTCAAGAGCAACTTCATACACCACATTTGGCGCGAACAAAGCTGTTTGATACGTTTTCCTGGTTTATAGTCCGCATTGATTTAATGAAATGCTATAAGATGTAACTTAAGAACAGCCTTAAATCATGAAAAAAATAAGAACGCTCAGCCTCAGCCCCAAAATTAGACGTTCTTATATATCAAACAAGAGTGTATCAAGAACTGCAAAATAACGAAAGACAACATTTAAAAAGCAACCATAAGTGTCGGCTTGTATACATGTAAACCAGTTTAATACATCGATTGCAAATCATTTACACACAAGTAAGGCAATAAACGGAACAAAAGAAACACTACGAAGAAAGACGGCAATCATCTGGTACCTTTGTTTGATCGTTGGTAACTTATGGCCAATTGTGCTTATCATCTTGAAATGAGTAGCTCTGGTCACAGTTTGTCATCGGGCCGCGTGATCTACGAAATCACAGTGTTTAATTACGATCTCTTGAACACCATTTCTTAAAGATCTGTTTGGTCTAAACGCGCCTTGGAAATCATTTGTCAAAATTCTTAGTGTTCTAGATATTCAGGATTGGAGTGATTTCTTTCGAATGAACATAAATTTCATTCAGCAAGTGTCCACAATGTTCACTTGCCTGGATGACAAAGGCGACGTGGCGTAGCCAAGCCTTGAAATGCTATGATCACCTCTCGCGCGGTGATTATATATAGCACCATTAGCTGAGCTTCACGACCGATCAGAATGCCCGAGTCTTATATTCACCTATGGAAATTATACTTATACCAATCAATACTAATCAGTGCTCCTTACACTGCAGTAGCGCCTCCATTTCTGAAGGTAAGTGGTACATTGCTTTCTGGTTCCTGAGCTCCAATTAAGAGGAAGTCCTACTGGCCTCCGCCTCCTTGGAAAAATCACCGTTTTCACTCCCCCTAATCGAAAAATTGCAACTGACTGCTCTGGAATTACGCGCGCAACTGATCAGTCGCGTTGCTTGCGCATGCGTGACGTAACGCACTAGTGGGTAAGACTGGTGTCGAAGTAGAGTTAGACAATAAACATTAAATAAACGATTTTTAATTGAGACATACAAACATCTTTGTTCCTAAGGCTGCAATTCCTCCAGAAATCCCACCAATGGCCGCAGACTTCCCTGCTGCCCCAATGCCGACAACTCCTGCACTCTTTATCAATGCAAATGCACTTCCAGAAGCCACAGCAGAAAAGCCAGCAGCACCAAGAACCAGTGGAGCAGCTACCACAGCCGCAGCACCAGCTGCTATTCCTATGGCTGCATAGTGCCAGTGATTACTTTCTGAAGAACACAAGAAAAAATTTAAAGAGCAGCACTGTGAGTGTAAGGTGCTCGCACTCTGGTCCAATTCCAAAAAATATCCATACCTCCCCCCACCTACTCAGTCCTACCCTACACAAGGTTGTTTGGTTTCAGAACCCAAACCTCTCCAGGAATTGCCGTTTAACTTAACCATGTTTAGCCTTACCACACATTCTAGGTCAAACTTACCCTGCAAGCAGAGTTCCCTTCGATCTTCCTAGAAAAATCGGGAAGAGGTAGAGACCTCAGTCGCCTTCCTATTTCCCGACTTATCTAGGAAAGATCGAAGCGACTCTGCTCGCAGGGTAGGTCAAACTAGTCTAAATGGCTCATCGGTACTGATGCTTTTTCTATTGGGTAAGTCCAAAACAAAGGTATTTACGTTTGTTATAGGACATACAGCTCTCTAAGTTTTCCTGGATGTAATGATTACAGGTCCAATACACAAGCATTTAGTTAGGTTTTCAAACAGTTGTCAGTACATCATTTATACACTTATCCAGGGATCATGAGGCACCGCGAATGTAAAGTACGGTAACTATAGCACAACAAACACAACACTGGGTGGTTTTGAACACTTATTACCTGATAACAGCGACTGTATAAGACAACATAAACATAAACAGGCCTTTAATGCATGACAATGTCATAAATGGTTAAAATTCGCCAACAAGCCTTGTTTACAACGAATTCAGTATTCTGCCACCTTATAATGTAGTTTTCACGTGGGTTTTCTTTTTATCCTCGCTGTTTTAGGAATTCGTTCATGAATAAATATTGCAAGTTTGCACTTCGAAAGCGGTTGTGAAACTTGTAGCAAGGCTGACGTAAACACGCATAAGGGCCATTAATTTTATTCTAAGCAATGTAACGGTCCAAAGTGTGACATTATTGAGCATGAAATACTCAGCTATCATTTGCACATAATAAGCTTCTTGATAATCCTAGGCTTGCTACATAAAGGAAAATTAAAATAAAATAAAATAATTTAATAAATTAATGGATTTGCTTTGAAAGCTAGACTTAGTTGACCTACATCGGCTACCACAACCTTTTATTTGGAGAAAGAAACCTCTGTTTTTTGACTCTGATCAGTAATGTGTACGTATTACAAACAGCTGACAGACAGAGTTAGACTTGCTCCAAGTCCAGGCGCGTAGGAGGGGGGGGGGGGGGGGGGAGTTCGAAGGTCAGTAATGGAGGACTGAAAACACAAACTGTTGATTTTCAGCTTTTAGTAGTATTATTAAATTGTTAGGAGAATGGGTACAAGCGAAATTCGAGAACCTTACATGAGGTATAGAGTTTAAAAAGTGGCGTCTAAACGATCGGCTTCTATTTTAACTTACATTTCCAAAGGTATAAGTGACCAATTGTTCAACTTTTATTCTCTTTATGCTAAAATTCGTAATGTTAGACCACAAAAGCGTGTTCGGCCGTATACTGTAGTGTTTTATTAAACATCGATCGTTTACGTGGATACAATTTCATGGGACCGAGGTGATGATACGTGTATTTAGTACATATTGACGCTTTCACGCTGCTTTTAGTACATTGAAGGAGGAGCCGGGGTGGGGGGCTTAAGCTTTTACCCTGAGATTCCTTTGCAGCACACGTCAAACTTTTGTAAAACGTCCAGTGTACTAAGCCGGTATGTATGTAAGAATGTATCAAGTTACATGTAACAAAACGCCGGAAATATTGTTGTTATGACTAAAAATACCTGTTATTCTACACTCTATTGAGTTTGAAATTTTGACGTGCACAATGTAAAAATAGCGTTTTCTCCTTGTGTCGATAGAGTTGTTTGATGAGATCACTTACAAACAAGCCAGTAATACAAAATCGCGTGTTGAAGACCGCGCGGACCTGGATTTCTTTGTCTGCATGTTAGCGTGAGAAGCGGAATAAATCGGATGGTTTGGAACGCGATCATCGGCCGCCATTTTGGATTTTAAGCTCGCACGCGCCCTCCGTATTTAGCGGTCTCCTGCTGTGAATCTAACGAGCGACCTTGAGCAAGTCTAAGGGCGCTTTCCATTTGTCAAAACTGGCAGGCCGGTCCAGTGGTTTCGACTGTGAACTGGTCCTTTTCCATGAGATTTTCCAACAAATCGACAACAAAATGTATAATATTTATGGACTAGCAACGGAATCCTGTTCTCGAATATGCCGCTCTGGCCAGCAAATTCTGACAAATGGCTACATCTAATTATATTACCTTTGTGAGGTGCTTCATTATTTTCTAGAGAGTTTTCCACATCTTGGGATTGAGTACTGGTCAGGGGTGTGTCCTTAGTGTTCATGGGGGGACTCTCCCCATTGTGGCATTGAGTACTGGTCAGGGGTGTGTCCTTGTTGTTCACTGGAGGATTCTCCCCATTATGGGATTGAGCACTGGTCAGGGGTGTGTCCTTGCTGTTAACTGGGGGATTCTCCCCATTGTGGGATTGAGTACTGGTCAGGGGTGTGTCCTTGCTGTTAACTGGGGGATTCTCCCCATTGTGGGATTGAGTACTGGTCAGGGGTGTGTCCTTACTGTTCGCAGGGGGACTCTCCCCACTTTGGGGTTGAGCACTGGTCGGGAGTTTATCCGGCTTACTGTTCATGGGGGCACTATCCCCATTGTGGGATTGAGTGCTGTTCAGGGATGTGTCATTAATGTTCACTGGAGGACTGTGTTCAGCATTATCTTGATGAGTTGTAGATTCATCTCCAGGTTTTTCCGGTGCTTGATTTCCCTATACAAGAAATTTTTTAGTAAGTTTTAACTGGCCTTTTTCTTATTTTTTACTTCTGTTAAGTGTATTTTCTAATCCTTTACCTAAAGAATTTTCCTGTTCTTTTGTTGTCTGAGTGAGCGAATATTAAATAAAAATACCAATAGTTGCCTAATTATGCACTAATGTGTAAGTATGGCTATCATACAGGCTACTATACTATACTATACTATACTATACTATACTATACTATACTATACTATACTATACTATACTATACTATACTATACTATACTATATGAGTTATGCAATGCTTTTAAGTAGTATACTATGGAATATCTCACAAGAAAGTGTTGCATAATTAACTGTTTTATGCCATATGTCATAGAAAATATGCTTACTTAATTTTGTTGGGTATAAAATTACAGTGCACAATGGGAAGGTTGGGTTAAATACCGTCAAATATACTGGCTTTCCTGTTTTTTTTTTATTGGCTATATTTTCTATGGCATATGGTACGGTATAAGATACAATACAATTCAGTTAGTTGTTAATTGGCCAATAATAAATATTGTTAGTCACTAATATTTGCCTGTCAAGGCTTGGTCAATATCATGTGATATTTGCTTAAAAATATTGCAATTAATTGCTTGTATTCTTTGGTCACTGTGTCAACCATATAGGCATAACTTGATCTAATGGTGTCAATTACTGTAAAACTAAGGCTCTTATACTTGAGGCAGTCTCTTAATTAAAAAGTTCCTCCACTTCAAGTTTAATTCTTTTAAAATATATTACTTCTCTTCCCATTTTTTTAAAATAGCTTTAAAGCTCTTCTTCCTTTCCTAGATTTGTATATTTAATCATGACAATTTATGATCATTGAAGACAATTGGCATTGCAGATCCATTAAAAAATTTAAAATACTATACTCAGAGCTAAAAAGTTTAAAAGTGTATTAAAATTAAAAAAATGTTATAATTTTTAAAATAACTTTAAATTATTGTTATTTATCTGGTCACATTTTACTTTCTATTTGGAATGACTACATGCACTTTTAGATTAAATGCAGTGTGAAACTGAGCGATATAAAAATTAAAAAGTCCACTCCAATATTCTCTTATATTTGTATACCTTACCTTCGCTGACTTATGATTTGAAATAAGTCACCCTGCCTCTCTAAAGAAATAGACCCCCAAATGGAGAGAGGCTGAAGTATTAGAGCTTATACAATTAATATATTATGGCACATATAACTTTTTATAGCAGCTTTAAATTTCTGACAGAGTTTTGAGAATTGGTAATGGATCAACTTTTACTTTTAGTGACGCAGTATTACCAAAGCTACCCCAATAAAATCAATTGCTGGAACAAAACAAGTACATAATAGTATCGATGCATTATCTACACAAAAACTAAACTTTGCGGCAGAACTCACCTTCTGCCATCAAATCATAGCAAAACAGTAAATATTATATACTTGTGTAATTTTTGGCTTCGACATTTATGGTGGCCTATCCAATCCATAAAGATTTTGGTAAAAAATTGATACATTTTCTGAATGAGTGACTTTGCTTTGCCTTTATATTTATTTGGTTTCTTTCTCTTAATATATATTTTACTGGTGTCTGGGAAGCCACAGGCTTGATTCCCATCAGGTACTCAGACGTTTTTCTTTGTTCATGCAGATGAAGATATAACTAAGTATCATTCAGGTTTTGGAGTCAGGATTTTGAAGAAGGATCTTGGGTCTATTCAAGTCAAAACCCTTAGTAAGGGTTATATATATATGGATGAAGCATATATGCATACTCTCTTGCCAGGATATTCAAACTCCTCAAAATAGTAAAAGACCTCAATTTTAGTTCACAGCCCTTATGCCCAGGGCCGACTAGCCAGGGGGTGTTATGGGTACGTCTGCACCCCCTCATGTGCCGCAAAGGTCTGCTTGATCTGAGAGGGAGGGACGTTAAAATATGACTCGCAGAATGCAGGAAAAGTGGACTTCATCAACTTAATTTTCAAAATTTTCCTGGGGAAATACACCTCCCGGTCCACCCTTAGGGTAAGACACTCATCCTTCCGGTGCTCACACTCACCCAAGCAAAATCCTGCCTAAGGCTCTGCATGTCAAACAACATCGAGAGATCATCAGTAGCCGGGGTAAACCATTGACCAGACAAATCTCCAGGGTCTGCAGTTGGGGTGCGAATATATCTTTTATGAACAAGTGATACTTTCCCCCACACCCTTGATTGGGCAACAAACATCTAACAATCTTGAAAAAATTAGTACGTGGGTTCCTGTGAGTGGCCCCCAAGGGGTCAATTAAGCCACTGATCGATGCACAGGTAGTACAAGTATGAGATTGAGTATGGAAGGGGGTACTGGGGGTCCTGAACACCCCATAATTTCAAACAAATTTGGTAAATGTCACAATATTGTGAAAAAATACAGAAAATTAAAGAAATGCCACAGTAATAAAATAAGCCTGTATAGCAGGTGGTTTTGCTGTTGCAAGCCAAAAGTGAACTGTGGAACATGAAAACAATGACATATGACTTTCAACCAAACAGTTAAACGGTCAATTTGTTAGTGAGAGTGGTTTTACTTCAACCATGAGTAGTTACGTCTACTTAAATAGGTTAACTATTGGACACTAATGTCATGTCCAATAGTTAACCTATTTAATTAATTTGTTTTCTTTTCGGTTTAGTTTTGACTTAAATTTTAGCACAAATTGTAGATGTTGTTTCACAGGTTAAATAAAGCGATCTGTTAACTACAACTTGTCACACTATATATTGACCACTCGTATGAATAAATAAGTCTGTTTCTATTAGCTTGCTTCCGAAATACGAAAGGAAAGGGCTGAAAATGGTCAAAACAAAAAGGGAAGGATATGCTTTTATACCAAAATGCTTAGAAAACATATCCTACAGCTATTACATTGGAGAATACTGCAATTCAAGATTAAAATTACTGAATAATTTGGCCACGAACCCCCAGTTATATCCCCTAAGTTTTAGTATGATTTTCGAATTTCAACCTGAGTAGCAGTAAACATTCCTATATTGCTCTCACAGTATACTGACTGGTGTGAAATGTGCTAATCGAAAACATAAGCACTGGGTTTGTGTTGCAATCTCGTACTAGTTCTTCGATCAAAATAAAGGTTGAACTTCGTAATTTTAAGTGCGAACATAAAATTAGCCTTTACATGTAATTTGAATGGGTGAAAGGAAAAACAATCCTTAAATATCTACAGCTGGTATTGGTTATACTAGCCAGATGGCCCTATTTTTCTAAAGGTTCTTTGCTGTGCACAGGTATCGGTCTGGTGATTGTATTGTTATTAGTCAAAAGCCGCACAATGTAGCATGTATAGCTTCTATATGAGACTGACCTTGGAAAACTTGCACAAAAGCAATTGTTTACACAAGGTTACAGTTTCTAATAACAGTCAGTGAATACTGGACTAACAGAACGTTAAATTAAATTTGCAATCTGCTCCAGTAATATTCACGATTATCATTCATTTTACAAACACTGGAACAAAACAAGCTTCATGGAATATTTCGTTGTCAGTTCGTAGACACAAGTTGTAACTTAATTAGCATTTTGATATCGTGACCATTCCCCGGAGCGCTTTTTTAAAAACATCTTTGCAGAATTTTTAGCTAAAATGGTTTGCATTAATCAACTGAATTACTTACTTCCCCAGAGTTCTGTCCTATTTGATCGCATGTGTCATCATCACTTCCATCCGCCATGATTCTGGAGTAAATATTGGTGTAAACAACAGTTTCGCTGTGTCATACTTGCAACCCTTGGAATACGGAAGTGAATGCGTTCATGCGTGACGAACCCAGTCCCCGCACAGTCTGGACGCAATTCCCGCCAAAACATAATATTCGAAGTCCTTTCAGCAGGGCGTTTAAAGGATGAAAGGGGGCGGGGAAGGGGGGAGTAGGTTAGGAGCGGTTGGGTCACTTTTCACAGAAAATAAAAATAAAATCGGTCTTTTCACAGTTCACGGATGGGTCGATTGACCAGTACAAAATTGTAAACGAAGAAAAGCAAGGCTGATTGAACAGTTGGGAACTATATATATTTCCAATATTTTGGAAGGCACGGCCTTCCTTCTTCAGGGTGTTACAAAGAATGACTCTAAAAGTGAAACGTTACAAATTTAAAATATAGGAAATACGATATAACAAGCAAAAAATGATAACGTACTAATCTAAGTGACGCGGCTAAGAGATAAGTAACGGTATAAAGAAACGTTAAAATTTGAAATTTAAAAATATGGGGAAACGTTACAGTATGAAATGCTGTGAAAAAGCTATAAATGGCACAAAAGGTAGAATGCTGATACTAAAATAACGTATTAAGTTTCATCTTTCTTATTTAAACCTTGAGGTTCAAGAGTTTGACCTCTTTCAATGAGGTATGCTTCTCTTGCCTTACGTACACTGTCACGATTAGATTGAACGAGTTCAAGAGGAATTAGTTGCATGTCAGTAGCGTTGTGATTGTTGCACAAAAAATGTTCTGATACTGTGGTGGGCTTAGAGCTGTTAGTTTGTTTGTCAACAGGTCTGCGATGTTCGTTGAAGCGGTCTTTGAGTCTACGTTTGGTTTCTCCTATGTATTGTTTGTGACAGTTGTTACATTGTACCATGTAAATAACGTTTTTGGAGTTGCAGTCAATGTAATGGTTAATAAGTCTAGTTTCGCCGGTAGAATTAAATGTATAGTTAGTAAGTCCGTCGTTTATGTAGTTGCATGTAAGGCAGTTTTTTCCGCAACGGAAAGAACCGCGGGGTTGGTTAGTAATGGTGGCCGGTTTATGAAGTTTAGCACTAACTAATAAGTTGCTGAGGTTGTTAGACCGTCGGAAAGCAACAAGAGGTTTAGCTTTAAAAACGTTACTGCAACGGGGAGATGAAGATAAAATGTTGAAGTGTTTGTGAAAAATGGATGAAACGTGACGAAGGGCTGGATGATATGTTATAACAAGGGGTACCCGTTCGGGCTGATTAGTAGTGGGAGTGTCTTTGGGGTTAAGTGCATTAGTACGTGTGATGTTATGTACGCGTTCTATTTCTTGATTAAGGAACGATAGATTATATCCACGTTTGTTAAGATAAGATTTGAGTTCATTAGTACGTTGTTTAAAAGTCTCGTCAGAGGAACAGATACGCCGAAGTCGGAGAGCCAGGCTGAATGGAATAGCTCTTTTAGTGTGTGTAGGGTGACATGATGAATGAAGCAAGTACTGATGTTTGTCGGTGGCTTTAGTGTAAAGGTCAGTCGTGATATTGCCGTTATTGAGAAAAACGTTGACATCAAGAAAGGGTATAGATGTGAATGTGATGTGATGTGGGTTTGTAGAACGACAAACACTACCTACAGATACACGGTACAGCCATGGGAACCAGAATGGCGCCTTCTTACGCCAATCTGTTCCTCGCCAAATTTGAGACAGACGCTTTATCACGTGCTCCTCACCAGCCACACACATAGTGGCGTTACATAGACGACATCTTCATGATATGGACACATTCTGTAGACGACCTCCATGCCTTCACCTCTTACCTTAACGGCATTCACCCCACCATCAAGTTTACATCCAATTATTCATTCACATCTATACCCTTTCTTGATGTCAACGTTTTTCTCAATAACGGCAATATCACGACTGACCTTTACACTAAAGCCACCGACAAACATCAGTATTTGCTACATTCATCATGTCACCCTACACACACTAAAAGAGCTATTCCATTCAGCCTAGCTCTCCGACTTCGGCGTATCTGTTCCTCTGACGAGACTTTTAAACAACGTACTAATGAACTCAAATCTTATCTTAACAAACGTGGATATAATCTATCGTTCCTTAATCAAGAAATAGAACGCGTACATAACATCACACGTACTAATGCACTTAACCCCAAAGACACTCCCACTACTAATCAGCCCGAACGGGTACCCCTTGTTATAACATATCATCCAGCCCTTCGTCACGTTTCATCCATTTTTCACAAACACTTCAACATTTTATCTTCATCTCCCCGTTGCAGTAACGTTTTTAAAGCTAAACCTCTTGTTGCTTTCCGACGGTCTAACAACCTCAGCAACTTATTAGTTAGTGCTAAACTTCATAAACCGGCCACCATTACTAACCAACCCCGCGGTTCTTTCCGTTGCGGAAAAAACTGCCTTACATGCAACTACATAAACGACGGACTTACTAACTATACATTTAATTCTACCGGCGAAACTAGACTTATTAACCATTACATTGACTGCAACTCCAAAAACGTTATTTACATGGTACAATGTAACAACTGTCACAAACAATACATAGGAGAAACCAAACGTAGACTCAAAGACCGCTTCAACGAACATCGCAGACCTGTTGACAAACAAACTAACAGCTCTAAGCCCACCACAGTATCAGAACATTTTTTGTGCAACAATCACAACGCTACTGACATGCAACTAATTCCTCTTGAACTCGTTCAATCTAATCGTGACAGTGTACGTAAGGCAAGAGAAGCATACCTCATTGAAAGAGGTCAAACTCTTGAACCTCAAGGTTTAAATAAGAAAGATGAAACTTAATACGTTATTTTAGTATCAGCATTCTACCTTTTGTGCCATTTATAGCTTTTTCACAGCATTTCATACTGTAACGTTTCCCCATATTTTTAAATTTCAAATTTTAACGTTTCTTTATACCGTTACTTATCTCTTAGCCGCGTCACTTAGATTAGTACGTTATCATTATTTGCTTGTTATATCGTATTTCCTATATTTTAAATTTGTAACGTTTCACTTTTAGAGTCATTCTTTGTAACACCCTGAAGAAGGAAGGCCGTGCCTTCCGAAATATTGGAAATATATATAGTTCCCAACTGTTCAATCAGCCTTGCTTTTCTTCGTTTACTATTTTGTTATAGCTGATTAGATCTTCTACATTTAGAGGATCCGGTACTTCTATTTCGTCACGGTGGTCCTTGCAAATTTAAATTCAGTACAAAATTGTTGGCTGTTTATGAATTACCTTATTATATAGGCTCGATTTCCAGCCGCTTTTTTGGGAAAATGAGCCCGCGGTCATCCCCCCGAAAGCACGGCTGGACGCGTGAGGTTTCCTTTGTTTGCCTTAGCCAATCAGAATTCCGCCTACAGATTTTTGTCAGGCCAAACAGGCTGCATAAATTATGTCAGAGAAAGGACCCGAGAATACGGCGGAAATCGAGCCCATGTTTTGGAGCGCTTTAAACTTTAAACCTGGAAGATTTACAACAAGAAAGCATTAGAGGAGCTGGGTAATGGTGAAAATGATTTTGTAATTCAACCTGCAGTCAGAAACGGTGGTGACATCGTGAAAGAGACGGCGACATACAAGTCCATTGCTGTTCGCAAATGTTGGAGCCAGAACTACAATTGTAGCTTCGCGTCTCTTTAAAACAAACTAAATAGCTATTACGTGTATAAGTTACAGCAGTCTCTGGTAAAGCTGGACAAACATAAATATTTCATCCGTGATAAGATACAACACATCTTGCAAGATTTGTAACAGTCAAATTAGACAGCCGAGCTTAGCTGTTTAAATGCAAGTAATCATCATCTTTAACGAAAAATTTTCAGATCTTGTCCGTTCAGAGCGAACATTTTGCGAAGTCAAAATATCTTGCAAATAGAAGCGAGCCAAACCGCTCGAGCAGAGCATCATGCAAACGTGTAACATGTCAAAACAAAGACAAATCCGCAGTAGTGAGTCTGTCGGCTTGTCACGATTCTCAGTAACATTTGCTTCGCTTTGTCTCAGAATTTTTTTAGACACTCGATACTCCTTTAACAATCTAAAATATAAACTTATCGGGTAAGCCGTAAGGCAAAGTTCGTATTGGAACGAGAAAACATATTTTTTATGCCATTTCCGGTGATCAGAAACGACGCATAAATTAAATTTTGAATCTTCGTCACAGACACGATCGGCCACTCACGCGTCCAGCCGTCACTTCTCGGGGAGGAAAGACCGAACACGAGAGGACGGCGGAAATCGAGCCTACTTATTATAGGAAATTAACGCTCGTGTTTATCAAGGTATCGGAAATTAACGCGACTTAAATAAACGTGAAGTGAAGGGAAAAATTATTTTCCAAAGGAAATTAACGCGAAAGAGGTGCTAAAATTTCAAAATGAAGGAAATTAACGTGACCACACAAAGAAACGAAACTTGTAGAGACAACAGGAACAAATTTATTGTACCACTGTTAACAAGTTAACAAATTTCAAAACCCAAACGAATCTCGCTTCTTCGAGCGATACCGGCGGATCTCCACCCCTGATAAAACAATACTAAAAAATATCCAAATCAACGCTCCACTTAATTAATGGCGCGGAAATTAACGCTCCACTAGATAAAGGGCGTGATTCGCGTTAATTTCTTATAATAAGGTAGTGAGTCAGTGAGTGAGTCAGCAAATCCTTGACTTCTTATCGTACTTCCACATTAACCACATTAAACGTAACACATGCGTCGCTCGTTTAAACCGTGATAACACAAACATAACGCGTTCCGTGAAACGTTCGCAGAACGCCTTGCATGTGCACTATAGTTTGAGAAACTAGCTATAATAGTACGGAGGTTTGTCGTGAATTGGTAATAAATGTACCTGTTAACCAATTGCAAAATATTCAAGTTTACGCGTGAGGCGGAAGCATCCACCACAGGGATTGAATCCGTTAAAATTGAAAGTGGATTAAATCCGAAATTGATAGGAAAATTCAACGATCAGAAAACCTATCCGCCCCCACCAAGAGCTTTTTATACATAAGTTTATTGATGAATTGTTTTATTATTTCGATTCAGATCCTTTACTAGGTAACAACAATCCAGAAACGTCTATGCTGCTTTCTTACACATACACGGCTTATTTTCTTGTTGTAAATAAACTTTAGATCTTCCTTTTCAGACCGACTGGCTACATTGTACTCTATATAGGCTTGATACTAAAACGAAGACACACAATATTGCAGTCAATTACCACGCGTAAATTAACCACAAATTTTAACGGAATGGAAACAATTAGATATGTTTGACAAGTCTATCCTTATGAGAAAACAGTTCATTACATGTTTCATTCAGAATCATTCTTTTCCTGATGAACACTTTGGTCCCTCGTCACACGGGGCCAGCTCAGCTTACCCTTGACGTAATTAGCCGCTCCTGCACCAGCTGAAAAAAGACCAAATGTTGCTGCTTTGCCCAGCCCAGCAGCTCCAACACTCTGAAGTGTTGCGAAAGCACTTGTGGAGGCCACCGCTCCCCCATACACTACAGACTGGACGCCAGCAGCAATTGAGCCAGCAGTTACACCTGCAGCAGTGAATCCTAACGCACTTAGAGCGAAAGGGACAGAGGCTACTGCTGCAGTCCCTCCTACCAGACCTACCGTACCAGCGGTCGCATAGTCTTTCAAACGCCATTCACTTTCCTCGCCAGTCGTTCTTTGATCTGATGTTTGATCTGATACGAGAAAACATTGCAGTTGTGTTACTGTAATGATTTGATTTACTGGGCCACCCTTACAATAAGCGCCTTATTCTAATAAGCGCCCTGATGCACTGCGAGAGAGGCATTCAAGACATAGACATAGATTCAGCACGACATCCTGATTCAACGAGTGAATTATGCAGTCTCTGCGGTTTTCTCATCTGAACGTGATATTAAACATAGTGAGCAAAGAAACGCTGTTGACTATGGATGCAAACCCGTGTTGCTACAGTTTTTGAGTTTCAGTAGCTGTTTTGTCAGATTCCAATGTTTATGCGAGACTTGCATGTCGCGAAAGAAATAAGCGCCCTCGCTCAGTAAGCGTCTTCCTTTGAGCTACACTAAATGAAATCATTACATTATATTAAAAGGTTATAATTTGTAAAATAAACGAATTTGAAGTTTTGATGTGGAGGAAAATGTTGCGTTAAACCTGAATGGCTTCATGTATATAAATAAGAATCTTGAACCTCATTTATTGCGCACACAGCAAACCGATTCAACAGACTGTTCTTAAATCTTAACATCTTAGTTTGGTTCTCGATGGATCGCTGCTTTTTGAAGGGTCGCCAACATTGCTGCATGTGTTCTTACTGTTCACTGCAGTATTATCCCTATTATGGAATACAGCCGCAATTTCAGTTGGTTGATGAAGCACTCATTGCTAGAGGTGTGGCCACGGGCTTGATTTTCATAGAAAATGTAGGAAAACTTTATTGGGTTTTAAAACTTGACCTTTTCTTAACTGTTTTTTTTTTAACTTTTGGGCTGAAATCTAAAGCAAATGTTTTTGTCATACACTGATGTATAATTTTATTATTACTATCTAGTCACGTAAGGCAGTTAGCCCAGGGGAAGGGAGGGGGGGGGGGGGGGGGGCGGGGGGGCGTACTTGAAGTATAAATTTTTTTTTTTTGCATTTAATGAATACTTTATTTACAACAAAGGCACTACATTTTAAACTACAATTAACTTAACAAATAAAAAGAAAGAGAAAAAAAAATACAAATGTCTGTGCGGTCCCTCTACAGAAAATTGAAATTTAACTGATATAATTCCTCGAGTTACAATACATTACTTAAATTAACTTATTTATTAATTACTTTACTTAAATGAAGCTAAAATAAAGAAATGTTACAATTACAATGGTGTGGGCAGGGGAAGGGAAGAGAATAGAGTAATAAGCGAATTAATTCATTACAATAATTTCTCTATTTTGTATTTATAGACAATTTTATTAATAAAGTCTGGAAGTAATAATGAGTCATTCTGGAGTTTTCTTTTGTAAATGTAATAACGCAGAAACATGATAGTATAGTTTATTTTTTACGAAGTGTAGTGGATGCGGTTGGGATACCAAACAGAAATTCCTCAGTGGTAAGAGTGAATGTGGAATTGTGAGTTGCGTTAAACCACTGCAATACCTTCTGGTAGAAGGACCGAGTGAACTGGCAATTTATAAAGCTGTGATCAATGGAGTCTGCTTCACCGCAGTAAATACAATTACCATCATCTTTGATTTTAAATCGGTATAGTTCTTTTCTAGTTACAATAATTCTGTGAATAAATTTGAAATTAAATTCTCGTAGTTTATTTTCTTTACACGACCTCCGACCTAACAAAAATATAGATAGATAGATAGATAGATAAACTTTATTTAAACACGATAATAATTAAAGCTAAAAGCTTGTGGGGTCGTGTATTTAAATTTAACTTTGCTAAAAATTAAAATTACGATTAAAATGTTTATACCAAAATATATCTTTCCACGTCGAGTTAACGGGATTTGTTGACTTAGTCCAACGTGTAGGACCAGCCGGCAAATTAGTGTACATTTTATTAATTAAAAGCCAATAAAATTGTTTTGATTTTATCTTATAAAGATCTATACTCGTATTATCGTCAAGCGGAAAGTTGGCTAAGTCAAAGTCTAAATTCGCGTGATCTCCAAAAGAGAGTTTCGTATTCTTTGCTTTTGCTAGTAAATGATTGGAGATGGCACTGGTTACTTGATAGTAGTGAAGAAAGTTAGTCTTTTTCAAAGAATATTTAGATTTAAAATCCTCAAATGAAAGAAAATCGCCATTAATATCTAAAAGATGCATTATAGCTCTGATTCCTTTATTAAGCCATTCTTTGAACAAGAAAGGTTTCCCACCAATCAGTATATCTTTGTTATTGAAGAGAATCATATCACTGAAGTTATTATAATTATAAAGGGCCTTGAGTTAATTGAAGAAAAGAAGAATATCTTTATAAAAAAGAGGGAGATGATCGAAGTCCTTCACTCGATAATTACACAACAAAAGGAAACCGAGACCACCATGTTTGTTGAAAAAATATTCTGGAACTGTCCTCCAGTTAAAATTTCCAGTCCTCAAGAGTCTAGGGATCCATGCTAATTTTAAGGCTTTATTTATAGTTTCAATATCCGGCATGCGTAAGCCACCTTTTTCAAAATCCTGATAAAGGCTCGTCCTTTTAATCTTATCTTGTTTGTTTTTCCATAGAAATTTAAAAAGGCGTCTTTGGACGTCAGGTATAACCTCTTTTGGAACATCAATATTCGACATAGAATATACAAGGGATGATATGCCTAAGGTCTTGCCGATCAGTACCTTCCCAAAAAGTGTTAGGTCTCTTGATCTCCATATATCTAATTTGGTTTGGAATTTTTGAATTTTAGTCTCGAAGTTGAGTTTATTATTACCTTGGCTGTCATAAGAGACATAAATTCCTAAAGTTCTAGTCGGGTTTTTGATCCATTTAAGGTCAAGTGGTTTTTCTTTATTGTTAACCAGTTTGCCTAGCCACATTGCTTTAGTTTTTTCAATATTTAGTTTTAATCCTGAAACTTCACCGAAAGATTCCAAAATCATTAAGGCATTTTTCACTGATGTTATATCCGAGCAGAGAAGATTTGTATCATCCGCAAACTGACTCAATTTTATTTCCATGTTAAACATCACAATTCCTTTCACTTCATTGCTTTGGCGTATCTTGTTAGACATAAGTTCTGCTGTTAAAATGAAAAGGTACGGGGAAAGTGGGCAACCCTGTCTAACCCCGGTGGAAGGTTTTATCCAGTTAGTTGCGAAACCGTTATTGAGTGCTGCACTTTCGATGTCGTTGTAAAAGACCGTAACCCATCGTCTTAATCCTTCTCCAAAATTGAACAGTTTTAAAGCATGTTGAATACAGGGCCACTCTAAAGTGTCAAAGGCTTTGCTGAAATCAAGCGAAGCAAATATACCAGGAATATTGTTCTTTCGGGTTTGTTCCATAATATCACTTATGAGCCTAATATTTTCTCCAATATACCTGTCTTTAACGAAGCCCGTTTGATCAGAGTGGACGAGAAGTGGTAGAAAAGATTCCATACGCTTGGCGATGGCTTTTGAAGCAATTTTGTAATCCACATTTAATAAGGTAATTGGTCTCCAATTCTTTAAATGATTTAATGCTGAATCTTCTTTTGGTATAAGATTGATCACCCCTCTTCGTTGCGAGATTGATAATTTACCATTTTCGTAACCAGCATTAAGTGAGTTAACCAAGTCATTACCAATAAGATCAAAAAAGGTCAAGTAAAATTCGGAAGTAAATCCATCTTCACCCGGTGATTTATCGTTTTTAAAACTTTCTACAACTTTTTTACATTCCTCAAATGACAGGAGACCTTCTATAGTTTCGCGCTCTTCATCAGAGAGTCGTGGTAGTTCTATCCCTTCAGTAAATTGGTTTAGTAGGTCTTCCGTAGCATTTACCTTAGAAGAGTACAGGTTTCTATAATACTTTTCTATTTCAGGTAGGATTTGGTTTTCATCCACTACTTTACCGTTCTCATCTTCTAACTCAGAGATAACTTTCTTATTATAATTGCGTTTTTCAAGATTAAAGAAGTACTTGGTAGGACGTTCGCCTTGTTCGACCCAAAGACATTTGGATCTAAATTTAGCTGCTTCACCTTTAACATCATATAAAGTTTGTAGTTCCTTTTTCAGATTATCGTATTGTTTTAATTCTTCATCTAAAGTGAGTGCATCGTCGCTCGCACAGATTTTCTCATCAAGTTGATCTAGCTGATTCTTAATGGAGATCTCACGTCTTCTATTAATTTTAGCTCTCCCTTTAGAGAAAGAGATAGTTGAAGTTCTTATTTCCATTTTAAGAAGTTCCCAAAGAATTTGCTTGTCCCGGACATAACTATATTTTCTTTGAAATTCTGGGTAGATGTTCTGGATCAATTGGATATAATTTTCATCTTTAAGCAGACTATTATTAAATTTCCAAAAACCCGGTCCACGTGTTGATAGTTTTTCCCACTGTATTGATAACAGTACGAGTTTATGATCTGGAGCAATTGATGCTTGAATATCCGTTTTTCGCACATATTGTGTAAGGTGTTTAGCCATTAAAAAATAATCTATTCTCGATTTCATCTTTAGAGGCCTAGATTCATATGAATACTTGTTGACGTTTGGGTGTTTCGTTCTCTGTATATCAATAAGGTCAAACATGTCCATCGTAATTAGAACAGAGTTGCGAAAACCAGTTGGTTTCCACAGACTGCCGCCTTTTTTATCCTTTTTTGTTAAAGTACAATTCCAGTCACCACCGATGATAAGGTTTGATAATTCAGATTTGTCAATCATGATCAAACTGTTTAGATTTTGAATGAATAGCAATTGTTCCGCATGATTGTTAGGTGCGTAAACATTACAAAGAGATAGTTCCAAACAATTGATTATTAAGTTAATTAAGATAAATCTACCAAAGGTATCGCAATGGGAATAAACAACTTTATAGTTTTTGATTGATGGATCTATTAATATGCAAACTCCCTTGCTATGCCGAGTACCGTGCGAGAATATTATTTCACCTCCCCATTCATGTCTCCAGGATGATTCATCACTTTGGTCGGAAAAGGTTTCTTGCAAAAAATAAAAGGAAGCTCTTTGATCTTTAAGAAAGCAAAAAATATTTCTTCTCTTATTACCGTCCCTTAAGCCCCGCACATTTAACGAAATGAAGCTACAGTTATTCTTGTTCGACATTGATAAATATAACAGAAAATTTCAACCCACAGAAGGAAAACACAAAAAACTTAGTATAATAATAATAAAAAAAAAACAACAACCAAAACTAAAAACAAACCCTAGACACTAATGATCAATAGTAGGGGCTTACCTCTCCGTCTAACCTAGGCTTATTCCCACCCTCTTCATTGATTGCACGGTTTGAGAGAACTTAAAAAAAAACTAGAATATAGTAGCAGTTTTCTCTTTACCCGTCGCTTCTTATTAGAAGAAATAATTAGTAAACAGAGAGGGGATGGCAACTGTCCAACTTAACAGTCTTGAACATTATATCTCTTCAAAGTCATCTTCGTGAAAGATCCTGATGGGGGCTCCATCAGGAGAAGTTTTAACAAAGACTTTTCCATCAATAGTCCAGATACTTAATAGTTCTCCATCATGTTTCTTCTCACGTCCAATTCCCATCAGGTGTCGTCTATAATTTGTGAGGTTTTCATTTATGTAAATGTGGTTCGAATTTGTCGCTGAGGCAAAACTCGGAAATAAATCGGCTAATTTAATATTTTTCAACCTTACTCTCTCTTTATACAACTTGGTTTTGACCTTGTGGCTCACGAACTTGGCGATAATTATGTTGGCCCCCTTGCGCTTCAATTTATGAGAGATTTCAATGTCGTTGGGGGAGATATTAACATTTAATGCATTTGCTATTTTTAAAACTACCTCCTCAGTCGAAGTGTAGCAGCCTTCGGGTACGCCAACAATTTCCAATGAGGTTTTCCTCGTATATTGCTCAAGGTCATCATGAGCGGACCAAAGTTGTCGTGTCTCCTCTTCCACATTAGTTAAGCGTTCCTTGGCTTGTTTAAGGTCCGCTCTTAACGCGTCATTTTCCTTTGTCAATCGACTTAATGATTCCTCCATCTTGTTGGATTTCTCCCCTTGTTGGCGTATCAGATCCCTAAGTTCTGCAATTTCTTTGGCAAATTTGTTGTTCTCTCTCGCTATGTTAGATAGCTCTATCTTAATGTCGACTAACATCTCCTTTAGCTCCAGATTGGATGGTTCTTGGGCCTCACTAGATTCCTCGTCTGACAGCTCGACATTGTCCTCGGACGCCATATTAGGTCTCTTGCGATTCTCTTCTTCTTCAACCGAACCTCGTTCCCCGCGCTTATGTTTACCTCGCCGCTTTTGCTTTTCTCCGGTCATAAAGCTTGATAGTTAGTTGGGGTTTAAAACATTTGGCCGATAGATATTACTAAAATCTTCAAATTCGGGGCGGGATCAGCTCCTCTTCAAAATTCGTGCCAACACACGCCGTTGCCACGCATGCTCCTCCCTCCTTGAAGTATAAATGACGGGGGGGGCCGACGTATTTTTTTGGGTTGAAAATTTACACGCTCGATATTTTTTTGGGTCAAGAGTCTTAAAAAAATACGCGTATTTTTTTTTGCGATCAGTGGATCAGAAAAATATTCATTCGAACTTTTTTCAGCGACTTGTGTTCCGGAAAAACTGTCAATATTAAGAAGACAATACAATGCACATTTGTAATCTTGTTTTTGGGTTGGAAATTTTAATGCCAGGTATTTTTTTGGGTCATCTAGTTTCAGGCTTGTGTATTTTTTTGGGTTTGCAATATGAAGCTCTGTCGGACCCCCCCCCCCCCCCCCCCGTCATGTATACTTCTAGTACCCCCCTGGGGCAGTTAGACATTCTTAAGACTTCCATTTACAAACATAGTACCATGAAAACTCATGTTTCATTCGGTTTTAAACGCATCAAGAACTGATCCTATCTTTAAAACCCTTTAGAGCCTCCTTTCTCTCAATATAATTAAAGCCAAGAAAACAGTAATTTTCGAGAAACTGTTTCTGGGATATCCGTGCATAAAAGTGCACCACATTTTATTTAACTGTAATTTAGTTTGTTATTTATTGTGGGGATGTGTTATTAAATAGATTAACATTTTATTAACCAATTTTGAGGGCGGTTCTGGAAGAAAATTGGTCCGAGGTGTTAACATAATGTACAAAGGGCAGCAAGATCTGTGTGGAAAAGACTGAGGGTCGATATTCTTCCAACATAGTCCTAAGTGAGCTTGGTTAATACATGTTAGAGATTTCTTACATGGCCGAAAAAGTATTTTTATAGTTACAAGCAAGCGGAAAGAATAAAAAGAATGGGCGTCTCACTGATGACCCTCTGGGTGTTTCAGTCAGAAAATAATTTCCCTAATCCACCGTACACAAAAAGATGGCGACTGTTACATTTACCTATTATGCTTAGCGCGCGAAAACCGTAAAAATGCTCATGAAAACGCACAGAAAAGCTCTAAAATCTTGAAACCCAGCATGAACAATGTTGTCAGTACGGGGATGAATTTCGTAAAGCCATGGCTTTCTATATACCATATAGGCTGTGTTAGGTTCGCAAGGTATTGTGGTCAAATGTACCGACGCCATCTTTTTTCTAATGGAGGATTGTTGTTTTACAAACCAATAAAAATGACATTGGGTGAAATGTAGAATCAGCCGAGAAACAACGGCCGATATCCTCGAGTCAAGTCGAGCAAGTAGTGAAGCTACCGTAGACTTGGACCTTCATAAGGGTGACCAGTGGCACAACAACGGAAAAAGTCGAAGAACTAAGTATGGTTATACGGAAATCTGTCCACTCACTGAAATACTTACGGTGCGTTAGTTTGGGATCAATCCGGAATAAGAATAATTGGAATAATGCAAGTTAGCGTTCGTTTGGCTGCTCTTCCTATTCCGGAATACTTAGATTCCAGAATATATTCTTATTCCAGAATATTCCCAAACGAACGCGCCCTTACTATTCTACAGTTTTGTCCCGTTTGATTGCATGTCTTGTCCTCACTTTCATCCGCCATGATGATTGCGCACTTCCTCCTTCTTGGCCGCGCGGAGATTGAGGCGAGAGCTTTTTGGGGATGCACAGAGTGATCAGTGGGGTGGCGGTGGGATATTTGGTTCATCGTCGGTGGGAGGGGAGTACTTCAGATTATTAAAGTGACTGGAATGGGGTCATAGATCAAAACCGTAGAAGATGAGGAAAGTGGTATGTGCGACGGAATGGGGGTATTCTCCTTCCCAACCGTTATTTGAACTCATCACGCAACGCTGACAGTCTCCCAACGATAAGCGTTGCGTGACGACGACCTAAACAACGTCTGCAAAGATGAAGGAAACTTCAAAGTATTGTGTGTTTTTTTCTTAAAGCCCTGGCCAAACGGTATAAACAATTAAGACCGACCAAAGTGACTACGATAAACTGAACACAGCCAAGTACACTGAGCACCAAACGGCAAATAGACAAAACTTCAGGCATTCGGATACCGGATGAACGTTTCGTCCTCACCGTGTTTCCAGTGAATAGAAATGGCAGAACTAGTAAACCATAACGAAAATGAAACTTTCCTCGTTTAGTACGTTAATAAAAAAGACCTCAGTAAAGTCCCTAATTTTGATCCATTCAAATGACGAAAAACTTTGTACTGTTTTTATCAATCGCCCGACGTTGTCATGTGACTTTCCTACGATTCACTTTGTCGCTCAGTCCTGCACATAATTTTGAAAACAGCTATTTCCTTCAATTAAAGGGGGATGGGGCTTCTGAAGGCTTGCCTATGAATGTAGAATTATACGAAGATAATTGCGACAGTGCATAGAAGAGGCGCTATCTACTTAAAAAATGGGGTGGGGGGGGGGGGGGGGGGGCTCCCCTGGATCCGCCACTGACTAAAACAGTGATCGATTTCAGCGTGGTGCAAAGCGGAGGATATTCGCCCGGCTGCTTCGCTTCTCGATAAAAGTCCTCCATTATTGTTAGCTAGGTAACTTTTTAAAATTCGATAAAATCGTAACATGGTAGCGATTTTTAGTGGTATTGAAGTGTTTTGCTTTCGCGCCTCTTTTTAAAACCGCTTTTAATCTTTTCAAAGGGTTGGCAGCGGCGTTGCTACCTGCACATGCGTACCTGAAAAATAGAAAATAGAAAGAAAGAAAGAAAGAAGAAAGAACGCTTACCTCGCCATTACACTTACATTTTGAACAAATGTGAAAAAAGCACGTGCTGAAAAGCAAGTGAAAAGAAAAAAAAAACAGATTCGAGACTTGAGGGAAAGGGCGAGAGGACGGTTTGGAAAATTGTGCGTACCCCGGGAAAAAGTCCTGGCTACGCCCCTGGTTGGGTAGAAGACTGAGAAATCGGCCTAAACCGTTCTGTGAACAAACGCGCAAACTGAAGGACTCTTTGAAACTCCTTTTGTTATTTATCAGTTTTATTTTCCCAATAATCATTTCTGTTAATTTGAGCATAGAATCAGCAGGTATAAATCAGTACAAACAAATAGAAACGAAAGGCTTTGCACCCCAAAATCCGCCTAAAAATTCACCGCCACTTAATTAGAGTTTCCAATCAAAAAACGGCAACGAAGAGGTTTTGATACACAAGTCTTATTTGATGAATAAATTTATGATGTTACATTATTCCAAAGCTTTTCATTAGTTAACAATAAATCACAGACATCCATGTTGTTCCTGATATATTAAAGGTTATTTCGAACTTTTGGTTTTTTACAGATCAAATGACCAAAATGTAGTCTATAGACTTGTTATTAAAATAAAGACACGCACTATTGCAGTGGAAATTGAACAATAATGTCCATAGAATTCGACTGGTTAGCAAACAGTTTCTTCTCAGGTGTTCTATTTATAACTAGGTCACCATTAGTAAGGTATAAAAAAGGGTTCAAACAATATCTCGTCACGGACTGCACCTTACATGCAGTATCGTTCTCCTCAAAAGCCAATTTAACACTAGTATTTAAGATACAATAATATTGAGAAACGATAAATACACAGTCTAATATGTTTTAGGTGAGACAGAAAGGGAAGACAATTCCTCCTGCTGTCAGATCACTCTTTGTCTGGTTTGCACTCTGGTCCCTCGATTCATGGAGCAATTTTGTTCTTCAAGTAAGCTGCTACTCCTGCACCAACTGAAAAAAGTCCCACTTTTGCTCCTGCGCCCAGCCCAGCAGCTCCAATACTCTGAAGCACTGCAAATACGCTTGAGGAGGCCACCGCTCCCCCATACACTGCAGACTGGACGCCAGCAGCAATTGAGCCTGCCGCCACACCTCCAGCGGTGAATCCTGCTGCAGCTAGGGCGAAGGGAACAGCGGCTACGGCTGCAGTGCCCCCCAATACAGCAGCTGCTGCATATTCTTTCCAAGTTTTTCCCTCACCATTCTGTCCCATCTGGCATAGAAAAACAGTTGAATTGTATTAAAAGATCGCACGTAATTCTACACAAGTTTGTTACCTGTCACAGCAAAGTGGTCTTACAAATCCTCCATCTGTAAACCTTTTTTTAATGAATGATAAAAAAAAAACACACACACACAAAGCCGAAATACCAAGAAGCCACAAATTAAAAAGACTGAAGAAAAGAAAAGAAAAAAAGGTAAAAAAAGATTAAACTGACTGAAACTGGGCCTGTAATGATTGATTTCTTTAGGGTAAAAAGGCCCGGTTTGCCTTGTCTCGATACTGACTGTTGGAAGACTGGGCACCAGATCATCTGGAATCTATTTTTAGCTCGTTTTCTCAGAAACAGAAGAACTGCAAATTAAATGAACGCCTAATCTTTTTAAATTAAAAAAAATATGATTTCCTTTGGGAGCTAGCATTACCTGAGTTCTATTTTAGCGCGTCCCGTAATGAAATTTTCACTCTAAAATTTGTTAAATTCTACGTTCTATAACAGAAGATTCTGGTAGAACAAGAGAAAAATTACAGAACACGGTGAGCTGAAACCGGAAGTATTTAAAATTAATACAAGTATTGTTTCCTCGAAATTGTCCTTTCATTTCACAGTCCATAACCCAAATATCTTTATATCGATGCAAGTTCCTAGAATAAAAGACCCTTGACTCGAGCTTTGCCTGAATAGGATACGACCAAGGGTTGGGAAGGCTAGAACTCAATACTACAAATGACTTGGAAAAAATTGGCCACGCATGTGGCATTTTTAATTGAATGTATCTCTAAAATGTAGAAAATCTGAAGATATTAAATGATAATGTTTGAGCTCTCGACACTTGAATGGCGAGGAATAGAAGGACAAATTAAGCAATTGTTCCTGCTTTTACATCTATTTTTTTAGCAAACTCTGCCCTAAAATCTTATTGGTTGACTTCGTACCTGGTACGAATCCTCCCAACGGGTTATCAAATGAACATGCCTCGACATAGACAACATAATGTTTGGTTATATACAGTTGGATATTCCGAACATACAGACCAAGGAGGTTTACAAAATTGTCGTCGGCGATATCATTTAAACACGGACCCGCGGTATAAAAGGAACCTTGGACTGGGCGAGCCGGCAGTCATTTCATTCTAGACTCAACATCAACCTGAAAGCAATCTGCTATTTCGTGGTAGTTGCTGAGTGCAGTTTTCCCAAAGCTTGATAGAGAAAAATATTTTTTCGAATTTGCAACCTTGGTGTATCGAAAGTAGTAGCAAGATGTAACGCGAAATCATCCAAATCACTTGCGAAATGAACTATGTCTGCATGAGCGCTATCAGAAATTAGAAACGGTTACTTCAGTATGTTTATTCGCAAGTATAATTATTTGTGAGTTGCTTTTTCCTTTGTTGATTTGAAAATGTTCGCCAGTGAATGTTTTTGTGAAAAGAAACTCATTTACTGAACCTTGAAAATCAGTTCCAACTCTCACTGGAATTCTACTATCGTTTGAATTGAAATAAACGACACGAAGTAAACCCGGGGTTGATTCCCCTTGATTCATCTTGTTTCTGCAGATACTAACACCTTTCAAAGCTTTAAACTTCAAATATTTTGAGGTAGCAAATAAATCCGAACATCAAAGCAAAGTTGTAGCGAATCTTTTTACTACACTCCAATGAGCAAGCAAAATTATACTGGGATAATATTTAGAAAGACCTTATAAACCGGCTGTGAAGCGATATGCGGCTAAAAATATTGTCACCGGCAATCGAGAAATACAATTTCAGTGAACAGTTTCAGCATGAAATCAAAATGGTTTGTATTACTGTACATCTGATCATGTGTCTAGAAATTCACCTCAGTGAAACACCCTGGACTAATTCAGCCGACAGTCAATACAAAAGATTTTCCTTGGGTCGATATCGTAGAGTGCACAATCAACACACAAACGTTCCACTACAAATGCATCCATCACTTTTATTAGGTGCTGTACAGTGTCCTTAGACCAAACAAATACTGCACGAAGGTTTTTCTTGAATATCTGAGTCCAATATTACGGTGTTTTCTCTCCATCGGCCAAAACACAACCCCGTCCAAAGTCAAATGATATCCCTCGCATGAGCTTCGCATGACGTTCGTGTATCGATCCGCGCGTGGAGCACAAGAATTAGGCATCTTTCGGGTTTCTTTCTGAATAATCGACCAAAGGAAATAACAAGAAGTAAAGCTGAATTGACAATATACTTGAAAATCAAAAGACAAGAATTGGTGATGAACTCAAAGTGGTTCCATCGAAGACAGATGTTGTCCTTTTTAGTATGGCGCAACGTCCACCATGAAGCAAATGGTGGTCATTTCCTCAAAGGATTTTTATTCGCTGCTTACGGCCTGCAAAAGATGTAGACCATGTACGCCAATTGCTACAACCTGCTGTTACCCGTTTTCTGTGAAGTATGTGTATTTCACACCGAAATATACAATAAATGTGCGTTACACATTAATAAATTGCCAATGACCACTGTGTCGAGTTGAAAGCTATCGGAAAATCTTATGCAGTGTCATCACGAATAATCATTTTATTCTTGAAATTAAACATGCTCCATTTAGGTTACATTTCTGCGCTTACCTTTCGCGTTACCGTACCACTTCGTTTTAACAGGCCCACGATCTTGCTTCCTCTCAAACTTTGCTTTCCTTGCAGATTGTTTTTCTCTCGGTGCACCGCGGGGAACTATGTTCAATATTTACCCGTATACTTAATCTAACGAGTAACGCTTCGATTGGAGGGCTCCAACTGGCACCTGTCTGGCACCTGTTCTAAACGAGCGGGGGACTGGGTACGAAAATTTAAAATCGATTGATTTGAAAATGGGGCCCTTCATCTGAAAGAAACATCCAAACATTAGTAAGTTCACCAAATTTGAGAGTTATGGTATGGTACACTTTCCAAAATCGCTAAAATAAGAGAGCTTAGTATGGTTTCGAGGGACAGGCGTCCCTCCAATCCAAAAATTACTAAGCTCTCTTATTTTAGTGGTTTTGAAAAGTGTACCATGCCTTAACGTTTTAGCCAGCAATTCTTAAATTGGTAAACTTACTAATATTTGGATGCTCTTTCAGATGACGGGCCCCATTTTTCAATTCAATCGATTTTAAATATTCGTACCCAGTCCCCTGCTCGTTTAAAACATGGCCAATTAAAAAAATGCAACCACAGCAGAATTATTGGAAGCTTGTGTGGAGGCTAGCACCCTGGGTGGGGCGCAAGGGGAGAGGGGAGGTGGGGCATGGGATGTGCGAATCAAGTACCAATAAGCAGCTATTTCAAAAATAGGTCCGCAGTGCGTACATGTGTGGCTTAGAAGTCTTCTTGTAGCATTTAATTAAGGAAAAACTGAAGAGAAAAGGTAATTCAGAGAAAGAAGGTGGTTGTGAGTCGATTGTAACATCTGCATGAAATTGACAACATAAAGTGGAAACTTAATTCTGGACATTGTAATAAGTAACTGTCTGGATATTTGGCTTAGAGGGAAAGTATGGAGTGAAATTCTCGTATATTGCCTCTATTGACAATTGCAGAAATGGTTACCAGCAAAACTGTGTGCCTGGAAAGTAAGTAAAAATGTTAGAGTAAATTATGTGTTATTACTCAATTTTTTGAAATTTACTACTTGCCGACCAGTTAGACTAAGGCAAAGGAGATAAAACAACAAGTCACTTGGTTCAAATGTTGATTGATGCATTACGGTCTCTTTCAGAGGCATATCAAATCAGCTTGTCTTTGCCTATTGTGTACATTCTCATTTCAAAAGCCGACCATCTCTTAGTTCCATGCTAAGAGAAGCAAACAAACAAAAAGGACTGTGGGTCTGAGGAAGAGAACAAATCTGTGAGGAATGGCGGATGAAATTGCAGGTTTCCAAGGTCTAAATTTTGATGAAGGAGGCACCTTCAATTTTTTCTTTCCGTATGAAAGGACATTATAGGCGCCAGTAAGTTATTCTGGGCAGGGAATTAAATTTTGTCTCACTGTCGTTGCGAGAGTATGCAGCCAGAATATCAGTGAATGACAAAACCAGAAAATACATTCATAAATATTTTAATGATTGGTTTAGAGTTTAATAGCTAACATAATAACAAGACAAGTTGAAATAATCCAATTTTTTCAACAATTATGTTACTCGGTGTTCGTCAATAGAACAAACTAACGATTGACTTTGAGTTCAATCGCCAACATAATAACAGCACGAAAGTTGAAGTAATCTGAGTTTCCAAAAATTATGTCCTTCAGTGTGTCTCTCAACAAAACAAACTAATGATTGGCTTAGAGTTCAGTCGCGAACATAATAACAGCACAAAAGTTGAAATAATCCGAATTTTCAAAATGTTCTTAAAGATAACAAACTAACGATTGGCTTAGAGTCCAATCGCTAACATAATATCAGCACAAAAGTTGAAACAATCCGAATTTCCAGAATGTTCTTCAACATAACAAACTAACGATTAGCTTAGAGTCCAATCGTTAACATAATAACAGTAAACGAATGTTTTAAGCGACAAACCTTACCCAGGGGCGGATCCAGGAATTTCTGAAACGGGGAGGGGGGGGGGGGGGGGGGAAGAGGGGGGGTGTACACTATTGTAGTAGCCTTTAACGCCAATGGTGTGGAAGGCGAGTTACGGCCCCGTTCCTCTGGCACGAGCTCTTAAGGGGTCCGGAGCCATGCCCCTCTCCCCCAAAAATAATGTTTCCGATTTTTCCCTCTAAAACGCCTTTTGCAGCATTCCCGAGACTTCAAAAGAGTTGTCAAGGCGTGATATAAAATCTGGAATTTATCTTTTTGTCAGTCGAATGGTGTAAGTGAAAGTTTATTCTATTATTTTTAGGAAGAATAAAAAAAATAACAAACACATTTAATTTAGTTTGTTATTTATTGTGGGGATGTGGTATTAAATAGATAAACATCTTATTAACCAATTGGGAGGGCGGTTCTGGAAGAAAATTGGTCCGACGGTCTTAACAAAATGTACAAAGGGCAGCAAGGTCTGTGTGGAAAAGACTGAGGGTCGTTATTCTTCCAACATAGTCCTAAGTGAGCTTGGTTAATACATGTTAGAGATTTCTTCATGGCCGAAAAATATTTTTATAATTACAAGCAAGCGGAAAGAATAAAAAGAATGGGCGTCTCACTGATGACCCTCTGGGTGTTTCAGTCAGAAAATAATTTCCCTAATCCACCGTACGCAAAAAGATGGCGACTGGTACATTTACCTATTATGCTTAGCGCGCGAAAACCGTAAAAACGCTCATGATAACGCACAGAAAAGCTCTAAAATTTTGAAACCCAGCATGAACAATGTTGACAGTACGGGGATGAATTTCGTAAAGCCATCATGTCTTTCTATGTGCCATATAGGCTGTGTTAGGGTCGCAAGGTATTGTGGTCAAATGTACCGACGCCATCTTTTTTCTAACGGAGGATTGTTGTTCTACAAACCAATAAAAATGACATTGGGTGAAATGTAGAATCAGCTGAGAAACAGCGACCGATATCCTCGAGTCAAGTCAAGCAAGTAGTGAAGCTACCGTAGACTTTGTCCTTCATAAGGGTGACCAGTGACACAACAACCAAGTGAACGGACAGCACCTCTTGCCTTTCGCCGCGCTGGAAAAAGTCGAAGAACCAAGTATGGAGAGATTGGGCCGAGTGATGGCGGAGTAGGAACACGCTAAAAGCCGTCCGCCTTCAAATGGCCGAAAAGCTGTCTAGCCTTATAAGAAAACGCAGAAATAGACCGTCCAAAAGTTCTGGAGACGAGACCTCGCCTTTGCACGAAGCAAAAAAACTCAAGGATCTGGCAGAAACATCAGACGAGAACACGAGCAGCGACCACGAGACAAACGACGCAGACGACGAAATCATGGAGGCTCTCAGCAAAATCGAACAATTTGGAGAACAACTGAACTCCATCATCGCGAGACTGAGCAAGCTCGATTCAATCGAAAGCTCCGTCAGAAATATAGAAACCAATTTGGCGAACCTCAAGGCAAGAACCGCCAAGCTTGAGGAGTTTGAAGCCACGACTAAGAACGATATAGCAGAATTAAAGAAGTCTTGCAGCTTCAATGGCGACAAGTGTAAGGAACATCGAGATGCGTTAAAGAAGCAGATGGAGGAGCAAACTAAACGAATAACCTCTCTGATTGAGAGCGAGAGAAAGCTCACCGACCAAATAAACGACACCAACTCCAAGAACCTCTACCTGGAAGCATATTCCAGGAGGGAAAATATAAAATTTTTCAACATCCCAGAAGTACGAGAAGAAGATACTGAAGAAGTGCTACGAAATTTTATGGAACGAGATCTTGGCTACCGCAACGCTCGCAGCGTTGAAATCCAACGTGTACACCGTCTAACGAGCCGACGAAATCGCGACACAGCTCCACGTCCTATAATTGCCAGACTTCTTCGATATAAAGATGTCGAGGAAATTTTCTCCTTAGGCCGACGACTAGAAGAGACTGATATCCAAATGTTTCGCGATCTTCCATTGGAAATCATCAAGCGCCGGAAAGATCAAATGGCAGTTTTCAAGGAAGCACGACGACAAGGCATGAGGGCATCTTTCAGCAAGAGCCAGCCCGACAAGTTGTTTATCAATGGCAAATTCTGGCCTCCAGGCAAACGTCTAGATGCAGCAGAAGAAGCAGATGAGTAACTGTGTTTAATAATTATACCTCAAAACCTTACTTTCTCTATTAAAAAATCTTAGGTGGCGGGCGGCTTAGCTGTCCGACAATAATTACTCGATCCGGTTTTTCACTTTTCGTGCCCGCTAGTCACTTGAACCCCAAACTAATTAGGATTTTTTATATTCTTGTTTATGCTTTGTTTTTTGATTACTTGCTTAAATACTCGCGCTTTAGTATGTTTATATGTAATCGTTTGCGTTTTCGTGTCACCAGCTTCCTCTTTGTATTATTACAATGCTGTTCTGTCGACTCCAGTATGTATCGCTATATAAACTACTTCGCTAAAAATATTCTTAGATTTTTCTTCTTTCAAAGCTTAAAAAATACAATTTCTGAACCATATGCAAAACCTTTTCCGTCTGGCCATAATCCTGTTATCGTCGAATAATCAAGCAGTGCAGTTATCCATTGTATCTCCTATTATTTCAATACAAAACAGTTAACAATACTATCACGGTAGCTTCTCTCAATGTACGGGGCCTTGGAAATAACGCTAAAAGAAGAGAAACTTTTGATTGGCTCATATCTAAAAAATATTCGATTTACATGTTGCAAGAAGTACATTGTTCGCAAGAAAATTCTCACCTATGGGCTACTGAATGGGGGTACAAAAGCTTTTTTAGCTCTTTTTCAAGCAGCAAAGGTGGCGTAAGTATTCTTTTTAATAACAACTTCGATCTTCAAATTATGAAAACCTATATCGATGATTCGGGGCGCTTTATCTTGTGTGAATTAAAATCAAATGGAAAGAGTATAACCTTAACAAATATTTACGCCCCAAACGAAGATGATCCTGCTTTCTTTAAAAATCTCCTTGATCACCTTCAAGATTTTGAAGGAGACGAAATCATCATCGGAGGCGATTTCAATCTCGTTCTTGATGTAGAAAAAGATAAAAAAGGTGGCCTGCCCAAAACACATCACAACGCGCAAAAAACTATCCTTGAGATATGTGATAACCTCGATCTTGTTGATGCCTGGAGAATATTGAACCCTGAAGAAAAAAGGTATACTTGGCGCCAAACACAGCCTACTGTCCACTGTAGACTAGATTTCTTCTTAACAAGTCAGAGTTTGCTAGGCAACATTATCTCCGCAAACATTCTACCGGGTTTTAAGACAGACCATTCAATGATCACATTAAATATATCTCTTCACTCAAACCCAAGAGGGCCTGGTTTTTGGAAACTCAACACATCCCTTTTGGCCGATAAGGATTACGTTGATTTGATAAAGTTAACTATCCATGAAACACAAAACGAATACGAACACGATGAATCAATAAACCCTGCGCTTCTTTGGGATATGATCAAACTTAAAACCCGGGAGAAATCTATTAGCTTCGCTGCTGCCAAAAAGCGCAAAACTCTGCATAAACAGCACGAGTTAGAAGAAAAAATTGCCTTACTTGAAAAAGAACTGGAACAGCCGGCTGCCGTCAGCGAAATGCAAAAAGCAAATAAAACAGAACAACTAGAGTTATTCAAAAGTGAATTAGAAGAGATTATCAAAGTACGTACCCAAGGGGCAATCTTGAGATGTAAAATTAAATGGTACAATGAAGGCGAAAAAAACACAAAATATTTTCTTAATCTTGAGAAAAGACACTTCAAACTGAGTACAATAAGCCAGCTTAAAATCGCTGATCAAGAATTTGTCACATCAGACAAAGAAATCCTTGTTGAATGTGAAACCTTTTATAAAAAACTTTACACATCCCAAAAAAATGCGATACCGACAGAAAACGATCTTTTTCAACTTGAGAATGACACGGTTCTTGACAACAACGAGGCAATGAGTTGCGAAGGACACTTAACAGAACAAGAGTGCCTAAAAGCTCTAAGAAGCATGGATCGGGAGAAAACCCCTGGAACTGATGGACTCCCGGCTGAGTTCTATAAAATTTTTTGGAAAGACTTGTCTCCTCATCTAATAAGTGCACTAAACTATTCACACGATAAGGGAAGCCTTTCGATTACACAGAGACGCGGAATCATTAAACTCATACAAAAAAAAGACGCAGAACCGCATTTAATTAAAAACTGGCGGCCACTAACTCTTCTTAACTGCGACTACAAAATAGCTGCAAAAGCTATCGCAAACCGAATAAAATCTGTTATCCCAAAACTTATTAATAACGACCAGACCGGTTTTCTAAAAGGACGATTTATTGGAGAAAACATTAGATAAGGGTCTGGATGCGGGGTTACAAATATCAGTTGTCAGTTAAAATTATGGCCAGTTGTCAGTTATCAGTTAAATTTTAGGCCATTTGTCAGTTGTCAGTTAATGGACTATTAATAATTAACCATACAGCTTAATTATTAATTTTTGACCCAAAATGTAGCTAAAAAGGTAACATTCAGAATGTAAATTATATCATTTATATTAAATTTTGGTGCTGAAATAATTGCAACTCCAAGCGGTTTTTGTTTCTATACGGCCTTTTAATCAAGGCAAGTCACTACTCTCCGCCACACGAACTTCTGCTCCAGGGGGTTACTCCCTTACATAAGCTATATACGTATGTGACCGTGTGGCCCCAAAGCCAAACGGTATGGTTTTCGAGCCCTTTTGGTCTGAAATAGGGTATAGATTATTACCATTTTGGTCTGAAATAGGCTATGGTTTGTGCACTCTGGTGAGTCTAGTTAGCAACTTTTGGAAGAAACTATTCTTATCATGCACCCCTTGCGAAGTGTAAGTTAGGAATATGAGGCCCTTGTTAATTTTTAGGCAAACCGAATCAGTTCCTGGATACACTGTGGTCTGAAATAGGTCATCGATTTTGGGGTCAGATCTAAAATAGGGTGGGGGAAATCGTATATTTTGGTCTAAAATAGGGTAAAGGGGTTTCTTGAAGCATGCTGCACACACCCCACATGAATTTTTAAAGAGTATCCCCCGGGCTCCTGCTTGCCGAGCCCAAAATTCCTTTCCAACAGTTAGCCAATCAAAACTAACCTTCAAAATATTAAAAACAAACAAATATGAGAAGAGGTCTTTATTACGATTAATTTGATTGGGTTTTGTTTAGCAATGCCTCGATGGTGATTGGCCTAGATGAAATAGTCGGAAAGGAATATTGCACTCGGGCTAACGGGGTCTATTACAGGTACTTATTGAGAAAGGAGTAGCGACAATAAAACTACTGTGTGAGAGACTACATTACAAAAGCAAAAAATATATGTATTTCCTCAAGTTTAATTTTCAATCAGGTTATGGGTCATACGGTAAATTATTAACGAAATATGACACTCTACCGTCCTTCTGCTAAGATTTAGCATGCATTTGTTGGACGAAAAGAGTCATATAATGTTATTTACAACGATGTTCTGTGGATATTAAGAACAAACAGTCTTTTGTCAGTTGCCAGGAAAACTCACTACAAATGTCAGTTGTCAGCTAAATTTTAGGCGATATGTCAGTTGTCAGTTAAAATTTTGGCCATTTGTCAGTTGTCAGTTAACCCCATCCAGACCCTCTTAGATTGATAGATAACATTATGAACTACGCTTCTCAAAAAAACATCCCAGGGCTATTGCTTTTTATAGATTTTGAAAAGGCCTTCGACTCGCTAGAATGGTCTTTCATTGAGCGCACGCTCCAGTATTTTGGTTTTGGCTCTTCTTTGATAAGCTGGTTTCAAACATTTTACAAGAACATCGGAAGCTGTGTCCTAAACAATGGCTGGACGAGTTGTTTTTTTCAACTACAAAGAGGTGTTAGGCAAGGTTGCCCTCTTTCTCCATACCTATTTATATTATCTGCTGAAATCTTAGCTAAAGCAACCAGATCGAACAAGAACATTAAAGGTATATCTGTAAACAACTCAGAAATTAAAATTAGCCAGTATGCAGATGACACAACCTTCATTCTTAACGGCACACGCGAGTCATTATCCACCACACTGCAGACGATAGAAACTTTCGGCAGTATGTCTGGCCTTAGACTCAACAGCAAAAAGACCGAAGCCCTATGGATTGGATCAATGGCGGGAAATAAGGAAAAACCTTTTCCCGAGAAGAACTTTAAGAGTCATACTCAGTAAGATTCGGACAATATTAAAAAGTCGCGGCCACGGTACCTCACCGATTTGGCTGAAATTTTGCATGCAATCATGATTTGGGGTCCTTACTACTAATATGATGTTTTAAAGCTCTATAAATTTTTACTTTGGAAGTTATGGAGACGGCCGATTTTGACCGGCTTCCAAGGCTAGCCAATATGGCGGATCAAAGGACTTCTTGTTACTCTATCTCCGAGCCTAACATGACCTTTTAGCAAAAACCATTAACACCACCTTAAAGAACTGTCTTTTATCTTTCGTTCTGCATCGAACATTTTGCTAAAATAAAAAGTTTTGATTTTGAACGAGCACAATGTTGTACGGTACTGCCTAGATGATTTTTCGACTCATAAATTTACACTATGTTGAAAGACCTATATCTCCCATGTTATGTCGATTGAGGACTTACCATTTAACAGAAATGTAGGGTATTTATAGATGAATTGATATCAGAAATAAAAAAATGGGCAACTTTATTTGCACGAGAGAAAAAAAAATTATAAGTTACTGTAGTTTGCCGTATGATGCAGCAATCAACAAAACGTCCTGGGACAATGTGGGGACAAAGCGTTAACATTTTCTTCTTGATCGAAGAAAATGTCAGCAAATTTTGTTTTTAAACGACGATTTAGTACCCTAAATAAGACGGGAAAATAGTCTGAACAATTTTGTAGACGGCTCTCGGATCACTAATTTGATTTCAGTGATAAAAATAACGAACCGCCTCGAAACAACTCCGTGTCAAATATGCACAAAGGAAGCCGACTTCGCAAAAATATCATAAAATATTATTCTGCATCTCAAGACGATCAAAATATGGAATGAAGCGACAAAACAGCAACATATTCTTAGAAGACAAGTGTAGTTAAGTATAGATCTAATAATAACATAAAAGATTATAGTCCGCTCAAAAGTAAACAACATCAAGTTACAGTACTCTTTGTCACGTACTGCATTTGAACGCTGTTCCTTTGCTTTAGAAATTTCAAAGGTGGACTTACCTTAGGCATTCCAATATTTAACAGTACTCATTACAGTTAAGTTAAGTTAAATTCAAGCTTGGCATCGTGGCTCTGTGTTTCTGGACGGAATAACGCATGCGACCATGCGACACTGCTAAATAAATAAACTGCACTTGAAATGAACAATTTTAGCAATCGCTAAGGGTGGGGAGGTGGGGATCAATTATGCCTCGAAAAACGGGCTGCTGTCGAAGAGCAGGGAAGGTATTCGCGCACTACGAACTCAACGAACAAAAAGAAAAACCTATTCTGTTATCTTTGTTATTTCTGAATTGGATGAAATGAAATATTTTTGTTTAACCTCATCTTTTTAAAAGTAGTGTCATTATTGGAATAAGGGCGTTTACCGATGGAATAGTAGTGCTTACTGGTAAAGTTACATGAGCGGGGCTAGTTTACTAGACCAAGGCTGTGTATAGAATGTATCAGTGGTATGGAAAATAATCTTAGCTTAAAAGTAAACAAAGAGAATTATAGCTACGTCGATATTCCTGCTTCGCATTGTACGCTGTTCGTTTGCCATCAGTTTCTATGTATTAGTTGACGAATTTCAAGGCTTGACTCACCTTGCGTTTCAAAGATGCTTTTTCACATCATTCAACAATTACTCTTAAGCTAATTTAAGCACAAAAAAATTTGAGTGTTTGTTTCCGTGTTTTGTAACGCCATATTCCACGAGTTACTACTGATACCTGAATCAGCACTTGAAATGAACCCCCACGGGTCGGAAAATTTTATTATTGAGGGGGGGAGGGGGGGGGGGGGCGGGGGACGAGATGGGGAATTCCCTTTGACACGAATCAAAGGGAAAACAAAACACAAAACAATCCGTAAGTGGGTACTTTTGGAATCTTAAAATAAACAAAAATATATTTTTAAACTTTCAAATGGAAAATATTCTTGCTAGACAGGTGGAAAAAATATAATTAGGAAAAATTAGCTAACATATAATTTAAATGAAGTGGTCTGTTCCCTTAAACACTATAAAGCGGTTTTATGTATAGCACCAAAAAAAAAATGTATTAAATAAAAGAAACACGGCTTCCGTAAAAACTAATGCAATTCCTACGACGATGCCATGGTGACTTCCTAAAAACTCTGATGCGCCCCTCCCAGGGGCATGGGCATAAAATAAATGAGAACAAGTAAACAAAAGGAAAATAAACCTGGAAACAAAACCTGTACTTCTGATATTTTAGGGGACAGAGTTCACCAAAATCGACAAAATACTCTTAGGGAACAAGGGAACACAAGGGAAATTTTTGGGGAACAAGGGAACATGGACTCCTTCCTACACCCCCCCCCCCCCACCCCCCGCCCCTGCTGGGAGGGGCTCTCTCTGATGATCTGTTGTTACAAAACATTTAACCTGATCATGTAATCTTCTCAAAAGTAACATTACTGCCTGAATAGACCAAGCGTTTTTAGACTCATCTGTCACCAGCTTGAAGGCTTTGACACTATTAATGAAGTTCATTTATGTGGCGTTCTAACTTAATATACATGTACTTCTAATATACATGTATTAAGTTCTAAGTTAACAGTTTTAATACTGCTATCACCCGATATAGGAAGAGGAAGCAGTTGGTAGTGGGAAAAGGAGTGATCCCAGCAAGCTGCACCTCTAGATAGCAAAGCAACTCTACACAATCTATTTAGAACCGTATGCGGACACAATCAAAATGCTGTGCTCAGTTTGCAGGTAGCTTGTCAAAGCAAGAACAACTTCGCACATGTTTCTCCAATATTTCAATGTATGGTGCTTTCCAGCGTGGTACTTTTTGCCCCTTCGAACTGACATCCAGCTCAAACTTGCAACAAATGTCTTGAAGTACGGGTACTGTTAACTTACTCAGCTTTTTCCTAGCAACGAGATCACAAAGGTCATAGCCGTCATAGGTGAGTGGATGATCTGGTTGTGTTTGCTCTATTACTTCATTTCGCACGCTTTCCATGGCATCTTCAACTTGAGCTGCCACGAAG
Source organism: Meandrina meandrites (assembly GCA_963693305.1). Taxonomy (NCBI): domain Eukaryota; kingdom Metazoa; phylum Cnidaria; class Anthozoa; order Scleractinia; family Meandrinidae; genus Meandrina; species Meandrina meandrites. Next base: position 13,083,141 of record OY855909.1, read on the forward strand.
TCTTCCTCAGCTTGTACCGTTGCTTGATTCTTGGATTTTGCTCTACGGGAAAAGTAGCCTCGAATCTGGGTGGAAGACAGTAGTTCTTCAGTTGTGAACTGTCGTTGCCCATCGCTGCTTCTGGCTACTCTCATTTGTCGAGCTACAGTCACGGGATCAAGTTTTCGTCCCGTTGTCTCACCGATTGTGAACTTTTCTTCGAGAAAACCCTTTTGTTTCTCACTGAAAGGCTTCGACTTTTTGGTTAATTTCAACGCCCAACCCGTATCCAATATGCTGTTTGGCGATGATGGTGAGAAAACCGCCGCCGTTTCCGTAGTTGCTATAAGGACGTTGTTATCAGCCAGCAGCTTTTTACTATACAACATTTTCGCTGTGTCTAAAAGCGATTCTCTCTCAGGTTGAATCACGCACTGACCATACAGTGTGTGGTTTATCATCGAGCCATAGCGTTGGTACGTTTTGACACAACCTTCGTTTGGGCAGGCAAACAATTCACATTTATCTACACCTTCAGCTTCAATACCTGATGCGTCATCATCGAGGTCATTGTCGTTATCGCCTCCCTGATCTTCTGCGGGATTATTTTTTTCGCCACCTTTGCAGGCTGTCTGACCTTTCGTGGATTTTCTTGGCTTTACTGGCCGGAATCCCCCATCAGAGAACATCACGTCCGTTATGTTTGTTGAAGAAACATTCACATCTAAGAAGTAAAGTGAACAGGCAAAACCTCGTTGAAAACAAGCTTTTTCAGACTCGCTTGCATTCTCGTCCTCATGGACAATGATGGAGGGCCAACTGTCCCTCTTAGCCGGCGCGGCCTTAGCACAAGAGACAGGTGGCTCTGGGTCACATGATTTGATTGGCTAGATTTTAACAAAGGAAATTCAAGAAAAAAAACTAGCAAATCAAATCAACCGTTTTAAACGGCAAAAAAGGGCAAGCGGGAGGGCAAGGATAAGTGACTATCCAGCGATAAGCAATCTAACATTTTCACTATACTCATCATTTTTTAAAACCTACAACTGCAATAGATCTTTTTCGCTTGGGCGTTTTGTTGCCCCATAACAGACCACGTGATGATACTCTTGAGAATTCTTGCTTTCAAATTTTCAAATAGTCGCGTGTATATGAATGAATAAATTTTATGTGGATAAAAGAAAAATTCTCTAGAGAATATCACGTGGTCTGTAATGGGAAAACAAACCGCCCAAGCGAAAAAGGTCTATTGTTACCACGATTTAAATGAAAATACATTTACTAAAACTCTACGTAAAGTTAGGAAAAATTTAACACAAACTGACATATCATATTGTGTGCGCTTTTACCTTCGAATTTAGACCATGGGAATAAGTTCCCCTCACCAACGTTGTATGCTCGCCAGACTTTAACACCATCACAGGTGAACTCGAAATTATTTACTTTACTGATGCCGGGCCACTTGGTGCTAGATTTGTCACACACTAGATCGGGAAGCAGAGCAATTCTAGCCCCAGGAACCCCACCATGTGAGAGCATTGCCTCCTGAAACTGTTCAGCTGTAATAACATCATGGCTTTCGTTAATGTAAGTGCGTACATGATTCTTCATGGTGGCGGCGAACCGGTCATACGGGCCTTTACCACCTTGTGGATCTGAAAAGTCTAGGCGCCTTATGGAAACCCCAGTCTGCTTGCTGATGTTCTTACATGCCAGGATAGTACTGGCAGAGTGATAACACCCTGCGTTATCAGAACGAAAGAATGCGTTTTCGATCTCTGGGTTCTCTTTCTTTAATGTAGCCAGAACGTGTCCCATGAGCGTCACCACGGATGCGCTTTCTTGGGTACAACTTTCAACTATGTGGATAAATGCTTGCGTCTCGATTTCTTCCTCTCTCTTTCTCAAGGCGACTGTAATGTGCCATGAAAGGCCCCTTTTGCCAAACCATTCACCTTGGGACTCTCTGTACAGTCGCGGAAGAAATTTCATTGCCCAATCCTGAGTAAGCAATATGTTGGTTTCGCTCAGACAGTCGATTACGTCACTGCGCGCTCCATCCTGATTTACAACGCGCAGCTGATGCGCTTTCCACTTGTTGATAGCTGTCACGGCCTCTTGAAACTCGTAAAGGGCATCCTCTTTTTCGTTTTCTGTTTCAAAAGAACAGTTCAAAATTGCGGCCTGTACATCAGATAACGCAGTTTTCAATTCCTCGCAGCGCTCACAGAGAAGATCATGGTTGTGGTCGCAGCTGTTCGCAAAATTCGAATCTTTGGGATCGCTAAGAGCATACTTACTGCAGTGATCTGGAACACGCGAAGTCGTGATGTTGATCTGTGTAAAGAAGAACATCTATCTAAACAAAAAAGTACTAAGAGCGATTTGAGAAGACAATCAACGGTCTTGGGTTCAATTTTTGCTAGGAGAACTGCTAATAATTTATTGGCTAGGTGCGTCACGTACTTTCGTACGTTTGTAACCCTGATTCAGCCCAGACGAATGATATAAAGATTGAGCCCTTCCTCGATATCTTAACTTCTTCCAAATACAACCCCGTTGTACAAATTTTTTATGCATTTTGGGTTGTAAGGGTGTAAGGGTATGCCCCGAGACTTAAGACCGCTGTAGAACTTGCTTTTGTACTTTAAATTCTTATGTCTAGGGTGTTTTACCATGCGCTTTACTTCTATACTGTTTTATTGGGCGCAATATCGATTCCAAAGAAACCGAAATATTTTTGAAACACAAAATTCTTAACAATAATAAGCTCTCTCGAAAATAGACCTGCTGAAAAAGCCTTTTGAACAATTATAAGCTCAGGGCTTAAATTGGAATTAAAATGGCACTGAGGGAGGCAACTATCTTTTTGCGCAAGATACTTGTATTTAACAGTTATCCTGCAAACGCACGGAATGTCGCATGATACTTAGCCGACGAGGTCGTAGACCAAGTTTGGCTGATATCAGACGAAATGCCACCAGACGGAGCAGAGCACTTACTTTAAAATCACTTTTAAGATAGCTCTTTCCTGACTTCAGCGCTTTTTGGAGATCCCGAGCAGTACTTGAGTGGATCCCACAGTCAATCAGCTTGTCAACCAACTTCAGCAAATCGTCGAAGGCCTTGCTACCTTCTGAAATAAAGTAGTCAAGCCCTTGAAGGGATTTTCGTACTGATGCGCTGCAAGCAGACAGGACACGACGAAGCGTACTTCTGCTGAGTGGAGTCATTTCACACTCCTTGCAATACTGCAAATACTGGTCGATAATTCGCTCATTTACAGTCACTCTAATGACGTTTGGGGTGTGAATTACCTCTCCAGAAGATAGCTTTAAGAACCGCTCGCCAAATGGTAAGTCCTGTACTATGTACGGACTGGTTATAAAGTTGAGAAAATGATCCAACTGATTGATGTCAACTCTAGCACGGACTCCGGCCTTTTTTACCAAGGGAGCCCCACGTCCGCACCTCAGTCGGTGCTTTCTTGCTTCACAAAACTGATATTTCGTTAAACCTGGCAAATATTTGCGAATTTCTTCGAGGGTAGTCAGGTCTGCTATGATAGAAAGAACCTGCCTCTTAACATTTTTACTGGGCGCATTCTCATAAGTTTCAACAAGAGCTCCGATATACTTATCACTACTTTCATTGGAACGTTTCTTCTCATCATATTCGAGTTTGGGAAGATCAAAGGCTTCTCGCATCTTGTTTGAGATTGTCAGTGCCTCCCACAAGTCCGCAGCATGACTCGGCGATAATGTTCTAAGAACAACCTCTACAACTTCACGAGTTTCGGCAATGTATCTTCTTCTGGAACGCTCTGAAGCAGAGGATAAATCCATATCTGCCTCACTTATTGGCGACAACCCACAGCTCTCAACAAAATCGTTCAGTTTCGATTTTCTGTAGCTTTTGATGTGTGACCTTAAAGCATCAGCCATCAAGCTTTCTCTATTCAGTGCACCGCCGCTCTGTGGGGTTAAACTGATGTCTTGTTCCTCAAGAGAAGTAACCTTTAAACAAACAGTAACTGAAGTTATAGTATCTTAGATTATGCTGACTTAGTGCGCGCAAACGCCTAAACCAGGCTAGTTTTCTATGACTGGTCCATTCTACAGCTTGTATTGTACGGTACGCCTAGACTGTTCACAGAGTCGCGAGACCCTTGAACGCGATTGTTAAAGCTAGAAGAGAAGGGGGGCGGGGTGGGGGATGGAAGGTTCTCCCATCCCATCCCTCGCGCGCGCGCTTGCTTCGCTGGCGGTTTCTCTCGTGTTTTTTTTTAAATTTGTTTTCGTTGAACCAATAGAGGCTGAATGGTAAAGTCTGCATACGAGTCTAGTGGCTTACCAGACTTGAGCTTATCCCGGTCGTTGGGAGGCGCGGTGGCCTAATGGTTTGTGCGCTGGACTATGGATCGAACGATCCGGGCTCGAGCCCTGGCCGGGGCACTGCGTTGTGTTTTTAGGCAAGACACTTTACTCTCATAGTGCCTCTCTCCACCCAGGTGTATAAATGGGTACCGGCGAATTTACTGCTGGGGGTAACCATGCGATGGACTAGCATCCCATCCAGGGTGGAGTAGAAATACTCCTAGTCTCTTCATGCTACGGAAACCGGGATAGATGCTGAATCGTTTACGGTAAGTCCCGCTCGCTAACCCTGACTTCAATTTTTTTCTCCAGAGGAAAAGACAAATAACTGGTTCATTCGATTTCGTACAGTAAGATACAAACTGAGAGTTTGTGTTTAATTAGTGGCTAAGAGCGGGACTTCGTACTTGACTTATTAAAGAAATGTAATGTTTGGTTTTGTCCATCACAGGAAAGGCGAAGAAGTAAAAATTGTTCAAATGAGACATGACTTACCGTGCTTTCTTGGTCTTCGGTTATCGATTCTTCTAACCGGAAACTTGCTTCGACAACATCTTCTGGCAAAGCCACTTTATTTACTTCATGTACAAGACAATAACTTTCTTCCGCAAAAACACAAGTGTTCTTCTGGTCATTCTCTGCATTTTCCAGTCCTCTCTCTTCACTGTCTTCCTCTTTTGTTTCATTTCCTTTTGTTCCATGTTCTTCCTCATCACAATCATACGCTTCTTGGTTGACCTTTTCTTCAATAGCAGTTCCTGCTAAATGACTTATTTTTTGCCTGCACTGTGGGCATATTGCTAGAAAATTAAGGTAAGAATAATAAGTTATTTGAACTTCCATTCTAATAAGCGCTCTTGTTCCAATAAGCCCTCCATTCTATAAGAGCCTTATTTCAATAAGCGCCCGCCCTCTTCCAACAGGCGCCTGCATTCTAACAATTGCCCCTATTCTAAGAAGCTAGCCTATTTCGTTTTTCGCCCATACTCTCGGTGGCCCTAATCCAACAAGCACCCCTAACAACAACAACAACAACAACAACAACAATATTGACGATGGTGATGATGGATGATGATGATGATGATGATGATGATGATGATGATGATAATGGCAATCCTAATGACAATAATATTTTCAATTGATAATAGGCATCTCTATATTGGATGGTCATAGATAAAGCGTTTCCCTTCTTTGAAGGTCAGCCAGCTTTAAATTATATCGAAGGAACTTACGCGAGCCAACATGAATAACTTTTCCGGTTTCAGCAACCAAGACTTTAGCCTGAAACAAGTTGACACCACGATTTCCTTTTGGTGGTTGTGACGAGTGACCACTAAACTCCTTTTGAATGCAACAACGCGACTTTCCACAGGTCCAACGTATTCCGTAAATGTCACGATGACGAGGACAGATTGTTATGCACTCATGTTCAGCAGTCAATTCAAATTGACCTGCATTGAAAAATATGTAAACGCCGTCATAATTTAAAACTGCAGATATGCTTGGCCAAGCCCAGATTTTTGTTCATTCTGACAGCAAGAAATAAAAAAAAACTCTGGGAAAGATTAAGATCGAAACCTGAACAATCGTGATACGAAACATAAGGAACACCAAGAAAGACCAAACAGGGTCTCTTAGGGGTTTACTGCTCCAAAAGAGCGGGGCTCCAGCAGATCCCCGACCCCACCCCTCCCGACCCCTCCACCCCCTGGAACCTGATCAAATCAGTCGATATGTTGGATGATATCGGAACTACATGATGTGACAACTTTGACAGTAATATTATAACAGGGACCGTTGGAGAGCTACAATGAGCAGCCGAAGGGGAAAAAACGATTTGACTTGTATAATTGTTTTGCTTACAAGAATTTTAACTATACGAATGTATTTGCTGAATAGATTTAGATATTTTACCTGCTCTAGCGAAGATCAACTGCATCTCGCTCGTGAGAGAGGAATCGATCACATTGAAGCCCTTGAGATGTGGTTTTATGTCTTTTGTACACTCTGCTAACATTATACACTCAGTATTATTGGCTGATGACGTACCATGGCCACAAGAATCGCCAACAAACTTTGAAAAACCACACTTTGCCATGACGAGCACTCTGAAATTTTTTCAATATACCGGATACTTTCAGTCTCCCTGATTTCAATCATGAAGTGAACAACACGCCTAACAAATTCGACATTACTTACTTAGTCTGCGTAAAAGGCCATAAAAGAGGATACAATTGAGCAACTGTAGCGTGTGTGCTCGCTGGAGCACCAGTTTTCTTGTCTTGTACACTGCGTATTCCCTAATAGCTAGGTAAAATACCTTCATGAGTACGTAATCAACAGTGACTGCCTCGACAGAGAGAAAAGGACAGGGTTGTTCGTTTCAGTCGTGAGAAACCGCGGAATAAATTTAGACCGCTAATTAAATTATTACTTATTATTATTTTCAAAAGGAGTAAAGGGATGTCCACAACACCGTAGCTAAAATGAAACAATCATGCAACAAGAGAAGAGATACTATTTTCAAAAGTACATGATTGAAATGCTACGTTTCGTTTTTTTTCGCCAAAACACTTTTCGGAGGAACAAAGGTATTTTAAACCCTGCATATGGCTCCAGTCAATTCTTTTGCTTATTTACTTTGAAATCCACGGCTTTGCCAATATTCACTTAAAGTGCGTTTTCATGAATTGTATAGATTTTAATTCACCAGTATTTAAAAAACAAACAAAGTGAAGTGGAATTTGCAAACTCTGCAAATGTGATAGTAATTAACTGATACATTCAAACATAGCCATAAGTTATTGCGCTTTTCGGAATGAAAGTTTCACAACTGTAAGGTAAATATCTTTACCAGCTTCTTTCTTCATTGGCTGAGCGAAGTCGGTAACGGAAAATGAACGCAATTCAGGTTTAGAAATATACCCTTAGTTTTAAAAATAGCCACGGTTTTTTCGGTAATTTAATTAGCATCGTAGAGTCTGAAGAACGCGACGAGGTTGTTTATTTCACCATTCGGATATTGATTATTCCCTTCAGTGTTGTTTCAAACCAGTCGCTCGTCTCGTCCAAAATGAGGAAATGTGCCCAGGTTTTAAATTTTGTTGCACCGAATTTAACTGATAAAGTGTTGACCCGCTGTTAGAAAGCCTTATGGAGACTGACAAAAAAACAAAGCAGACTGAGCTACGTTTATGCGTGACACTGCTATATGGCATCTTCACGGGTATACTTCGGTATCATCGATAAAACCGGTAAGCAAAAAGTGGTTTAAACCCTATCTGTACATCTTTTGCATGATATTCGTTCGCTTATTCAGTGAATAGGTTGCTTAAATTATGTAAAAGAAAAATACTTTTCTTGTCATTTCTGATATGTATTTATCGGAAGAGCGGCTTTCTTTCAGGGCAGACATTTAAACGAATGGACTAAGCATTAATCGCGAATCCTCTTCAATATATATCATTCCAACGACTTTGTACGAGAGTATGTATTCATGAAAGTAATATATCTCTGCTCAGAAGTAAATGTTCCTTAAATCTTTTCGATTATTGAACAATAATTCAACTCTTTCCCTTTATTATTGTTGATGTTACTGGTCGCGCGATAGTCAAATTCTAACAATTTGTTGAATTTTTTTTTCGCGTGCCTTTGAAGTTGCCCATTTTTTTATTTGCTGAATCAAAACAGCGATAAAAACTGTACATTCAGGTAAAATACGTAGTTCTCAATCGACATCACATGGGAGATATTGGTCTTTTAGTATGCAGTAAATTTAGAAGTCCCAAAAGCAACCTTGAAGTACACTACAACGATTTCCTCGTTCAGTGCCAAAACGTTGCTTGTTTGCAATATATCTGATGCTAAACAGGAGTAAAAAAATAGTTCTTTAGAGCAGTGAAAATAGGTTTTGCTAAAAGTTTATGGTATGCTCGGAGGTCGAGTGACAAGAAGGGCTTGGATCCGCCATATTGGATCCCCTTCGGAGACGATCGAAACTGGCCATCAACACAATTCCCAAAGTAAAAACTAAAAGAACTAAAAAACATCCATTTCGTAGTTAGGACCCTAAACCAAGACTACATGCAAAATTTCAGCCAAATCGGTGAGGTACCGTGGCCGGCCCAAGTTCGAATCTTACAGAGTACGACTCTTAAATGGCCAGAAAATAAAGTAAAGGTCCTTGGTGTCTGGCTTTCTACCGATCCCAATATCACATTAAATATAAATTATAGAGAAAAAGCGGACAAAATTAAAAACATCTTAAGCAATTGGAAATATCGCAGGCTAACGTTACTCGGCAAAATCCAAGTTATTAAAAGCTTAGCAGCAGCTCAACTTACGTATATTTTAGCTCCGCTGGCGACAAATCACAAAACTATCAAAGAAATAAACAATCTTTTCTACAGCTTTCTTTGGGACAATAAGGGCGATAAGATTAAGCGAAGTGTCATGATAAATGACTATAAAAACGGAGGGTTAAAAATGGTTGACATTGCTCTGTTTACCAAATCGCTCAAGACTGCTTGGATTAAAAAATACCTTGACGATTCTAACCGCGGAAAATGGAAAGAATTTTTTGAACTTGAACTTAGGAAATATGGCGGCAAACTAGTCTTCACATGTAATTTAAACAAGCTTGACACTTCAAACTTGATATCGGTCCAAGACCCCTTTCTACAAGAAATTTTAGAAATATGGTCAGAGGTTAACTTTGATGATAAAATCGAAACCGAGCAGCAATTTCGTGAACAACACATATGGCATAATTCGCTAATTAGGATCGAAAACAAACCGGTCTTCTACAAACACCTTTTCCTGCATGGAATCACTAAGGTAGCCCAGTTCATGACGGACTCGCACCGTTTTCTCCCCCTTGCGGATTTTATCAGAACTTACAATATACGAATACAACCCATTAAGTATTTCGGCCTTATTTCAGCCCTTCGGCATCATTACAACACTTACAACACTAACTTTCTTGGTAAAGAACCTAGTAGCACGGACACTCCCGATACCTTCTCGGAGTCTTTTATTAAGAACGAAAAAGCGAACAGAGTTGTATACCAGAAGCTCCTCTCTTCCAAAAGCACCGTTCCTTTAAAAAGCCAAGAGAAATGGAACGACAACATTAAATCTGATGAAAGACGCTCTGCTGACTGGACTAGCGCCTACTGCCTGGCAGCCAGGTGCACAAAAAGCACAAAACTTGTAAACTTTCAATTTAGATTCCTTCACCGTATTTTACCAACGAACCTTTTCCTAACAAAAATTGATATAAAACAGGACCCGAACTGCTCTTTTTGTACCAATCATCCTGAAAACCTGATCCACCTACTCTGGAACTGTACAGTAGTAGCCACCTTTTGGGAAAATTTGACTGAAAAACTTAAACAGGTCAATCTAATGACGATAGACTATTCAAAACACACCGCCATATATCTGGGTCTGAGACCGGACACCTCTAAGTTCTCACTTCAACTAAATTTCTGCTTTTTACTGGCAAGATATTATATATGGTGCTGCAGGGTCAGCAAGAAGATCCCGATTTTAACAACTTTTCTCGTGTCCCTAAAATCGCAGTTTCGCATAGAGTCCAACAACCTTGATGCAGTTTCTAAGAAATGGAATCCTCTACTTCCACTTCTCAACATCACGTCGGCTCGGGTACCATAAAAGTCATCTATCTACCTTCTGCAAGCGAACCAAGGCCAAGTGCAATTGAGAGTTACCACCACCATTTTTTATTTAAATTTCTTATCTCGCAAATCTTTCTGCACTGCTAAATTATTTATTTATTTATATATCTCTATTTATTGACTATATTTATGATAAGTTTTTAATTATTAGTAGAGGAGTCGCCTTTTAGGTATTTCAATGTAAGTAATTATGTAGTGTTTTTATTGTAAGTAGTGCATCGTAAGTAGAGTACTGTTAACGTTGTATTGTAAGTAGCGCCCCTGTGTAAGTAGTGTAAGCGATGTAGTTAAATGTAAGTTTCAATGTAATGTAACTTGTATGCGTCCTGCAATCAATAATAATAATAATAATAATAATAAAAAAAAAAAAAGTATGGTTATACGGAAATCTGCCCACTCACTGAAATACTTAGGGTGCGTTCGTTTGGGATCAATCCGGAATAAGAATAATTGGAATAATGCAAGTTAGCGTTCGTTTGGCTGCTCTTCCTATTCCGGAATACCGGTACTTAGATTTCCATTCCGGTTATTCTGCTCCCACGAGCAGAATAGCCGGAATATATTCCAGAATATATTCTTATTCCAGAATATCCCCAAACGAACGCGCCCTTACTATTCTACAGTTTTGTCCCGTTTGATTGCATGTCTCGTCCTCACTTTCATCCGCCATGATGATTACGCACTTCCTCCTTATCCTTCTTAGCCGCGAGAAGATTGAGGCGAGAGGTTTTTGGGGATGCGCAGAGTGGTCAGGGGGGTGGCGGTGGGATGTTTGGTACATCGTGGGTGGGAGGGAAGTACGTCAGATTACGTGACTGGAATGGGGTCATAGATCAAAACCGAAGAAGATGAGGAAAGTGGTATGTGCGACGGAATGGGTATTCTCCTTAATTCCCAACCATTATTTGAACTCATCACGGAACGCTCCGTCTCCCAAGGATAAGCGTTGCGTGACGACGACCTAAGCAACGTCTCACCTGAACGTCTGCAAAGATGAAGGAGACTTCAAAGTATTGTGTTTTCTTCTTAAAGCCCTGGCCAAACGGTAACGATTAAGACCGACCAACGTGACTACGATAAACTGAACAAAGCCAAGTGCACTGGGTACCAAACGGCAAATGGACAAAACTTGCAGCATTCGGATACCGGATGAACGTTTCGTTCTCACCGTGTTTCCACTAAATAGAAATGGCAGTGATGTAGAACTTGAAACTATAACGAAAATGAAACTTTCCACGTTTAGTACGTTAATAAAAAAAACCTCAGTAAAGTCCTTGATCCATTCAAATGAGGAAACACTTTGTACTGTTTTTATCCATCGCCTGACGTTTTCATGTGACTTTCCTACGATTCACTTTGTCGCTCAGTCGTGCACATAATTTTGAAAACAGCTATTTCCTTCAATTAAAGGGGGAGGGGGCTTCTGAAGGCTTGCCTATGAATGTTGAATTATACGAAGATAATTGCGACAGTGCACAGAAGAGGTGTTATTTACTTAAAAAATGGGGTGGGGGGGGGGGGGGGGGGCACCCCTGGATCCGCCACTGACTAAAACAGTGATCGATTTCAGCGTGGTGCAAAGCGGAGGATATTCGCCCGGCTGCTTCGCTTCTCGATAAAAGTCCTCCATTATTGTTAGCTAGGTAACTTTTTAAAATTCGATAAAATCGTAACATGGTAGCGATTTTTAGTGGTATTGAAGTGTTTTGCTTTCGCGCCTCTTTTTAAAACTGCTTTTAATCTTTTCAAAGGGTTGGCAGCGGCGTTGCTACCTGCACATGCGTACCTGAAAAATAGAAAATAGAAAGAAAGAAGAAAGAAGAAAGAAAGAACGCTTACCTCGCCATTACACTTACATTTTGAACAAATGTGAAAAAAGCACGTGCTGAAAAGCAAGTGAAAAGAAAAAAAAACAGATTCGAGACTTGAGGGAAAGGGGGAGAGGACGGTTTGGAAAATTGTGCGTACCCCGGGAAAAAGTCCTGGCTACGCCCCTGGTTGGGTAGAAGACTGAGAAATCGGCCTAAACCGTTCTGTGAACAAACGCGCAAACTGAATGACTCTTTGAAACTCCTTTTGTTATTTATCAGTTTTATTTTCCCATTAATCATTTCTGTTAATTTGAGCATAGAATCAGCAAGTATAAATCAGTACAAACAAAAAGAAACGAAAGGCTTTGCACCCCAAAATCCGCCTAAAAAATCACCGCCACTTAATTAGAGTTACCAATCAAAAACCGGCAACGAAGAGCTTTTGATACATAAGTCTTATTTGATGAATAAATTTATGATGCTACCTTGTTTCAAAGCTTTTCATTAGTTAACAACAAATCACAGACATCCATGTTGTTCCTGATATATTAAAGGTTATTTCGAACTTTTGGTTTTTAACAGATCGACTGACCAAAATGTAGTCTATAGACTAGTTACAAAAATAAAGACTCGCAATATTGCAGTCAAGAACATAAGTGGAAATTGAACAATAATTTACATAGACTGGGCCATTTCAGAGTTACCCATTGCCTCTGTTTCAAAACGAGTCTACGTGCGAAACCATTCAAATGAAAACGTGTTCCACCTTCACGTCCATTTTCATGCAAATCAAAGTCACTTGCATTTGAATGGTTTCGCATGAAGACTTGTCTTGAAACTGAGGCTTAAGTCAACTCCCAAATGGCTATTAGACTGGCTAGCAAACAGTTCCTTCTCAGGTGTTCTGTTTATAACTTTGTCACTATTAGTAAGGCATAAAAAAGGGTCCAAACAATATCTCGTCCCGGGCTGCACCTTCAAATACAGTATCGTTCTCCTCAAAAGCCAGACAATTCATCCTGCTGCAAATCACTTTTTGTCCGGTTTGCACTCTGGTCCCTCGACACATGGAGCAATTTTGTTCTTCAAGTAAGTTGCTGCTCCTGCACCAACTGAAAAAAGTCCCACTTTTGCTCCTGCGCCCAGCCCAGCAGCTCCAATACTCTGAAGCACTGCAAATACGCTTGAGGAGGCCACCGCTCCCCCATACACTGCAGACTGGATGCTGGCAGCAATTGAGCCTGCAGCCACTCCACCAGCAGTGAATCCTGCTGCACCTAGGGCGAAGGGAGCAGCAGCTACGGCTGCAGTGCCCCCCAATACAGCAGCTGCAGTATATTCCTTCCAACACCAAGTGTTTTCGTCACCAGTCTCTGTCTCATCTAGCATAGGAAAACAGATGAATTATATTAAAAGATCACACTATTCTACACAAGTTTGTTACATGCCAGTACAGCAAAGTGGTCTTACCAATCCTCCCCCTATAAGCCTTTTTAAAAAAATAAGAAAAAAGCACACACAGCCGAAATACTAAGAAGCCACAAATGAAAAAGACTGAAGAAAAGAAAAGAAAAGAAAAGGTGAAAAAGATTGAACTGACAAAACCGGGCCTGTAATGATTGATTTCTTGAGGGTAAAAGGGCCCGGTTTGCCTTGTCTCGACACTGACTGTTGAAAGACTGGGCACCAGATCATCTGGAATCTATTTTTAGGTCGTTTTCTGGGAAACAGCAGAATTGCGAATTAAAATAAACCCGAATCTTTCTAACTTTTAAGTCAAAATCATATTTTTAAAATATGATTTTCTTTGGTAGCATTGCCCGAGTCCTGTTTTAGCGCGTCCTGTAAACGAAAGTTTCAGTCAAAAATGTGTTCAATCATGTTAAATCCTGCGTTCGAATTCGGTAAGCAGATTTACAAAAAAATCTTATTTCTTTCACTTCGAATCGAAACATTGCTATGGTCATTATATCATCTAACTGACTCGACCATTTCAACCGAAGAAGACGAAGAAACTCACTCGTATTTTATGTACCAAAAACAGTAACAGAAGAATCTGGTAAAGCAAGAGAAGAATTTTTAGGATTAAAGCTCGGAACAAGGTGAGCTCAAACCGGAAGTGTGTAAAATTAATACAACTATTGCGTCCTCGAAATTGTCCTTTCATTTCACGCTCCACAACCCAAATATCTATTTATGGCTGGATATTTCGAACATGCAGACCAAGGAGGTTTACTAAGTTTTCGTCGGCGATATCATTTAAGTTAAACTGCTTACGGTCTGCAAAAGATGTAAACAAGTTACGCCAATGGGTGTTACTAAACAGAGTAACGGAGTAATGAGTAACGAGTAACGGAGTAACAAGAAACCGAGTAACGGGAAAAAAATTCCATAGGTAAAAAAAAAAAGATACAAATTCTAAAAAAAAATTACAAATCAAGCCTTGGAGTAATTTCATCGATAACACGACTACATGACAACCTTTTGTTGCAATGCACAACGGCCGAGAGGATTTTCGCGCTAAAAATGTCAAGTGACTGCGTCTCACTCAGTCAGAGCATGGCTCGCCTCGGGGAAGGTAAGAGTTTTTTTTTCTCTTTTTATCGCTCATATTTGTGGAACAGCCGATATAGTCCGCAATAATTACAAAAGCAATGAAGAAAGATGCTGTTTGGGCTGCCTTATTAAGGGTTATGGACTGTTTTCTTTGCCGGTTTTCCTGCCACTTTCACTGTTTGTTTTTGATTACCTCCAATTGGGCTTTCTGCCCAGTATAATTTCTCTCCATCAAAACAACAGATGACTACGATATCATTATTATATCGGATAACTCGGGAGATGAAGGTAACAGTATTTTATAATTGTCTTTATCGTTGCCACTGCAGGTCTCCTTTGAGGCATTTGCGGAAACATCCGTGTTCATAAAACAAACACTATGCAAGGAATTCGAAGATACTATAAATAGACTGGGACTTTTATTTGGTACAACGTCCGTTAGGTTGGATTTCTGTGTTACTTATAAATTACAAATTGTTTTACCGATCAAATTGTAACCATTATGGCCGAGTGGAAAACACATATTCGACTTTAGTACTATATTTTCATGATTAAATTATCGCGGTAAATATTCCCATCGGCGCCAACTTCAGACAGAATTAATGCACGAAAAACTAAAAATACCATTACCGATTTCCCTCGTTGAACTCGAAACCTTAAGTTCTTAATTCATATCTATTGCAGAAACTGAATTAAATAAAGAAATGTTGGTATTCCGGCCATATATTTTTTTATGCGTTGAGCGACCTTTTTCCTATTTTTCGATAAGACGATAAGCCTAAAAACATTTAGCCTGCAAGCAGGCTCTCGTATACTCAAAGTGGTCGTGGAATCGATTTAAATTCCATCGCATGTTAGCTGCACTGAAAAAAAAACGTCCTCGCTTACAATATCGTCCGTTTTAACTTCAGAGTCGTCGAACAAGTACAACTCCAAATCAGGTAAAAGGGACAACGAGTCCGCCATTTGTTTTGCTTTCTTAATGCAGCCAACCGGAAAATACTGTCCCATTTGCCACACGGAATACCCGGAATTTCAATCCGGAATTCTAGGTCCTTATTTCTATGTTTTATTTGAATGTTAGTATTATTATTATTATTATTATTATTATTATTATTATTATTATTATTATTATTATTATTATTATTATTATTATTATTATTATTATTTTTAGTATTTTTATTTTTTTTTTTACCTATGGAATTTTTTTTCCCGTTACTCGGTTTCTCGTTACTCCGTTACTCGTTACTCGTTACTCCGTTACTCTGTTTAGTAACACCCTTACGCCAATTGCTACAACCTACTGTTACCCTTTTCCTTTGAAGTATGTGTGTTTCTCCCCAAAATATACAATAAATGCGCGTTACTCATTGTAAACGACCACTGTGTCGAGTTGAAAGCCATCGGAAAATCTTATGCAGTGTCATCACTTTCTCTGCAACCATGCTCGGCAATGAATAATCATCTAATGCTTGAAATTAAACATGCTCCATTTGAGGTTACATTTCTGCGCTTACCTTTGGCGTTGCCGTACGTTGGCGAACAGCATGTAAAAAGCAAGACAATACAGAGAAATAAGTTCCACTTCATTTTGATCGACAGTCCCATGATCTTACCCTCTCTCAAACTTTGCTTCCCTTGCAGATTGTTTTTCTCTCGGTGCACCGGGGAAGTATGTTCTATATTTACCAGCATACGTAATGTAACGCGTAACGCTCCGATTGGAGGGCTTCAGGACGAATATAATAAAGCCTATTTGTCATTAAATCGGCTAAAACATATCACATATCCCATCGGCCCGCAACAATAGAACTACAGAAACACCAATCACAGCAAGCACTTATCACAACACAAAAGTTTATGATTTTCTGCATGAAAAGGAAAAACCGAAACTGCAACCACAGCAGAATGTTTGGAGGCTTGTGTGGTAGCCTAATACCCAAGGGGGGACTCAGGTATATCAGTGGCGACGAGGTGCGAATGAAGCCAAATCTTTCAACTCCCAGAAGTCCTATTACTCTTGTCATGGAATGTCTGTATGTCTCGTAAATTACATCCATTTTGTTTCGTATGAAATATTTTGTTAACATTATAAATTCTGTAGGACGCCGTTACGTAACTTTTATTCTTTCAGATTGTAACATGTTTGCCATTACGTAACCAATTCTGTAGTATATTTATTTTCAAATCAGCTTCTATTGTAAATTAGTAGTATGCAGGCCCTTAGACTGGGGGGGGGGGGGGGGGGAAGGTCAGGGGGTTCAGACGACCCTCCCCCCTCCATCCCCGACTGCTTAAAAAAAGGCCCGGTCCGCGGAAATGTAGAATATATGAATATATGACCGGCTTGCAAATAATTTTTACTGACGTTATTTGTATTTATTTTAAACAAAAATGACCGATTTTCCCAAACTTTTCGCCTGTATTTCTCTCTTTTCCGTGTTCAGACTAGAATCAAAGGCGGAGCGTGACTCAAGTGATATCTCATATTGATTTCACCAATTTGAATGTCACGGCCGTACAACAAATTTACTAAAGGACGAGTTCTGAAAAGTTATGAAGGATAGCCAAAAGCAAACCATTAACATCCAATTCTGGTATGCAAATCTGCATGTTGCAGGAACTGAACTGTGTCGAGTACATAGCAATGGGCAAAGCTGCTTGGCCAACCTTGCGTGTCTTGACCTGTCTTCACAGCCATTGTGATTTCCCTCTGTACGTACCTTGACACAGTAGCAGACTGTTAAGCTCGCTTGCGTTCCAGTGGATTATAACCGTAGACTATGGCCGTAACGGCTTAGCGACGTAGCTAACCTAGAAGCCCGCAGTAGGCCCAATTCCAAGATGAACCTATCTTAGCATCATAAATCTCTCAACTACCCTTTCAAAATGAGATCAAGGCTCACCTGTAGTAAGTGAAAACTGGGGAGCCTTCTATACTAGCCACGTGACTGGCAAACGCAAACGTTATGTGATGTTATGAAAGACAAGTTCAATTATTTAGGAATGAGTGAAAATGAGTGCAATTCTAAGTTGTGCAATGTAGAAACAAAATAAGGTGCTGTAGAAATAAAAAATAAATAAAGTAGAAGACATTTCCGAGGGTCTTTATTTGAAAAATTTTGAAACAGTTTGGAACATGTAAAGAGGGAGGTTGTGAGGAGGTGAAGTTGGATGTTGTGTCTGTTTGGGGCTTTGTGGTTCAAGTACAAGGGCAAGAACGGAAACGCAAGGTGAACTAAAAATAACACTCAAACGTAGGACACAGCTTTGTAAATACATGGTTTCGTCACAACGCTAAAAAGACCCTGTAAGTCGATCTGAGTTTGGGAGAAATCAAAAGTAAGTTGTACACTGTTCCTAAACTCTACAACTTGTGTTAGAACTAACACAGTCCGTGTTAATATTTGTTAACGCTCTTTACAACATAGCGTGACATTTGACCATGTTTGCGAAAAACCCTTTGGAAAAAGCTTTCTAATGTCATTTGCTACGATTTTACTTTGCACAACAGGATCAAATATGCGATGGAAGCTGAACCGGGGTCTGAACCAAGCAAGCGTGCTTGTTCGCACGCACTGCTCCAGGTTGTTTACCCGTGACCATGACGCCACGTTTGTCAGAGAGTATAGCGTAACATCAAATTTATTCACTCCTCGCCGAGCAAGTCGATTTGACTGTTCCAGTGGAAGCCTTTGTAACCAGTATCGTGCCTTTTCTATGGTAAGTAATACTACTCTTTAAAGACATTCGAGCTGCTTGTTACAGAACCTAATTAATTAAACCGAATCTGCGTCAACAGTCTTGGACCGAAGTCTCCTACCTTATTATAGGAAATTTAACGCTTCATGAAATTAACGCGAATTTGGAAAATTCGCGTTAATTTAAGTCGCGTTAATTTTTGCGAGCGTTAATTTCCGCGCCCTTATTTTAGTGGAGCGTTAATTTCCGCGCCATTAATTAAGTGGATTGTTAACTTGGACTTTTTTTAGCATTGTTTTATCAGGGTTGAGATCAACCGGCATCGTTGGCGCTGAAAAGAACGCTCGAAGTATCGAGATTCGTTTGGGTTTTGGATTTTGTTAACTTGTTACGAGTGTGTTACAATAAATTTAAAAGTTCCATTACTTTCTGTGGCCGCGTTAATTTCCTTCATTTTGAAATTTTTGCACCTCCTTCGCTTTAATTTCCTCTATTGGAAAGTGATTTTTCCTTCACATCGCGTTAATTTAAGTCGCGTTAATTTCCAATACCTTAATTAACACGAGCGTTAATTTCCTATAATAAGGTATATTCTGTCGAGCCACAGGTAGACCAAGCATGATATTTGCATATATTAAAATGTCGGTCTTTATATAAGAATTTGTATGGGTTTTTAAACGGGGAACTTTTAAACAATAAATAGAAGCTAAAATTACTAAATAACATGGTGTTGTTTGCTAACGCTACAGCGTGTTTGCAAGCAATTTGGAGCTATTTTACTTCTATTTACTATTACCTACTGTTACCGTGTATAATAATGATAAGGTATGACACTTCAGTCGCTTCTAGCGTTCGACACGTGTTTAAACAAGCTCGAATTTCACCCACAAAAATAGTTTCGGCTGTCATAAGGATCCACATGTGAATTAAATAATGACACACGAATGTTTTTTCTGAAAACTACTTGCTCATACCTCGGCTACCGCAGCAACTAGCCGCTTCTGAAAATCCAAAATCTGTTCAAAATAGCCGCCATATAAGCCGTGACGCTCACAACAGCAAGAAAATAGCCCGAAATAGACTGGACAATAGTCAAATTAAACCCAACGGAGAGGGGCACGCTATTTTTGTTCGCGCTTCAGCTTGTTTTCACTTCGAGCAAAAATAGCATGCCCCTCTCCGCTGGGGTTCACTTTGACTGGGTATCCAGACTATTTCGGGCTATTTTGTTACTGTCGTGAGCGTCACGGCCTATATGGCGGCTATTTTGAACAGACTTTTGATTTTCAGAAGCGGCTAGTTGTCGGGATATGTGAGGTATGAGCAAGACGTGTTCAGAAAAACATTCGTGTGTCATTGTTTCATTCACATGCGGATTCGAATGACAGCCAAAGCTATTTTTGTGGATGAAATTCGAACTTATTTCAACACGTGTCGAGCGCTGGAAGAGACTGAAGTGTCCTACCTTGTCATATTATTATACACGGTAATAGTAGCTAATAGTAAATAGACGTAAAATAGCTCCAAATTGCTTGCAAATTAACACGCTGTAATTAACGTTAGCAAAGAACACCATGTTATATGCAAGTACATTTTGGCACAGGTTCGTTGCTATTTTGAAAAACAAAGCCGTCGTCCCCCAAGCGCTCAAAATGGAGCGCGAAATAAAGTTTGATTCATTTGTGAACAGCATTCAGCTTCAGGTGAGAAAAAAAAACAAGTTTAGCATGTTTTTGGAATTATAAGGACGGCATGACAACATCGGACTGACTAAGGTAATGTACACTTGTTTTAACATGAATAGAAATACGTCGAGTTGAGTTCATCGAACAATGATGATTTCATTCACAGCCGTCAAAAGTTTAATTCAAGTTCTGCTTCTCGAGCACTTCGCAGTGTGCAGCTATCGTGTTGTGTGTTGTTCAGTATACACGAGGATATGCTGTATAAAATAAAGACACATTTTCCTACTAAAAGTTTGGGGGACTTCTGTTCATAATTCTCTCGTAAATTATAAAAACCGACATGTTTGTTTTGTGGAAACGCGGCGACGAGCTGCTTTTTCGCTCGCCTTCAAATGTCACTGAACAGACGTTTGAAAATCACTGTTTATGATACTACTTCTGTCGAAATGCGAGAATTAAAGAGAATGGCCTGTCAAGTGTTTTGATGTAATTTTAATTAATTTCATCGGCCACTTTCCAAAATATTCGCAAAGAATAGACCTTTTTCGCTTGGGCGGTTTGTTTTCCCATTACAGACCACGTGATATTCTCTAGAGAATTTTTCTTTTATCCACATGAAATTTATTCATTCATATACACGCGACTATTTGAAAATTTGAAAGCAAGAATTCTCAAGAGTATCATCACATGGTCTGTAATGGGCAACAAAACGCCAAAGCGAAAAAGGTCTATTTCAGGCCGCAACTTAGAAGTCCAATGGTGTCGAAGTAGTGGGTCACGTCATTTTCTCGCGAGCACATCAGTTTCAAAAAATAGCTTATTCGCGAAAGACTTAGCACGCGCCCTAACACAAGATGTACACTTCTAGTCATGGACTTCTGTCTAGACCAAACGGTTCCAAAATCTTACCCTTCAGGAGAGTAACTCTGGGTTTTATTTACTGTAGCCAAACAATCAGGTTTTATAGGTGTCAGTCCTTTGCTGCTAGTAAATGATGTGGCCGCAAATCCACAATATAAAGATTTTTGTTAATAAACTTAACTTTTCCTTGACTAGAAAATGAGTTCAGACACCATCAAGCTGTTGATTTGTGGAAGTGGCAATGGTGCGCATGCGTTTGCCGGTATTGCGTCATCCTTGAGAGGTACTGAAGTACGAGTGCTTAGTTTGTATCAAGATAAAGCAGAGCGTTGGAGTTCTGCAATGCAGAAGAACGACCTTGAACGTAACTTACATCGGAAGGGAAAAGAACCAACTTCTATTACGTCCAAACCTGCACTGGTTACGAAAAACCCAGAGGATGCTATGCGAGATGTCGACATCGTGGTCTTTGTGGTGCCAGCATTTGGCCATCAAGTTTTTTTTGACACCCTAAAACCTTACATAAACCTGGCACGACAATAGTTGGTCTACCAGGAGCACCAGGTTTTGAATTTCAAGTTCACTATGTGTTGGGCGACAGAGGACGGCAATGCACCATCATGAGTTTTGAGTCATTACCATGGGCATGTCGTATCGCTGAGTATGGTGCCAAATGTGAGGTTTTTGGCACGAAGGAAACCCTGCAGGGAGCAATGAAGGTACAATAAATATAATTATTATTTATTAAAAATATTTCTCCGTTTCTGATTGGCTTTCCGCAATCCCCGGCTAACTCCAGCTAACCGACTAGCACCGACCAAATTTGGAAGACGTTTTATTATTGGACGATTGACGTCAATCGTCCAATAATAGAAAAATTATTGGATGAGTGAGGCCACGCACCAAACTGCTAGAAGGTTTGAACATTGAGACGAAAACATTTCTAAATTATTAGATGATAAAGATAGCAAAAACAAAAAAATAAGCTTCGAAAGGAAATCACTTGATTTTTAAAGCTTATCTTCAGGAGAGAAACATCCAAAATCCAGCAGAAGCGGAGGAATTGGCCACTGTTTTGCGAAAATTCTACGTCGAAGTGAGAACCCATTTAAATTCTTTTTGTGATTTAGAGCTCTGGAAATATTTTGAATGAATAATAAAACAATTATTCAATTCGGCTTTCGTATGATATGAAGAATAATGCAGATCTCGGAGGGTGTTAACACCCTCCGAGATCTGCATTTTTCTTAACATCATACTCAGCCTCATCCCAAAATTGCTAAGTATCTCCTATCTGTCGAGGCAGTGTTCGAGCAACTTCGGAATACCCGGCTACCTTCGCGCTTTGTAAATCTACTGCTCCCTTGCTCCCGCAGCGGAGGAGAAAACATTATTTGTTGGTGAAATTCCGCTGTATACATTATTATTATTCCCTACTATCGCTCACTCTTCGGTTTATTATGGCGACCTCGGAACTGCGGGAGCAGTACTCGAAGAGGCATAAAAGTGGCCGGGTATTCTGAAGTTTAGCCCAGTGATTTTGTCGGTCCTGGGTGACTGTAGGAGAAAGAGTCACTTAGTTCATAACAATTAATAATAAAAATTGGGTCACCGAGTTCGTAAATGAGTTATAACTAGTCTAAAGCTAGCGTATCAAAGTTCTGTTTTACAATAACTGAGCAAATTCTCGCTCGCTGATTGGCTAGTTTTTATTGTCAATAAGAGTACAGACGGATGAAATTTGAAAAGCTGACGCAATCAGCGAAAGTTTTGTCGAACTTTTCAGCACTGATTCAACGCTGCATTCTTGATATGGCGAGAATCATACCACAAATCTAGTAGTCTTCAATGAAGAAATCATCTAAAATTTATGGGTTGAAACTGAAGAAACCATTCCAGCCTTAGAGCGAAAAGATGAGGATGTCTATTGAGGCTTCAGACCTGAAAATCGGCGGTGAGCGGGAAATTTGTGCTGTAGTGTAGTAAGAAGCTGAATTGCGTTTTAGCGGACAATTTGGTAAGCAGTTTTCACTGGATTAAAGGTTAGTTGAGTAATTGGAATATTACCTTGTATTTCTGGCCATATTCTTACTAAACGTTTAATTTACGAGCCTGTGATTCTCCTTATTACAGCGATGAAATTCAGATTATGCGGCGGTGCGGTGATCGCATCTTGACTCTTGCATTTCTTTCCTAGTTTAAAAATCAGTTTTGGCTTTTTGTTATTGTAAAAAACAAATTGACGTCAGTTTTTTTATGTGTCTGTCCTGTTATTGATGATAAATTTCGTCATAACATTGTCAAAGTTTGTTGTAGATCCACTCGCCTACAACACTTTGACAATGTTATGACGCAATTTATCATCAATAGCAGGACAGACGCATAAAAAACAGACGTCAATTTGTTAATTTTGACACCTTGTATCGTAATAATTTGCTATGCTAACTTGTTACGCTAAGAAGTTATAACGACTTAGCCACCAATGATTAGGCTTTCGTTTATGAAAGAAATTGGCACGTTACTGAGACTGAGAGCAAATGTTAAAATCAGCAAATTTAATTTGTTGCTATCATTTAATCATTCCATGGTAACCCACTCATTGTTCTAAGCCTGAGGTATCAAATACCGCGCCATAATTCGCTGCATGAGTGCAGCAGCATTGTATCCAATTTTTCGGATTCGATGTTTTTGCATTTGTTTTTTAAAATTTGCATTTGCTATTTTTTTTTACAGAAAGGAGAGGGCGTGGAACCAAAGAACGACCCTGTTTCCACACTGCAATATCTCCTAGGGCCCCTCCCTAAACTGATCGTCTCTGGTCACCTGTCGGGTGTTCAGCTAATGAGCACTAACGCCTACTTGCACCCGTCAATACTATATAGTCAGTGGGAGGGGTGGGACGGGAAGCCACTTGACGAGCCACCCCTGTTCTACAATGGCCTGACTGAGGCAGCTGCGAACCTTCTCTCCAGTGTATCAGATGAGGTTGTAAAAACAGCCAAGGTTGTTGAGGAGAAGTCAGGAACTGACATGTCTAATGTAAGATATATCGCTTTCTATTTAAAACTGCTTTTGCTCCTCCTCGCTCGATAACCGAGTTTTGCTGGGAACATCTCATCTTGCCACATCAGTGTTAAAAAATGTTTGGTAAAGTCGGTTGTTATTTCCCCCTTTTAAATGCGGTCAGTGTTTTTTTTCATGCTACAAGGTTATCACTGAAAGAGCCTGCTTGAAGTAATGGCTGGAATGACATAACTTGTTGTGCATTTTTGACCAACCTCTCTCCGTTTACATTCCCCACCCCAACTACATAAAGCCTCTTTGATAACGAAGGCCCCGGTGTACGAATATTGTTCAGCCCGGCCAAAGTTATAAACAGTAAAATGTATTGGATCATGGAACGGAACCCCGGTATAAGGAACTTTTTTCGCCAGTCCTTCAGCTCTTCTTCATATCGGGATTTCACTAAGGGAAATTTACTTTCATGTTTTTGCACGCGAAAAAGTGTGTATAAGAAGCGATTTCCAAAAATTCTCTATAATAGGTTGTCCACATCTACCAGTGGTACATGCGATGCTATCTGGAAGATATCTCTGACAAGACAAACCTTAACACCGCAATACAGACCAATGCTGCCTACCAAGGTCATAAACATCCGGTCAAGAAAACAGAGGACGGTAAATTCATGCCAGATTTCAAGTACCGTTACATGACGCAGTGGACACCCCCTATGGTTTGGCTGTCATCCGGGGTATTGCATAAAATGTCGGGCTTGAGACACCGAATATTGACAAGATGCTTACATGGTGTCAGGAGAAGATGGGCAAAGAATACCTCGTGAACTCAAAGTTACAAGGCAAAGATGTCTCGTCATCCAGAGCACCGCAGAGATACGGATTTATCACTCTTGAGACCTCTTGAATCCATCTTGTAAACGTCTTGCTTCACTCGTTCACTGTTGTTGAACATCGGATTTTCCGGACGTCGTATTGGAGTTTATGATTTTTTTTATCTGATTTTAAAGTGGAACGGTTGTACTTGATGTCATGCATGGTTCTTAAATTATCACATAAATACTGTCATGGAATGCAATATGGAAAAGCTTTTGATATAGGCTAAGTTTTGGCATTTGTATGTTAAAGATGTACATTGTTATGGATGTTCAAATAAACTCCACTTCTCTGAACGCCTTCTCTTTTAAACGATCAACGGTATGTCGTAAATACCACTGACAAACAATTCAGAAAGCCTGTAAGAACATCAATGACACTTTTTATGCCACCGCCCTCCTTAATAACTAGGGTCCTATGTGATAACAAGGGTTAAAGTAGTCTGCGGATTCACTGTGCTTCCTCTCGCTGATTCACACTAGTTACTAGCCACTAAACGTGTTTTGTTTGAAATCAGAAATCTGATTGGTTCTTCCACAGTTTACTATTTAAACAATAGAGTGATTCTGTCTTGGAAATATCGGCTGATAATTACCCGCGGAAATTTAATGCTCTTAAAAGAGGTCTAAAAGAACAAAGTTAAATTTCCAAGGGGAAACTATGAGAGCGATAATTCCAAGACAGAAGCACTCTATCGTCTTCATTGTGCACCGCTTGATTTTCTTCCGAGCGGCCATTCAAAAACGAGCATCTTGAATTATTTTCAACTTTTCAGGATGCAAGACTTG
This sequence comes from Meandrina meandrites, assembly GCA_963693305.1. NCBI lineage: Eukaryota > Metazoa > Cnidaria > Anthozoa > Scleractinia > Meandrinidae > Meandrina > Meandrina meandrites. The sequence goes on from OY855909.1 coordinate 13,108,488, forward strand.
AAAGCCGAAACAGAACTACACAAGAAACCCACTCAATGTAACAAAGGAATAAAACCAGACAAGAGACCCACTAAATGCTTGCTTTTACAAAAAAATTTTCACGGTCAATGCTATACATCCGGGTAATTTCTTCGGACGGACACTATGGGCTGATAGTCTCTCTCCGCCGATGAACACTATTCGCCTCACTTGATCAAATTAAACCAATCACAATTGGAGAAAATTTAGTGGTGAACTATAATCGCTCAAAGAAAACTCTAGCCTGATTGTCAGACGGTTCAGGTCGCTCCATTGATATTTTTTTCTACCCTTTCTTTCGATCATTCTTTAAATCCAAATCCAAGAGTGAGCAACATGTTACTTCTCCTCGCAACATTGATACATTCAGGAAAAACAGGCGAGGAGATAAAGAAAATCATCATTAAGATTTATTGCCTTGACATAATATCAAATAGTTAAACTTATATCAGGAGAAATACAAGTTTACGACACTCGGGACAATCAGTCACTGAGGAAATGACTATTTTGAGCTCGACTCAACTGTTTAGTTGTAATGAAAGTCAATTATTAACAATTAAATTTAGCTGACAAATGAATCAACAAAAGCACGTATCGGCAAAGTCGACCATGTGAAGTATGTCATAACGATTAAAAAGAAAACAACATTTAAGAGCACTGATTTGAAATCCAAATAAGTCACCTTGAACTAAGACTTACAAAGGTTTATGTGCGGCAGTTCACGGAGTTCTTTGTAAAAATTAAAAGAAAAAGAACTCCTATTCGTGTACAGAGTAGCTCCTTCGGAAGCTGTAAAAATAGTCGCTGCTACCTTAGCACCAATTCCAGCGGCACTTGCGCTCTGGGCTACTGCAAATACACTTCCAGAAGCCACATACCCTCCGTAAAAGGTGGACTGGGCCGCAGCTACCACTGATCCCGCGGCAACTCCTGCAGACATGAACCCCGCTGCTGTAAGAACAGCGGGCGCAGCCACCACGCAAGTAGCTCCTGCTACTCCTGCCAAGGCAATATCTGTCCAGCTCCACCCTGTTATATAGTGGTCAAACAGGTTTATACCAGTAAGTTGCTCCAGTAATAATATGAGTATCCGCGATTAGGTGAAATTTTCAAATTGTGTTAAAATGCAACTCGTTTGGGCAACATTTTAAAAGAAAACTCGAGGGAAAGTTTATTCTTTGCTTTATATGTTGTTGAAGTCGTCGAGGTATTGCTGGCTTGCAACTGACGTCACGGCAGCCATGCTGGTGGACAAGAACAAAACGTTTTTTCTCCGCTGGGAACTTAACTATTTTATTATGCAAATTCTGCGAAAAAGTTTTTTATTGTTTTGACCACCGCCGTGGCCACCTTGTCAGGTGGTTGCAAGCGATCAATTGCGTAGGTGTACAAGAACGACCTCAAAAACCGCATGAACTAATGTGGCAGCGTTAGAAAGTTGCTATGATATAAATTGAACATGAAGTTTTCGTTCTTAGGCCCGGTTTACAAGGAGATGGGGTAGCCCCTCTGCCAAAAAGCTGGCGTTGACTTGCGTGCAAATTTAATCCCGACCAGAGTAAACCCAAGTAACTACAAGTCAGCACAAGTGCACGCAAGTCTTGGCCAAACGGAGGCCCAAGTAGTGACAAGTTTTCAACTTGCGTCTCCGTTTGACCGGGCCTTAAAAGTCATAGGGTATTTTTTGACCCACTTTGTAATGTTAGTGTATTCTTTAGATGGCGACCATTTACTAACATCTATTAACTAAAATTGTAGTGTATACTGTGCCTAGGTAAACAAAAAAGTATGGTCTTTAAGAAAAACTGAGATTCAGAAGATGGTAGTCATGTTTTGTCTTTTGTCTTTGGCCTTTAAAAGTCAAAAAATGGCATACATTTTCGGTTTTCTGTCCTTTTATAGTTAAGGTTTAAAGATATTTTCTGCACACCCCTCCCGACCGTCTTGTGCCTCCGTTTGTTCGGGCCTTTCAGACATTTTGTACTCAAATTCAGTCTCGTTATACTCATCGAAAAGAGTTTGTACTCATCTTCATAAGATATATAAAACCGCTGAAACATCTTGAAAAAACTTGTTACCACGTTTCACACTCTGAATCACAAAGCTTTACTAACTGTTTAATTACTCACCGTGTTGGCGAGACTTTTGGTGATTAAGTGACTACGATGAACCGAATAAAGCCGGGTACAAACTGGTTAAGTTCCAAACGGCATATGCACGAAACTTCCAGCGTTTCGTTCTCACCGTGTTTGCAATAAATACAAATGGCAGTGATGCAGAACTTGTAAAATATAACGAAAATGAAACTCTCTCTTTGGAACGTTAATATAAAAGACCTGAAAAAGGATCTCCACTTTGATCCATTCAAATGACGAAATGCTTTGTACCATTTTTATCAATGGCCTGATGTTGTCAAGTGACTTTCCTCACGATTCACCGTGTCGCTCAGTCGCGCGCATAATTTTGAAGACAGCTATTTCACTAGTTTGGTATATACTAAAACAATAATTGATCTCAGCGTGGTGAAAAGCGGAGGATATTAGCCTCGCTGCTTCGCTTCTCGATAAAAGTCCTCCATTATTGCTAGCTAGGTAACTATTTCAATTCGATTGTAACATGGTAGCGATTTTTAGTGGCATTGAAGTGTTTTGCTTTCGAGCCTCGGCGTGCAGCTCTCTTTTCAAAACTGCTTTTGATCTTTTCAACGAGTTGGCAGGTGCGTACCTGAAAATTAGAAAATAGAATTTTTTTCAGAAAGGAAATAAACTTAAATATGTGTACATGCATCACGCTAACCGTGACACATGTTCATAAACATATCGAAAGGGCTAAAAAGAACTTTAAATTAGGTCATTCTGATCCTACTTTGCTCTGGTTGTAACGAGAGTCTCGCTGAATGTTTACGGAGTTGTTGCCATTTCAGATCAAGAAAGAACGCTCAACGAGTAACCTGGCCATTACACTCGCATCTTAAACAAATGTTAACAAACTTCCGAAAGTACGTGAAAAAAAAAAAAGAGTGAAAATAATAAGATTCGACACTCGAGGGGGAGGGAGAGAGGAGAGGGGTATTTGGAAAATTGTGCGTACCCCTAGAAAAATCCTGGTTACGCCCCTGGTTGGGTAGAAGACTGAGAAATTGGCCTAAACCGTTCTGTGAGCAAACACGAACTAACGCGCGAACTGAAGGACTCTTTTAAACCCCTTTTGTTATTTATCAGTTTTATTTTTCCATTAATCATTTCTGTTAATTTGAACATAGAATCAGCAAGTATAGATGGATAGAAAGAGAAAGCTCCAAATACAGCATTGTTCTCCTCAAGCGATTTTAATATTAAAATTGTACATACAATAAAATTGAAAAAAGATAAGTACACAATCACTCTTTGTCTGGTGTGCAGTCTGGTCCCTCGACTATGGAGCAATTTTGTTATACAAATAAACTGCTGCTACAAAAACTAATAAAAGTCCCACTGTTTTTGGTGAATGCAGCCCAGCAGCTCCAATACTCTGAAGTGCTGCGAAAATACTTGTGGAGGCCACAGCTCCCCCATACGCTACAGACTGGATGGCAGCAGCAATTGAGCCTGCAGCCACACCCGCCGCGGTGAATCCTAACGTATGTACGGCTAAGAGGAAAATGCCCATGGCTACAATGCCCCAAAAAACAGCAACTATAGGGTACTCGTTCCAGTTCCATTTGTTCGATCTTTCATGTCCCATCTGATCTTTTTCCTGACCTGGCAAAGGAAAACAGATGAATTATATTAAAACGTCGCACTATTAGACACAAGTTTGAACCTGTCAAAGCAAAGTGGTCTTAAAAATCCTCTACCTATAAACCTTTTGTGGAAAATGATAAAAAAAAAACACACACACACAGCCGAAATACTAGGAAGCCACAAAAGAAAAAGACTGAAAGAAAGAAAAGAAAAGAAAAGAAAAGGTGAAAAAGATTAAACTGAGTGAAACCGGGCCTATAATGATTGATTTCTTGAGGGTAAAAGTACCCGAGTGGGCGACATTGACTGTTGGAAGACTGGGCACCAGATCATCTGGAATCTATTTTTAGGTCGTTTTCTGGGAAACAACGGAACTGCAAATTTCATTTTAAAAAATGATCGATTTTCTTGGGTAGCATTACCTGAGTCCTATTTTAGCGCGTCCTGTGAACGAAATTTTCAGTCTAAAATGTGTTAAATTCTACGTCCCGTAAGCAGATTTATCACTCAGTTTAAATCGAAACACTGTTATACCAGGTTTAAAGATAATGCCATTATATCATCTAACCGACTCGACCATAACAACCGAAGAAGACAAGGAAACTCACTCTGTAATAGAATTATCGTATTTTATTTTTACGTACCAAAACCGGTAACAGAAGATTTTGGTAAAACGATAGAAGAATTAGGTTGAAAGGGTCTTAAAGCTCAGAACAAAAACCGGAAGTGTTTCAAATTAATACAAGTATTGTGTCCTCGATCAAGGAGGTTTACGAAATAGTCGTCGCCGATATCATTTAAGTTAAACGGCTTAACGTACGGTCTGCAAAAGATATAAACGATATACGCCAATTGCAACAACCTACTGTCACCCATTTCCTTTAAAGTATGTGTATTTCTCACTGAAATATACAACATATGCGACCACTGTGTCGAGTTCAAAGCCATCGGAAAATCTCTAGAAAATCTTATGCAGTGTCATCACTTTCTCTGCAACCATACTCACTGTGAGCATGGTTGATCATGCTTGAAATTAAACATGCTCTATTTGAGGTTACATTTGTGCGCTTACCTTTCGCGTTGCCGTACGTTGGCGAACAGCACGTAGGAAGCAAGAAAATGCAAAGAAATAAGTTCCACTTCATTTTGACAGTCCCACGACTTGCTCACTCTCAAACTTTGCTTCCCTTGCGGATTGTTTTTCTCTCGGTGCACCCGGAGACTATGTTATATTTTTACCAGTATACGTAATGTTACGCGTAACGCTTCGATTGGAGGGCTTTAGAAGAATAGAATAAAGCCTATTTGTTATTAAATCGGCCAAAATATATCACATCAGCATTTTAATTTGTTTTGCATCGGCCCACAACAATAGAACCATAGAAACACCAATCACAGCAAGCACTTATCACAATTCAAAGATTTATGTTTTCTACATGAAAAGGAAAAACTGAAAATGCAATCACAACAGAATGTTTGGAGGCTTGTGTGGCTTGTGCTTGGCCAACCTTGGGTGTCTTCACAGCCATCACGATTTCCCTGTGTACCTTGACACAGTAGCAGACTGTTAAGCTCGCTTACGTCCCAGTGGACTACAGACCACTATAACCGAAGACTATGGTCGTACGGCTTAACGGCGTAGTTAACCTAGAAGCCCGCGGTAGGCCCAATTCCAAGATGAACCTATCTTAGCATTATAAATCTCGCAACTACCCTTTCAAAATGAGATCAAGGCTCACCTGTAGTAAGTGAAAACTGGGGAGCCTTCTATACTAGCCACGTGACTGGCGAACGCAAACGTTATGTGATGTTAATGAAAGACAAGTTCAATTATTTAGGAATGAGCGAAAATGAGTGCAATTCTAAGGTGTGCAATGTAGAAATAAAAAAAAAATAAGGTGCTGTGGAAATAAAAAAAAATGTAAAGTAGAAGGGATTTCCGAGGGTCTGTATTCGAAAAATTTTGAAACAGTTTGGAACATGTAAAGAGGGAGGTTGTGAGGAGGTGAAGTTGAATGTTGTGTGTGTTTGGGACTTTGTGGTTCAAGTACAAGGGCAAGAACGGAAACGCAAGTTGAACTAAAAAGAACACTCAAATATAGGACAGAGCTTTGTAAAGACATGGTTTCGTCACAGCATTAAAAAGACCCTGTAAGTCCGATGGTCCAAAATGTAAGCTAAACAAGTCAAATTATCGAAGCATAAAATATAAACGTACAAAACGCCAAGAGAATACTATTTCATGCGTCGACTTTATCAAGTCCTTGCTATAATCTTTCTGCCAAAAAAGAAAACGTCCACCACAAAATTTTGAACCCCCAAAAGTCCCAAACTGCGAAATTCAGACTTCAAATTCCCCAAAAGGTCTTCGCACCTCCCTGACTAATATATTTGAGTTAACACCTTTCGCTGGGCGAGGGGGCGGGGGCTAGAAGTTTCAGTATGGTTTTTCTGACGCTTACCCTTGCCCCGCTGCTAAAAATACAATAAATAATAATAATAATAATAATAATAATAATAATAATAATAATAATAATAATAATAATAATAACAATATATAATTATAATAAGAACCTTCCCAGAATCCTTTTCAACTGAAAAATCGTAAATGCCAAATAACTTGGTCAGTTTGAAGCCTGCAGTACTACTATGTCGTATACAAATAACTCTTACCATAAACTACTTCTCATATGAGACATAGACGTCATCGGTCACGTGACCAGAAAGGGCCACAATTTTAAATTCGCTTGAAATCTTTACTAGAATCTTTCTCTTAGGATATTTTTAAGCAAAGTTGTAGTTTTTTAAATAGTGCTTTAAAAAATGGCCATGATTACTTTTTCCTGAAAATGCACGGCAGTGAAAAGTACAATTGAATAGTTTGTTGGTTTCCTGCTCAGCGATCATTTGCGGAAGAAACAAAAGAAAATTTTGCCAAAGGCAGGAGTGTATGCTCTTTATGATGGCGTTGTCAGTTTCTTCTCATTTTAATTGGTTTTTGCCAGGATGGATTTTATTTCTTTCAGACGAAAGGAGTGGAGCCTGGGGAGAACTTTAGCAGCAGCCCCTCCCCCTCTCCGCTGCTAGGGGATTCCCGGTGGTCCGTATTGCGGGCTCACGACGAGAAAATGTTCAAAATGGCGACCAGTTATATAGTTTGAGTTATATAGGGTAGTTTTGCCGATGTTTTTCCTTCTTGACGCGATCACAACGAGTTTCCAAACACGGGGTATTCTTCTTCTATTCGTATTCCCGATAACGAAGAATATGTAATGAGGAGACATGGCGAGGAAAACGTTTCGCAAACATTTCTTACAGAAACTTACAGGGACCTGAGGTAAGCGTTTCTCATTGTACAACGATTTTATTTTGAACACTGGTTTAAGCTTATGTATTCGACGTTTATCATGTGTGAGCATATATAAAAGTGCTAACGATAAAATCGTGCAAACTGGAATTAAAGCTGAGCTCGAAGGAAAAAAAAGATTTTGAGTGTCAGTCATTTCGTCATGGCATGTGATTTGTATTTATGCTTGTCATCTGAATTTTAAGCTACTTCAAATTAATAAGAATCGCATCCTTTCATTATTTAGACGTGAGGAAATGTTTGTCAGAATATTGACCGAGTGGATTGTAACAAGTTCTGGGAGTTGTTGATCTCTTAACTGTAATGTACTGTTTGGCAACAGGCAAAGTGTTTTCAAGGCTAACTGGAGTGCTATTTAGGCTAACTGGAATCGTATGTAGGTTAACTGGAATGGCTCGCATGTTTCATGACACATAAGTGCCATACAAGCCAGAAGTTCCTAACCCAATAATTATATAGCCTAACCTCAAGCCACATAAGCTAACTATACTCAGGCTTACTGGAGTACTGTTTAGGCTAACCAGAGAGCTATTAAGGCTAACCAGTGTGCTATTCAGATTAACTGGAATGCTTCTCATGACTTCTTGGCTTGCACTTTGTCAAGACCCAAGTTTTCTTTTTGGAAATTAGCCATGTAGTAGCTGTAAATTTGATTTAAATAAACTCCATATTAGTTTTTGTTGACAACTTGCTCTACGAGAAAACCAAACAAAGATTTCTGTAATATAATGTTTTGAGATGAACAGATTACAAAAATTCAGCTTTAGGGTCCAAAACATTTAATAATCTGACATTTTTCTGCAATGATTATTGAAAGTAAGGGTGCAAAGAAAATTGATTTCTTCCTTGCCTGACTCAGGTAGACTGGGCAAGGTGAAACCATTATATACCTATCCAAAGACTGACTGATGTTTCTCCGGAAACAACAACAAAGTAAAAAATCCATAAATATCATTTTTGTATCTAGCAAGTGTAAAAAATTATTGGATCCAATAGCCCAACATGAAAGCAGTCAGTTTTTTGTTTCACACAATAAAAAGGCCATTTAATTTTAATATACAGTTTGCATGTTGGAAAGATAGCAATTTCACCAAAATAAATAGTTTTTGTTTCTTTTGTTTCTATTTAAAGGTGACTTGAAGACTTTGCAATGACATTCCTCTTAAGTCAACTTGAAAATGAACTCAAAAATACACATTTTGTTAATGTAATAAAATTTCACAATTGATTCCCACATGTTGCCAGTTTAAACCTGAACATACTTTAGTGACCTTCATAGCTATTTATGTAATATGAACCCAGCCTCAAGAGTTCTCATCGGCCCGATGAGGATAAGTAAGAAATTATGTAATATGGGCATCCCAGAACCCAATTAGGCTACATGTGAATACTGGCACTTTATTACATGCAAGTTTTAAAACCATTCTGGGGCTTAATTGTGACAAAAATATTTTGTTCCAATAAAAATAATGAAATTACAGACAATTTACATAATTATTATCACAGACCATAAAGTTTACTCCAGGTTAAGTAAAGACATCAAGTTTTTTTGCAGCACAGGCTAAAGTGTCTTCAATAGTTTAATGGCAGTCTAATTAGAATGTGTGGTTCCAAATAATATTCATACCTCCCCCAAGGATGGTGCTTTGCTTTGGACCCTCCTATCCCCTGGAATTTCCAGTATAGCTTCATATTTTCTTTTAAAAACTTGGGTTATTGAGATCACCCCCCTACCCCCCCCCCCCCTCCCCCTTCGGAATTTCCAATGACCATCTCCTTGGCGTGGGTATGGATATTTTCTAGATCTGCACAATGTAGGCATTTGCTTATAAAAGTAAGCTGCAGATTGGTTCACCTTAATCTATTTTGTTAACCTTTTCACATTCACCTGTTTTCTGTAGGATATATAATTATATATTGTTTTTACCGGTTTCACTTGTAATAATAATAATAATAATAATAATAATAATAATAATAATAATAATAATAATAATAATAATAATAATAATCATAATAATAATCATAATAATAATAATAATAATAATAAAAATGCCCATGTAATCGGAAAAGAACATCAGCCAGGGCTAAAAAATTGAACTTGGGAGTGTGCATGGGCCGATTACATGGTGAACGGTGCATAAATCTAAGTATCTTGCCTGTTCATATAAGAGCAACATTCATTATGAACACGTACGTTTGCTTTTCTCTTAGCGTAAACAATAAATTTACCCGGGAATAAAAAAAAAAGAAAAAAAAAAAGAAAAAAAAAGAGAGAACACTGTGAATTATTCAGCAGACGCACTGGTTGGTTGATCACACAGGATAGGTACGTTTATGTTTGAGGTGACGTTACACATTGCCTTCTAAGCCTTTGCCAGTTTGCCTCCTATTTCGGCAACGGCGTGAAACTCATGAAACACTCGATCTGAGATCTGACTTTGGGAGAAGTCAAAAGTAAGTTGTACACTGTTCGTAAACTCTACAACTTGTGTTAGAATAACACAGTTCACGTTAATTATTTGTTTACGTGTCTTTACAACACAGCGTGACAGCTGTTGAGTAGAATTTTGTTTGAAATTTACATTGTGTTTTTGTTGTTCACGAAACGGAATAACACTTTTTAGTTTTAGGTTCTAAGATTACTTTTTCGATCTCCACAACAAACGCTATATGATGAGCTGTATATGCAAAAGCACGCTAAACCACGCTTATAGAAATGAAACTGACCGAAACTGTTAAATTGGGTAAACCCTGCATCTACTTGGCGATTTTTATGTTTATCGCTATGTTTAAAATTGAATATTACTTCACCGGCGCATTTGACCATGTTTGCGAAAAACCCTTTGTAAAAAGCGTTATGTCATTTGTTACGATTTTACTTTGCACAACAGGATCAAATATGCGATGGAAGCTGAATTTCTTCAAACGAAGCAGTCTGACCCGAGGTCTAAACCAAGCAAGCGTGCTTGTTCGCACGCACTGCTCCAGGTTGTTTACCCGTGACCATGACGTCACGATTGTCAGAGAGTATAGCGTGACATCAAATTTATTTACTCCTCGCCGAGTAAGTCGATTCGACTGTTCCAGTGGAAGCCTTTGTAACCAGTATCGTGCCTTTTCTATGGTAAGTAATACTACTCTTTAAAGACATTCGAGCTGCTTGTTACAGAACCTAATTAATTAAACGAAATCTGCGTCAACAGTCTTGGACCGAATGGACGTCTTCTATATTCTATCGAGCCGGCAATGGCGGCTTCAGTTTGTTGATATTGTTAAAATACCCTGCTAGCAAGCGTTCCCGTACGAGAAATATTTGGGGCAAGAGCAATTCTTTAAAGGGAATTGTAATTTTCAAGCCGATTCCACGAAGTTTTACCGGAAATAATATTATGTCTTTCGTAAAACCTGAGTAAAACGAAGTACGAAACATAGTGCAAAGCTCAAATTTTGTTTAAGGCCTGTAATTAAAATATGACCGCGGTTTGTACTAAAGTCACGTACGATATTGTACTGATATATAAATTGTGCTAGGGAAAATATTCTATACCGCCGAATTTGTCCTTCTCCATATTTAAGTTGTGTCTATATGAATTGGCTTTCGCCGATCAGAAAAAGGTTTACACGTGTCACAGTTTGGCCCAGTTTGATCCATCAGTTTCAAATGGAGAAAAACTGACGTATATAGTATTACGCCAATCGACTAATCTACATTTATTGTTAATTTAAGTTTGCAGAAAGAAATTGTATGGTAATTTACATTCGTAGACAATGAAGCTTTTTCCCAGAAAAAGGAAAAGCTGAGATACACACTTTACAGAGGGGGACATTGGGGGTTGCTGAACACCGCATTACCGCAAAAAAATTCGACAAATACCGCAATACCGCAAAATAAATCGGAAAATACCGCAATTTTATAGTAAGCCTGTATAGCTGGTGGATTCCTTGACGCGAGAGCAAAAATAGAGGCAAAAACGAGCGGTGGGACCGTGGAAACAATGACACGGCCTTAAACGAGTTGTTAAAACAGTAAAATTGTAGATTAAAATGTAGTGACAAAATAAGGCCGTTTCAGGGTGCTTCCGAAACGACCGAAAACGGCTATAAATGGTCGGAAAAAAGTGAAGGATACGTTTTTATACCGAATATCGTCGACCAAAACGTAAAGAAAACGCATCCCGCAGGTTTGGAGAATACCGCAATGCCGCAATTTAAGATTAAAATTACCGAAATACCGCATGAAAAATTGGCCAATACCGCAATACCGCAAACCCCAATGTCCCCCTCTTTACATGTAACTAATTATCAAATTAGCAAATCTGAATTAGTGTCATTATTAGAACAGTGCAAAGCAGACTCTATTTTGACTATTTGGGGTCAAACTCGTACTCCAGTCTAGACCAGAACGGTCCCAAAATCTTACCCTACAGGAGAGTAACCGCGGGTTTTCTGTAGGCAGACAATCAGGTTTTATATGTGTCAGTCCTTTGCTGCTAGTAAATGATGTGGCTGCAAATCCACAATATAAAGATTTCTGTTAATAAACTTAACTTTTCCTCGACTAGAAAATGAGCTCAGACACCATCAAGCTGTTGATTTGTGGAAGTGGCAATGGTGCGCATGCTTTTGCCGGTATTGCGTCATCATTGAAAGGTACTGAAGTACGAGTGCTTAGTTTGTATCAAGATGAAGCAGAGCGTTGGAGTGCTGCAATGCAGAAGAACGACCTTGAGGTTACCTTACATCGAAAGGGAAAAGCACCAACTTCTATTACGTCTAAACCTGCACTGGTTACGAAAAACCCAGAGGATGCCATGCGTGATGTCGACATCGTGGTCTTTGTGCTGCCAGCATTTGCCCATCAAGTTTTCCTCGATACCTTGAAACCTTACATAAAACCTGGCACGATAATAGTTGGTCTACCAGGGGAACCAGGTCTTGACTTCCAAATTCGTCACGTTCTTGGGGAAACAGGACGGCAATGCACCATCATGAATTTTGAGTCCTTGCCATGGGCATGCCGTACCATTCAGTTTGGTGTCAAATGTGAGATACTTGGCACCAAGGAGAGCCTATTGGGAGCCATGAAGGTAAAATAAGTAAACATCGTTAAAAAGGATCCAACATCTAGGACCTTTTCAGGTAGAATGCTTTCGTAAGTTAGAGAAGATTGAAGAAGAGCAACTCATCAGGTCCAGTCAGGTGCAGTGGCCTTTTCGTTAGTGTGCCTGGTGTTAGATCCTTTGGCCAAATGGCGAACCACGTGCATTTGCTGTTTTTGAGAGATGATGTTTCTACTTTAAGTGCCTTTCTTTATTGATCCAAGGGTACATAAATACATATTATTGTATAGAATTTTGGTTCTACCTTGATGGCAAATTAATTCCCATGGGGAGCTGCAATACATCTATTCGTTACATATATAGAAACTAGTTTTAGAAAATACCAGCAGACTTAACATTTTAACAGAGTAAATGGTTTGAACCCAGGAGTATCACACTGTACGAACTATTAACATTTTAACTTATCACCCCGTCACAACATGTATGCGTTCAATACGAGTAAATAGATAATCGACCACAGGTTATGGCTATCAATTGTACGAAAATCATTCGCGTGCTTTATTGTACCAGGATGTTTAGCTTTGCTTTCTCACATGATTTGATCTGGAGCTTCCACCTTCCAAGTTATTATATGACGTAATACATGAACACCTTTTCCTTGCAGAAAGGAGAAGGTGTGGCACCCAAGAAAGATCCAGTTTCAACACTCCAGTATCTTCTGGGTCCTCTCCCTAAACTAGTGGTGTCAGGTCATCTTTTGGGTGTGCAGTTGATGAGCGTTAATGCCTATCTTCACACGTCAATAGTATACGGCCAATGGGAGGGGTGGGACGGGAACCCAGTTGACGAGGCACCTCTGTTCTACCATGGTGTAAGTAAGTCAACTGCCGATCTTACATCCAGTGTTTCGGATGAGGTTCTTAACATTGGCAAAGTCATTGAGGAGAAGTCAGGAGTAGACATGTCTGGTGTAAGTTCCATTGCAACATACTTCTAAACAAGTTACTACTAGTGCTTGCTGTGAATAATATGACTTGATGCATGTGTCGGTATGACACGACAGATCGTGAATGTTTAGGTAGGAGGATAGATGTAGTCCTTTTGGTACATGTTTGCCAAGCGTGAAGCTGGATTTAAAATGTGCTCAAAACGATCGCTTCTCATTCGGGTACTTGTAGGGTTTTGTATTATAAAGGAACGAAAAAAGCGTCAGTCCTGTAAAATATTTAACAGCACCAAATGTAAAGATCTTTATACTATATACAATTTTCGAAACACTGAACGGCGGCGAATAAGGAATTACCAAGGTTTGTCAATCAAGGCAGGTTATCTTCGTTGTTATCGCTTCGCTGTAGCCGTTTCCATGACCTCGACAATAGCACTTTGCGTCTAGCACTTTGTCCAGTAATTAACTTATTATTTGTATTCATAAACGTCAAGATATTAAGAACGCCTCTATTTTCTACAGGTTGTCCACTTGTATCAGTGGTACATGAGATGCTATCCCGAAGATATCTCCGACAAGACCAACTTTTATACTGCAATACGGAGCAACGCTGCGTACGAAGGGCTGAAACATCCGGTCAAAGCTACTGGAGACGGCAAATTTATGCCTAATTTCGCCTATCGTTACACGACCGAGGACATCCCTTATGGTTTGGTTGTCATCCGGGGTATTGCAGAAATTGTGGGTGTTGAAACGCCGAATATTGACAAGGTGCTTACCTGGTGTCAGGAGAAGATGGGCAAAGAATATCTCGTGAACTCAAAGTTACAAGGCAAAGATGTCGCGACATCCAGAGCACCGCAGAGATACGGATTCACCACTCTTGAATCCATCTTGTAAACCAGCCGAAACATTCGACACGCGACGTCCTTAAATCAAGAGAGTATAAAGCTAAACATTGCATAAATAGACAAAAACTGATTTTAGTGCGAAAATAGCGCTTTACAAAAATTTATACGGTGAAGCTCCCGACGGACGACCTACTATGAAGGTTCCCCTTTCAATTATTTTTCATAGAAAAGACAAAAAAAAATATTTCCTCTCCGTATATTGGAAATACTTGAATAACCCCCTTAAAAAAACTTGGTATGTACAAGATATTTTAATTTGAAATCGTGAAATACCTAACAGAGTTTTTTCGTATATTTTACTTTTGGGAGAACCTCGCCACCACCCACCGAGGAAAATTGGCAAACGGTTTTTCCGAAACATCTGTGAGCAATAAATTTAGAGCAGAATTTAAGTCTAGAAGTGAACACTTCATTGATGTATCTCCAGCGATAAGCGACCCCCATAAGCCAGCAACAAATTGCCATGTTGTGGCTGTACGCTTGTCAACTAGAGTCCAAGTTTTAGCGGGCTTTGCCTGATATTGTCACGCACATTGTCACACCCGGATGTTGTCACGTAATAACAAAACCAAACTTCAATATTGCTACAAACAGCTTCTATGGATATAGTTAGCTCTTAGGTGCTGATTGCTTTGGTAGGATCAGATATATGATATGTAACCTGAGTTACTTGAAAAGAAGCAGTAGAAAGCAATCGAAAGCAGCTCGAACTATTATTTTTTAAGCAGTCGTGTCTCTTCACACGTACGACATGACGTCATGTCTCCTGTCACACAACGAAGTGGCGTGATTCAAACGACTCGAGTGACTGAACGTTCCGCCGTTGTACTGTACCGACTTTATTCTGCTTTACTGACGCTGGTAAGTAAACCTATGTTTTAAAGCGAACTGTTTAGGAAGCTAAACAGTTTTATAAACGTTTAAACTAAAAGTTTATCTCACGACTGATTTCACCATCTCGTCAGTTTCGCTAACCACAGACGTTTGGTATTACACCAGCATGTAAAACAGGCTGGCATATAAGCTTCTAATAATAGAGAAGGTAGATTTTCACTATTTTTAGATTGTTGTATGGTCGTAGAGTTCTCAAGTTGATATAATCCTGATAACTCCTCAGGGAGTGAGAATCTGAAAGGAGGCTTTGCTCTTCCTGAATCGACCCCAAAAAATTTGAGTCATCTTGCACGTGTTTTGCTCGATTTTCTTATCGCGGCCTTATCCGTTTGGAATGATTCAAACGGGGTCATTATAGGTATTTTGGTGGCAACGGCAAATTGAACTGTTTGAATCAAAATGTGTAAATTCCTGTCAAATAATTATTGCAACGTGAGAAGATTGCATTCGTTTGCGTGACAGAATTCCTACTTGTCTACGTGTTACATCGGGTGTCTGTGGATACTGACAGAGAGTGGAAGGGAGAAAACGGAAGAGAAGGTGGAGGTGCAAAGGGGGGGAGGGAGGGGGTGGTTTTGATTATTCAAGGCAGTTAATTATTTCAGATATACATGGGGTGGGGGTGGATGGATTAATAAATTACTTTAATTGCTGCATTGTTTGACAAAATATGTAATATTATGTAATTGCATGGACTACATGCTGTTCAATTTCAAAATAATTGGATGAGAAAAATTCCAAGAATGCCGCCCAAATTGTACAAGGTTGTAGGCTGAGTCCAATTTTGCTATCAGAGGAATTGTTTGAATCCAGTTATTTCCAAATTGGGCATGCATGTAGTCCTGTTACCTATTTTATGTAAGAAATAGAAAATGTGTTCCGTGTTTCTATTGAGTTTTAGAAACACTCTGAAAGTTTGGGGGGATGAGAAATGCTGCAAAATGTAAATGAAATGTTGTTTATAGTGGTCATGCACTTAGCTTCGAGATAGCTAGTTTGCAGGCATGCCACTGAAACATAGGAAACAAATAACTTTAAATGAACATAACATGGTTAAAAATCCCAACTGGCTGGAGGCAGACCAGTTGGCTATATACAAAGCGTGACCGAGGATTTGAACTCGGGACGACCGTGAACACGAGTGTTTCCACAGCTTTTTCGAGTTCTCCTAAACTTTCAGGAGTGTTTCTATAACTCGATAAGCAACACGGAAAACATGTTGTCTATTTCTTTTAGAAAACACTGTGAGAAAACAACATAAATCAGTCGTTTATTTTGATCATCAAAATGTAGATTCACTTTGCTCACGCCATCATTGCGTCAACAGCTCATGCTAGTTGTGTGTTTCTATCCAGTTATAGAAGTACGGCTTTTAGTGCGCCCTTTCTTACAGGATATGTTTTCTAAATAGCTTTAGTCAGTCCAGTATTGTAAGTAAAACTGTTGTCCTTAAGTAAGCTAACATTATGGTTAAAACTTTTTTCAAAAGGAAATTTTCAAGGTCTCACTGTTAGGTAAACCAGTTTGCAAGATATTTGCTGGTTTTTAAATGACCACAGAAACAATTCACTTAATATTGTCCAGATTTATGGATAATGTTACAGCAATAGCATTAAGCATAACATTACATCTGCAACTCATGCCCACTCAAAGCTTTGTCTTCAGGAATAAAACTAAATAGAACAGTGCAATTTTATTCACCTGAGTGTGGCCAAGCTTGCTAGTCAGGGTGGAAATAAATACTGCATTGATTGATGAAAATAAAGCTGTTATCCAAATGAGCTTTTTAACTTCTTGAATTTGACATCCTTCTTTCCAGTACTATCTGGTTCGTACTTGTTGCTGTCTTTTTTGAGAACTTCAGCAAAGCAAAACAAAACAAAACAAAAAAACGACAATTGCTTCTATGTGAGTATATCCCAAGAAAAATGGCAGGTCTTTTTGTTGGGGAAACTTGAAGGCCAAACACAAGCTTGGTGCTCAAATGATATAAGGCAATTTTAATGAACTAATTGGTCATGGCAAAATATCTTGATTTGACAGTTTCTCACAAATCAATTATTGATCTGCTTGCCACTGACATTAATCACAATATTTTATTTGCTTAATCTCATCCAATTACAATTTTATATATTTTGCCAGTTGCGTATTATTTTTGTGAGTCTAGCTGGGGAAAGAACAAAATTGTGTGAAAATAAAACCATTGAATAAGGGTTTTTTTATTCTACTATTTTTACATAATAAAATTTTAGTTCCAAAATGGTGCACTATGCAGTGTTCCAAACGAAATACTACAGTGAAATGTTGAACATATAAACATGTTCTTCTGACATTACATGACATGTTTATTAGTGAAATGACATATAGGTAAATGTAAACTGATAGTGTCAGTTCACACAGATCACTCTGGCCATTTTATAGAATTAATTTCATTCACATACAGTACCGACTTTTGACTGGTATGGCAGTGTAAGGTTCAAGCTGCTAAGCACTGAGACCAGAGTAATTTAAACAATTTTGTTCCTTTTTTATGCATTCAATTTATTTTCAGTAAAAAACTAATGGGACAGGAGAGGGTGGGGGGGGGGGGGGGGGGGCTTATTAAAGAGGGGGGGCTTAATAGAGCTTTTACGGTATTTTAAGATCTAAGGGACCAGTCATTATTTAGAGGGTGGGGATAGGGGAGGGCTGATTTTTATGCAGAGAAAAGAGGGGCCACATAAATTTATGCATGTATGCACATTAGGCAGGTTTAAGGGGGTTAGTGGGTAAGAGGGGAGAGTCACGTGACTTTGAACATAACCTCGTTAAGCATCAGCCCTTCACCCCCTCCAAATAATTATAAACCCCCACCCCCTCTAAACAATGACCGGTCCCTAAAGTTGAAATACAGCATTCATTTAATTAGGTGCTTACCCCGTAATTCTGTTCCAAAATGTTTTTTATGGTTGTTTTAAATAACATTTCGCGCTATCCTTTCCTGTACTTCAATTTGTGAATTCCCTATATATCCTTTTATATACCTCCACTATAGGGAGTACTCCCCCTGGGACCTTTTTTAGTCAGAATGTATATAAATTATTGTAATGGTTTCACAAGTTAGAGTATTGGGTAGTCGTAAAACTTTCACCTCTAGGTATTCGAAAGTGGATGTTGAACAAAGACACCTCTTTATCCAAGAAGTGTTCAAACAGATTATTCAATCTACAGATTATAAGTCTTTCTAGGGCTTGATTAAACAAGGGCTTGGTTAAAAAAAAAGCAAAATGGTAATTAAGGGTTTGGACCCCAGGGCAAGGACTTCATTGGCAAGTACCTCCCTTTCATCCCCCTGGGCTCTTTTGCTGTGTCTATAGAAATTTTATTTTCCTTTAAAAGTGTTCAGGTTAAAATTCAATTTATAAGTATCATTTTTGTCTTTGGGGTTCTAAATAATGCCAACATTCTCAGGGTTCGACATCTCCACTAGCCTAGTAGCCCAAGGCTATTGAAAATGAGGTCGGCTAATAAAATGTAACATTAATTAGCCCGCTGGCTGGTAGAAAATTTAAAGGAATTAATATTTAATTCGATTCT
Source organism: Meandrina meandrites (assembly GCA_963693305.1). NCBI lineage: Eukaryota > Metazoa > Cnidaria > Anthozoa > Scleractinia > Meandrinidae > Meandrina > Meandrina meandrites. Next base: position 13,126,982 of record OY855909.1, read on the forward strand.
CTTAAGTTCATAATCGTTCATAGTCGTCATTAAATAACCCAAAGTTGGGTATTTTAAATTTCAAAGAACACTAGCCCAGTGGCCAGTGACCAAACCCTCAGTGTATTCTGAGCACTCATGACCAGTTACTGCCATTTCAACATGGACTGCTTCTTATTAATGATATCTTTGCTATATTTATTTATTTAATTGAAATGTTTTTATAAAATGGTTTTACCATTTTTAGATGTTCTGGAGCGTTCTACGACATTTTATATTATTATTTTTATATATCATTTTAGAATTCAATTTCAGTTGTTCCACGCAAGAATACTACACGTTTTAAGCCTTTTTTTACTCTTTGGTCCCAGAATGTTCTTGAAATGAACTATTTAGTGAAATACGATATAATTCTAGCAGGCAAGAGCTGTAAAATAACTAAAATTTGCTTAAAGTGAACCTAATTAATGCCAATGCAATTTTTGAACTTTTTGCTTTTTTACAATGTAAAATCCACCACTTTGTTGTTGTTGACACTATGACATAAATCACCTCATATTGTTTACCATATATGTGATGCACACCTCATATCATATCAATCCAGTTCAAAGGTGAGGTTTCTGATACTGTTTCAGGGGGTAGCTGGGATTTTTTCAGATGTATGCACAATTTTCCAAATTCCCCTCCAAGCACCTCTCCTCCTCCGTTCCTCTCAATGTTGTACATGATATGAGTGTAATGGCGAGGGGATGTTGAAAGTGTAAGCGTTCTTTTGATATCAAATGGCAGCTAAGTTGTAAATTCAGCCAGTTTCCCATTACAACCACAGAACTAATCCTCTGCCTTTCCACAAACTCAGTCAGAATGACCCAATTTAAAGTCTAATTGCTCATGTTTATAAACATATGTCATGGATAGCGTGATACATGTACACATATTTTAGTTTTGTTTTTTTTAGTATTCGAGTTTTTCAGGTACGCACGTGCGTATGTACGTACAGGTAGCTACGCACGTGTATAGATTCTATAGAACATGACCCAACTGTTATAAATGGCCTTGCATTTGGGCTATAAATAGATTAACAAAACTGGGTACCATTTAATGTCATCTATTATATATGCTATACACCAAGATGTCAAAGTTGATAATCAGAGATATTTAGTATAGTTTTTGTTCATGAGAAAGGACAACATTTCAACTCGAGCATGTGGCTGGAAAGCGGATGGCCCGTGAAATTGACCAATTACAGTCGTTTGTGTAGTTTCATCGTCCGGGTGAGAATAGTTCTCTTCCCCGTGAAATTAAAATCTGAATTTAAGATGTTTGTCAGCATTGTTCTGGTACTGAGGTGGGTTTTACGGAGTTCTTTTTTTTTGGAAGGGGGTGTTCTTTTCTTTTCCAACAACAGTGCTTTTCAGAACTTCTCTTACCCGCTTGTTTGGTCTCGGCTTTGGCTGAAATACAACCGTTGAATATCTTAACAGGAGATGAGTTCAGACACCATCAAGCTGCTGATTTGTGGTAGTGGCAATGGTGCGCATGCATTTGCGGGTATTGCGTCATCCTTGAAAGGTACTGAAGTACGAGTGCTTAGTTTGTATCAAGATGAAGCAGAGCGTTGGAATGCTGCAATGCAGGAGAACGACCTTGAGGTTACCTTACATCGAAAGGGAAAAGAACCAACTTCTATTAAGTCTAAACCTGCACTGGTTACGAAAAACCCAGAGGAAGCCATGCGAGATGTCGATATCGTGGTCTTTGTGCTGCCAGCATTTGCCCATCAAGTTTTTCTTGATACCTTGAAACCTTACATAAAACCTGGCACGATAATCGTTGGTCTACCAGGGGCACCAGGGTTTGAATTCCAAGTTCGCTATGTGCTGGGCGAAACAGGACGGCAATGCACCATCATGAATTTTGAGTCATTACCATGGGCATGCCGTATCACTGAGTATGGTGCCAAATGTGAGGTTCTTGGCACGAAGGAGACCCTGCAGGGAGCAGTGAAGGTACAATAAATATACGTATCTCCTATCTGTTAAGAATATATTCGAGCAACTTCATAATACCCGGCTACTTTGTAAATGTACTGCTCTTTGTAAATCTACTGCTCCCGTGCTCCCGCAGTGGGAGGAAAAACATTATTTGTTAGTGAAATTCCGCTGTAAACTTCTCCGTTAGCGCCCACTCTTCGGTTTATCATGGCGACCTCGGGACTGCGGGAGCAGTATTTGAGGACGCATAAAAGTGACCGGGTATTCTGAAGTTTAGCCCTGTTATTCTGTCGGTCCTGGGAGACCATGTGAGAAAGAGTTACTTAGTTCATAACAATAAAATAATAAAAATTGGGTCACCGCGTTCGTTAATGAGTTATAAGCACTCTAGAGCTAGCGTACCCAAGTTTTGTTTTGATACCTTGTATCGTTGCTATGCCAATGCAAATTGTTACGTTAAGAAATTCCAACAACTTTATCAACTTTGTGAAAGAAATTGGCACATGTTACTGAGCCGGAGAGCAAATGTTAAAATCAGCAAATTAAATTTGTTGCTATCATTTAATCAACTCACTCATTGTACTGAGCCTGAGGTATCAGATACCACGCCATAATTCGCTGAGTGCAGTAGCACCGTGTCTAGTCTTTCGGATTCGATGTTTTTGCATTTTCTTAAAATTTGTATTTGGTATTTTTTCGCAGAAAGGAGAGGGCGTGGAACCAAAGAAGGACCCTGTTTCCACACTTCAATATCTCCTGGGACCCCTCCCTAAGCTGCTCGTCTCTGGTCACCTGTTGGGTGTCCAGTTAATGAGCACTAACGCCTATTTGCACACGTCAATACTATATGGTCAGTGGGAGGGGTGGGACGGGAAGCCACTTGACCAGCCACCCCTGTTCTACAATGGCCTGACTGAGTCAGCTGCGAACCTTCTCTCCAGTGTATCAGATGAGGTTGTAAAAACTGCCAAGGTTGTCGAGGAGAAGTCAGGAACTGACATGTCTAATGTAAGATATATCGCTTTCTATTTATTTAAAACCGCTTTTTCTCCTCCTCGCTCGATAGCCGAGTTTTGCTGGGAACATCTCATCTTGCCACATCAGTGTTAAAAATGTTTGGTAAAGTCGTTGGCATTTCCCCCTTTTTAATGCTGACAGTGTTTTTTCCCATACTACAAGGTTATCGCTGAAAGAGCCTGCTTGAAGTAATGGCTGGGACGACCAAACTGTTTCTGTTTACATTCCCTCCCCAACTACAAAAAGCCCTAGGCCCCGGTGTACGGACAATATTTGTTGAGCCCGGCCAAAGTTACAAACGGCAAAATGTATTGGAACGGAACCCCGGTGTAAGGAACTTTTTTTCCCAGTCCTTCAGCTCTTCTTGACATCGGGATTTCACTAAGGGAAATTTACTTTGATGTTTTTGCACGTGCAAAAAGTGCATATAAGAAGCGATTTCCAAAATTTCTCTATAATAGGTTGTCCACATCTACCAGTGGTACATGCGATGCTATCCGGAAGATATCTCTGACAAGACCAACCTGTACACCGCAATACAGACCAATGCTGCCTACCAAGGTCTGAAACATCCGGTCAAGAAAACAGAGGACGGTAAATTCATGCCAGATTTCACGTACCGTTACATGACGGAGGACATCCCTTATGGTTTGGCTGTCATCCGGGGTATTGCAGAAATTGTCGGGCTTGAGACACCGAATATTGACAAGGTGCTTACCTGGTGTCAGGAGAAAATGGGCAAAGAATATCTCGTGAACTCAAAGTTACAAGGCAAAGATGTTTCGTCATCCAGAGCACCGCAGAGATACGGATTCATCACTCTTGAATCCATCTTGTAAACGCCTTGCTTCACTCGTCCGCTGTTGAAAATCGGATTAACCGCACGTCGTATTGGAGTTTATGATTATTTTTATGTGATTTTAAAGTGGAACAGTTATACTTGATGTCATGCATGATTCTTCTTAAATTATCACATAAATACTGTCATGGAATGCAATATGGAAAAGGTTTTGATATAAGCTCAGTTTTGGCATTTGTATGTTAAAGATGTACATTGTTATGAATGTTCAAATAAACTCCACTTCTCTGAACGCCTTCTCTTTTAAGCGCTCAACTATCTGTCGTAAACACCTCTGAGAAACAAGTCAGAAAGCTTCTTTTAGAACAGTAAAGACAGTTTTTATGCCACTGTCCTATTTAACAACAAGGGTCCTATGACATGACAAGAGTTAAATTCAGGCTGCCGATTCACTGTGCTTCCCCTCACTGACTCACACTAATTAGTAGAATTCTACTAGTACACTAATGCAAATGCTGCAATGTGATTGGCTGAGCTATTGGTGGTTTTCACTGTCACGCAATAAAAAAATAAAATCGAAACCATTCAACGATAGAAGCTATGAGTTTCAGATATTACAGAAGATAAATAGATAAACAATTTGTCTAAGTCTCAGGTCTGTGAGCTGCACCGTTTGAGAGTTATTTCCCGAAACTTTTCACGCAAATTTACAAAGCTCAGTATGGAGACGCCATATTTGTGTCCTTTCGAGGGGCACAAATATGGCCGCCGGGATGTCAGAGAAACCATCTGGAACTTAATTTTGCTATTAATAGCGACTTCTTTTGGCTCATGATCTATTATACTTTTACATAAACAGCACTTAGTACATTGGGAATGTTCAATCTGCAAAAATGGAAAAGAAAGGCCTTTTTTGAATCAAAATAACTTTGTCACGGCACTCAGCTTGATATCACATACGGCGGAGAACTCGAATATTCAAAATGCTCTGTTTTAAAAACGAAGCGCACAACCAAGCTGGAAATTTGCAAAGAGATATGTTTTTAGTTCATCTTAAACCTACTGACAACGAAAGTTTAGCAGGCCTATTGAATTTTGATTTGAGAATTTTATGACGTAACATGAAAACCACGAATTGAACACTATCAGCCATTAGTGTGCAGTTGCCGAAGGTCGTCCACAAAATGCGACGTTTTTATCGTTTTTCCGAAGTTTTAGAAGGAAGTTTAAATGTAAATGGCTAATAAATTTCTCGAGAAGACTAAGAGAAGGACATTAGCGGTTTCTTGACTTTAAAAGCTTGAAATTATTGAAAAACGAGTGCACGCGCGTAAACAACTGCAAATTTACCAAAGACAATTCAATGCATGCGATTTTGTTAAAACGTTAAGTTCGATAATGCGTAGGAAAATAATTAGAAACCATTATTTGCGTGTATTTCAGTCAGAATTCTACTAAAACAATTAGATTATTCGCTCTCAATTTCTATGAGGTGATAGTTGATTCGGCCTGCGGCCTCATCAACTATCACCTCGTAGAAATCTCGAGCTCATAATCTAATTGTTAATTAGTAACCACTAAACGTGTTTTATTGGTAATCCGAAATCTGATTGGTTCTTCCACTGCTTACTATTTAAACAATAGAGTATTTCTGTCTTGAAACTATCGGCGGATAGTTTCCCCGCGGAGATCTGATGTTCTAAAAGCAGGGCTACTGTGCTAGTTTAAGTATGAGACCGATAGTTCCAAGACAGAAGCACTCTATCGTCTTTATTGTTCACCACTAAATTTTTTCCGCGCGCCCATTCAAAAACGAGCATCTTGAATTATTTTTAACTTTTTAGGACGAAAGACTTGAAAGCCGAAACAAAGCCACACAAGAAACTCACTGAATGCACTAACAGAGTTAAAACCAGACAAGAAACCCACCAAATGCCCGCTTTTTAGAAATAATTTTCACAGTTGAGTACCAGGGCCGTAGGCAGAATTTTGCTTGGGTGGGTGCGAGCACCGGAAGCATGAGCGTCTAATAGGGATCCGAGGGTATATTTCCCAGAGAAATTTTGAAAAATCAAGTTGTTGAAGTCCGCTCTCCTGCATTCTAAGAGTCATTTGAACCCGTCCTCCCAGATTAAGCAGACCTTTGCGGCGCGTGAGGGGATGCGGACGTACCCATTGCACCCCCTGCCTACGGCCTTGAGTACTATACAGCCGGGTATTTTTCCTCGGACGGGCACTATAGGCTGATAGTCTCTCCGCGGATGAACACTATCACGTCACGTGATCAATTTAAACCAATCGGAATAGGAGAAAATTTAGTGGTGAACTGTAATCGCTCAAAGAAAACTCTAGCCTGATTCTCAGCCGGTTTAGATCGCTCGATCGATACGTTTTTCTACCCTTTCTTTCGATCGTCCTTTAAATCCAAATCCAAGAGTGGCCAACATGTAATTTCTCCTTACAACATTAATACATTGACAGGAAAAAAGTGATGAGAAAAAAGGAAATCATCAGTAGATTTATTGCCTTGACGTAACATCAAATAGTGAAACTAATTTTGAAGAAAGTTAAGTCTACGACACTCAGGACAATAAGTCGCTGAAGAAATGACTAGTGGGCTTGACTAAGCTTTTTACTTGTTATGAAAGTCACTTGTTAACAATAAAATTTAGCTGACAACTGAACCTAAAAAAAGCACGTTCGGAAACGTCGACCATGTGAGGTATGTGATAACGATTTAGAAATAAGTCAATTTTTTAAGAGCACCGATCTGCAATCCAAATCGACACCTTGAACTAAGACTTACAACGGTTTATGTACAGCAGTTCATGGAGTTCTTTGTGAAAATTAAAAGAAAAAAATTCCTGCTTTGCCATCTAGTTTTCTTCTTTATTAGCATACAGAGAAGCTCCCCCGACAGCTGTGAAAATAGTCGTTGCTCCCGTAACACTAATTCCAGCGGCACCTGCGCTCTGGGCTAATGCGAATGCACTTCCAGAAGCCACATACCCTCCGTAAAAGGTGGACTGGGCCATTGCTGCCACTGATCCCGCGGCAACTCCTGCAGACGTGAAACCCGCGGCTGTAAGAACAGCAGGCGCAGCCACCACACCAACAACTCCCGCTGCTCCTGCCCAGGCAATGTCTGTCCAGCTCCACCCTGTTACATAGTGGACAAAGAGGTTTATACCAGTAAGTTGCTTCACTAATCATACGAGTATTCGTACTGTGTATACTGTGTTAAAATTGCAACTCTATTATTGGGCAGTATTTTAAAAGAAAAACCTGAGGGAAAATATGTTCTTTGTTGAAGTCGTCATAGCATTGTGGAGGTGCACAAGAATGATCCCAAGAATCGCATGAACTGCATGTGACAGCGTTAGAAAGTTGCTTTTTAGGCTCTGTTTACAAGGAGGTAGGGTAACCTTACCGGCAGGGTAACCCAGCAAGAGGGTAGAATTTTTTTGTATGTAGTTTTTATTGTGTGATATTCAAAATCAGAGAAAAAAAAAGAAACCCAAGTTAGAGGTAGCCCGGGTTTACAAACAAAAATTGACAGTTAGGGTTACCCTACTGCCCGAGACAACGAACACCTGCTACGCTTCATAAATAATGCACACAACAGAAAATATACTTTTAGTGCGAAAATATTCCTCGACCTTGATTATTCTGGATATCACAAAAACCCATCCAATAATTGTTTATTATCAAAGCATTTGTCTTAAATAGCTGTATGTTATTCGTAACAATTTCTTTCCAGCGCACAAACATGACAAACTGTGAATGAACACGATGTTTTCTTGGTCAAAATTTGCTGCCTTGTCGGTATTTAAACGATATTTTGCTTCTTGGAGCCAAAATAAAGTTATCTCAGGTAGGCGAGTAGATAGAACGTTTACAAGAAAGCTAGGGTTACCCTGGCGCTCAGCGAGGGTTACCTTTATATAGTGCTGGGATAACCCAAGCTGCCTTGTAAACATGTTGAAAAAAGAAGAGATGTGCGAGCGCTAGGGGTCCCTAGCACTAGGTTTACACTAATTCCTTGTAAACAGGGCCTTAAAAGTGCATGCTTGCGCTATTTTTACCGGCGCGAACGAACGTCAGGCAGAAAATTGTAGAGCGCGCTACTGACGTTCTTTCCGTTCAGTAATTTTATGACAACATTGTCGGCAATGTATTCTGTGTATTTTGAGTATTTGGGTCAGTTGCTCGAGATAAATCGATCGCACTACCTATCGGCAAGTTCACAGACATTCCGGTGGCATTCAAAAGTTTATTAGCAGGCAGCTCAAGCTCGCAAAAGCTTTATGGTCAGGATTTGCATACGGAAATGAAGGTGCTGAAGCACGAAAAAAATCACAACGTGTACACACAAGAAAATGTAGCGGAGACCTGTGGCAGCAAAACATCGATATCCCATGCAAATTCGCAAAAAAGAGATAACACAACTTCTTTAATAACACTAAGTACAGTAGGCTGGCTTTGTTAAACATGCCGGCTGTATTTGGTGTGTGTTTGCATACAATTTTCTCGGAAACTGAGTGCGGTGTTCCAGGAAAGCGCTCAAATGTTGTTATTGCAGAGCAAATGTAAAGCTCAGAATGTTATGTTTTTCATCCACATAACCAGATTAAAGTAGACTATTCTACAGATACACGTAGTGCTTTTTGATTTTTGCCGTAGAAGGAGATGTTCTCAATCATCAGCTGTCAGCATTTTGGAAAAAAGAAATGAATTAACAATTTTAATACGGTCAGTAAACAAATTCAGCGCTTACACAGAACTAGCTCTGCATCATCATCTATTTGCTGGACGATACAGGACAAATAGATGTTGAAAAGCTGTACTAAAAGCTCTTTAAGATATCGATAACAGAATTTTTTATGATCTAAGAGAAAATCAACACTAAATCATGGAAATGTTCCCTTCCTGCGGGAATAACATTTTTTTTTCTCTGTGCAGCACATATATAGTATGCCGAATGTGTCAGAATTAAATGTTATGATAGGCTTACCTTTGACTTGTACTGGAGACATGCTTGCCAGCAACAGAGCAAAGCAGAGGTACGATGCCTTATCCATTTCTTTCCAGAATTTAATTGCCTCTTGGATTTTGTAACGAAAGTTTCACTTGATTGTTGTCGAAGCGAGCACAATCTCAGTGTTATCGCTTGGAAACGCGAGCAGGCTACTTGAAGATTTGTAATATTTGGCATCATGCCATTGGCTGACTTACGTGGCATGCTAATCACTCATCCAATCACAGCACAATACTGATACAGCAGTCATTAATCAAAATCGTCATAACTTCAACTTGAAATTTGTGTTTGGATTGTAAGCTGGCTGCTTACTGTGTGACAAACGTCGACTGGTAACCAGATAGCTTGCACCCACAAAGCCTTCAAAATAGAACAAAACAGCAAAGTTATTCAAATAGTTGTACAGAAAATGAAAGATTAAGAAATGGAGCACAAATACAAATAAAAAAAACTTACCGATATCGTTCAAGCAGAAAGAAAACGATCCTATCAAAAATCAAAAGTTTTCCGCACGAAAAGCAACGTTCGTGTGACGTGGCAATTTCCAAACGATGACTTTTGACGCTAAGCAACATGAGCAGCCCTTTTACCCCCCACTGACTACCACCATTGCCGAGAAATACGGTAGTATTGGCAATCAATTAAGGTTTTCTACTCATTAAAATATGTGTATGTACTGAGATCGAAGAGTGAACTTATGGATATCGACATTGCTGTTGAAGAATCCAGAATGTAGTTCAAGTTATTGGAAGCCAGTGGACGCGATTTAAAGGTTTATCATACTTGCCGCATAAACAGGGACCGCGGAGACCATTTTAAAGTGGTAGGGCTAAAAAATCTGGCCAAGACAAACAAGTAATAGGGGCCACTGTTCCGCATTTATCATGCATTTCTGTGCCATCCGTCTTCACTATACAGTTCACGATACCATCCAATACAGTAAAAATGTGAAATAAAACTACGTAAGGTCGCTACTTTTTGAAGTCGTCAAAGGTTTTATTGCTCTCATTTCTTCCGCACAGCTTTAGACTGCAAATTTCAACCGCATTTTTTGCGAACGTGCTCGAGCGGTCTTCGAACGCGAGGCCTGGAGCCAATGTCAAAACGGTGAGTGAGACTGGGGAGGCTCGGCAAAGGGAGCCCACACAAATGGAGCGACTGTTGATGTTCAAAATTATAAAGGAATGTATGGGAAAACCGTAACGTTTCTATTAGGATGAACTATAGCGAGTAATATTCACATTTATGTTCAAAATAAACGTTAACTTACCTCATTAGTTGTGCCTTGTCGTCCTTGTAGCTCAAAATGGCGTATTTTAGCGATTTTGAGGATTTTTGCGATGCTGGCTACTGTACGTCATAGAAGGAGAATAATGTACAGTCAGCAGTCACTCCATTTGTGTGTGCCCCCTGTGGGCTCGGGTGACGATCAGCGCCTCTCACCTTCGATACGCGACTGTTAACGATCAGATTTTAGAGAAAAACGACTGTTTTGAAGTCTAGCGCAGCATTGCCGAGCCTTTGACTTCGTGAAGCGCATATGCAAGAGTAGACACGTTTTTTTACTTTCAAGTGGTAAAATTTATAGAGTTTTATACGTTATCCATGTCAGCTGGAGCCTATAAACCAACCCAAGCAAAAAAGTGGTAGGGCTATAGCCCTACCAGCCCCTCCCCCTCCGCGGCCCCTGATAAACTGCAAGTTTTGTCAGTCAATCTGTAAACATTACAATTGTGCTTAAAAATAAAAACGAAAATAGTGTAGACGTTTTAAGACTGCTGTCCCTTCAATGCCGTTCACCAACCAATGGATAAGAGTTGGATAATGGCTTTTATTATACAACACTGTTTTGTAGAGTACAAATAACGCGTGAAAGGAGTACAAACATTGTACTCGTCTCATTCTCCCGACGGCGCGAAAGATTAAGACCCTTGGCAAGTCAAAATTTTGGGGAAACGAAAACGTTGGATAATAAATCTCTTATTAGACATTTTACTTTGTAGTATCGCTGTAAATTTTTACTCATCATTTGTATTTTGACTCGCCCTTCAGGCTCGCCAAAATACTGCATGACTCGTAAAAATATACAGCGATATTACACACTAAATGTCTTATAAGATATATATATATATATATATATATATATATATATATATATATATATATATTGACGGTAAGATAACTAGAAACTTAGTCGTGTTCGTACTTCACTACCTATTGGCAAATTCGCAGGCATTCCGGTGGCAATTAAGGTAGCCCTGAAGCTTACAAAAGCTTGGTGGATGATTGAGACTTTGGGATATATTAATAAGGCTTTGCATACGGATATAAAGGCGCTGACACCCCCTGAAAGCCTAAATTTTCAACTCGAGAAGCTCTCAAACAGTTCTTTCAGCATTTTTCATGAGATATTTCTTCAAAAAAATCAGTCTCGTTAATTTGGGGAATATTTTTCCAACTGAACGTATTTTGTTTTTAATTTTAGGTTAAAATCTAGACAAGGCAAATGTCTCGTCTTGCCTCTTACTAGGTACGGCCCTGCTGAAACTCAAGAGACATTTTGCCGCGACATGTCGCACTGGGGACAAAATCACATTTCAACACAAAATTTGTTAGGGACAAGTTGCAGCAACACGTACCATGACAGTTTTCACAAACCCCTACGGATATAACTATTTACGGTCGAAAGACAACACAACTTCTTTAATAACGCTCGAATATTCCAGTACGCTTGGCTGGTCGACGTAAACACATACTGTATTTTGCGTATGTTTGCATAAATAATTCAGTGTTTCTCGGAAATTGAGCGTCGAGTTCCACGAAAGCGCATTCAGTTGCAAATGAAATGCTCAGCATTTTATGTTTGCCTTCCTCATAACAAATTTGAAAAGGCTTTTTTTATGGATACTTTTTAACGTTTTTCATCGGTCAGTGATTATAATCAGCTGTTAGCAGTTTTCGTAAAAAATTAAAAATAAAGAATATCGCAACAACTTCAGCGCTGCCACAGAACAAACTCTGCATGGTTTTATTCACTGCACTGAAATCGGACAAACAGCTGTTGGTGAGGTCAAATTAAAGCCCTTTAAAATATCGATAACGGATAGAATTTTTATGAAAACAGAAACATCGAAATGCTAGTTCTTTATGGATGTTTTTGCCCGTAGTCCGGCGGAATTAAATATTTTGATACGTCTTACCTTTGGCTTGTACTGGAGACATGCTTGCCAGCAATAGAGCGAAACAAAGGTACGATGCCTTATCCATTCTTCCAACAACTTAATTGCTGTTTGAAATTTTGCAACGAAAGTATTACTTGTTTGATGTCGAAACGAGTACAGTGTACAAGCGTAACGCGGGCTCTGGGAACGAAATTGGCAAGCCGTCGGTTGAAGCACCTTGACATCAGGTCATTGGCTGACTTATGTGGCATGCTTATTACTCATCTAATCACAGTACAATACTAATATAATGGGTAAACATTCAAATCAAAATCAGGGAAACTAAAGGGTGTTTGTATCGGAGGCTGCAGAGGAATATAATGGTGAGTTCATTATTCCATTATTCCTGCTCTAAAATGTTCGTTATTCCATCATTCGAAGTGCAAAATCAGCATCATGCCGTTCCCAAAATTTAATTATTCCAGAAGGAAACGCTTTTTTTGTTGACAACCCAATAAACAGATTTGAACCAATATTTGCGTTATGCTAAACTACATTCAGAAAGAGCATAGTTAATTTGGTTTCCCAGAATTACTTGACTGACTGATTGAGTCCGAGTTCTCGCAACAATTTAAAATAGAAGACTTAAACACGATGCGAGCCTATAATCAAAGGCCCTTTGGCCTGTCTCGTGTCTCTTTTCAATATTTTTGTATTTTGTGATTTCAGTGTTAAAACGTTACAAGGTATAGCCTCGTTTTGGTGCTAAGTTTGTTTTCGTTCTATAATTTTATAAAATGACTGTTCTTTTATAATTCTTTTTGATGTATTGATGTCTTGTTTCTTTTGTTTTTGTAAAGTTCTCAGGCTCATAGGCTAGTTTCTACCAGGTAGTTGCAATTCGCTAAGGGTGCAGAGGATTACAAAGAAGGGGCATTCCAAAATAGGAAAAAAAAGCTGCCCCCTTTCTTTGTCCGTGGTATATGCTTAAGTGTAAGATCAATGTAAGATATTGACTTTGATCAGTAGTAGAGAGTATTCTGGTCTCGAATTGTCACTATTCGTTATCGTCGCTATTTAGGACTATTCGTCACTATTTGCAACTATTCGTTAGTATTTGGAACTATAGTATTTGTCACTTTTCGTTACTATTCGCCACTATTCAACTACTATTCGCTACTAGTTGTCATCATTCACGACTTACGACTCGTATCAGGTCGTGTATATTGGACATGGATGACTGATCACATACTATTCGCGACTATTCGTACTATTCGCGACTATGTGCTATTCGATTTTTCCAGACATCTATTTAGACCAAGCCGTCATTCAACACAGGAGAGGGGACTGCTCAGAAGCTTTTTAGTCAGAGAAGCGTGTACTCGACATCAGACTGAGGCTGTTTGGTGAAGAACATCGAAAGACTGCTGACAGCTTCCATAAAGTAGGGGTTACACAACATTCACTGGGCGACTACATCTCCGTTCTTGAGCCCAAGAATCATGCACTTCATATCAGACGGAAACTGCTTGGTGAAAACCATTCAGAGACTGCCAACAGCTATCTTTCAGTGGGGGTTACACAACATTCAGTTGGAGACTACAACTCTGCTCTCGAGTCCGAAATCAGACGGAAAACTGTTTGGTGAGCATGATTAACAACAACCATGAAGTGAGGGTTACACAACATTCACTAGGAGGCCACAACTCTGCTCTTGCCTATGAGAAGTGTTCACGTGATATCATACTGAGACTGTTTGGTAAAAGAACTTCCAACGACCACTTACAGCTACCATTCAGTAGGTGTAACACAAACAACATTAACTTGCCGACTACAAACACAACATGAAAACAACTTTACTGCGGTGTAAAGCTAAAGTAAAGCTGGCGTAAATTTGGAATTTAATCAGCTTTACGCGACCTTTACATGTTTTAAAGCTGACCTTTAAACCAGCTTTACACTCATGTCTAAAGCTGACTTAAAGATATTGAAACATTTAAGCCACATTTACACCAGGTTTACGCACGGTAGCGTAAATGTCAGGTTTAACACCTTTAAGAACCTTTAATTGATGGTGCGAGCGCTTTATATCAGATGGAAACTGTTTGGTGAAGGATATTGATATACTGTCTCTGATATTCAGAGACAGCTGACAGCTACCATTCAGTAGGGGTGTTACACATCATTCACTGGGCGACTACATCTCTGCTCTGGATCCGAATCCAAGCTTGTACTTGACATCAGTCTGAAACTGTTTGGTGAAGAACATTCAGAGATGGCTGAGAGCTATCATTCAGTAAGGGCTACACAACATTCACTGGGCAACTACATCTCCACTCTGAAGTCCAAGAAGCGCGCGTATGATATTAGAATGAAAGTGTTTGGCGAAGAACACTTACAGACTGCTGACAGCTACCATTCAAAAGGGGTTACACAACATTCACTGGGAGCATACATCTCTTGTCTCTAGTCAGACAAGCGTGCATTCGACATCAGAATGAAACTGTTTGGTGACTGAGGACACCCAAAAACGGTTACAGTAATCGTTCAGTATTGTTTCTTATCAGTATTGTTTCTCATTTTAAGCTCATTACCGGGTGAGTATACTGAATCATTACGAAAGTAAGTATATGAAACTTTATTTAAACAGGGTACCTTGTGGTATCTATAGGTGCGCTGCATCTAAAACTTATATCACATTAAAATTTAAGATTAAAAATAGTACTCCTTATTACAATGCTATTACAAAAAGAGGCTAAAATATACTTTACCAAAAAGCTATTATAACCGGAAATGTTTCTCTAGGCTGTAAAAAGTTTGTATGTTATCCACGCTTGCAACTTTCGCGCCTCTAAAAAGAAAGGTGTTTTTAGAAGATTTACCATTTCCGGGGATGGGGAAAGCAGAGACCGGGGAAAATTTTGCTGGGATAATTTTAAGTCTTCTTTTTTTCATATGCGAGAAATAAAAATGGCGAACATGCGGGAAAACGAAATGATAAAACACTCGGGAAACAAAATGACAAAACAAGCGGGAAGACAAAATTACAAAACAGGCGGGAAAACAAAATGACAGAACAAAATATTATTTATGATTTTTTACCAAAAAAGAACGTCCTCTCTATTTTTGACGCAAATGAACGCAAGAGGAATTGAGCGTTACTCGAAGCACTCGTCCCCCACCTTCTCGCGCCGACCGTTAAATTGCGCTGTTTTCCATTTCTTTTGTGATTTATTGCCCGCTTTCTACGATCCAAGAACAATGTCAGAAAATAGAGTACATGTTTCTTGCGACCAAAACGCTGAAAATGGAAATACCGGAATGTTTGTAACGAAATAGCATTCCCAAGGTAAATTAACCAAGGTAAACTCACCGCGGGAATACGTTACCTGGGTGTTTGCCGTCACAGACTTAATACATTGCCAAGGTCATTAATCTTTCGAACTGTTTTCGGCGCGAAATGCGAAAATGGATAATTCGAGGGTGCTTGCTAGCATCATCTCGCTTTAATTATTTATACTGTTTCGACAGTCCTCTATTGCTTT
This sequence comes from Meandrina meandrites, assembly GCA_963693305.1. Taxonomy (NCBI): domain Eukaryota; kingdom Metazoa; phylum Cnidaria; class Anthozoa; order Scleractinia; family Meandrinidae; genus Meandrina; species Meandrina meandrites. The sequence goes on from OY855909.1 coordinate 13,142,515, forward strand.
GTTATGTCAGTGTTTCAGACACCGAAGAATTAGAAGGCGAAGACTCCGTTTTTATAAATCTCCTTGTTGGATGTTTCTAGGCCTAGAGATTAAATCGAAATACATATAAGAAAATGCACTATAGATCTTCCTTGACTTGTGTTGTATTTAACCGCCAAATTTCCAAAAAGAGTAGCTTATACAAGCAAGCAAGCAAGCAAGCAAGCCATCCAGCCATGATTCTAAGAAAGACCACGCTTTTGCTGCCTTGAACACACAAAGTTGACCTCCGGAAATCTAAACCATATTTAATTTCAAATTTCTCTGTTTATTTTATTTGCTTATCTTTGAGGTTTGCTTCGCGATCGGTCATTTTATCTTGGGGTACTTGGAAAACCTACCTATTTACCTCGGTAACTTGCATGGGCGATTCTTTTGTTCTTTTTGATGTATCCATGGAAATACACCGCGATAAATTTACCTTGGGAAATGTTGGTCACACACGATTTGTGAGTTTTCCGAGGTAAAGAGCCCATTTACCACGATAAAAGGACGATGTGTAACCGCAACTGTATAAGTTTGACACACTACACTTGACACTAAGCTATTCCGTACTTGAAACCCTACACTGCTACACAGATCAAGTAATTTGTTCCAGTCAACTCTTGTCATGTTAATTACATGTTATGCAGTGTCGAAAAACCTTTCGGTAACGATTCTCGCATCGCGACCGCAATCCTCAACTCGAAAAAAATCTCTGAACTTTTCTAAGCGCAATAATCAGGAAAAGAAGAGGTACAATCGAAGTGATCACGCGTTCAGGATCCATGGCGGATTTCTTGTCACGCGAGGGGAAAAAGGGCATATACTTCATGGTAGAATGCCACAAGTGCACCGACTGAAGTATTTCATGTAATACTAAATATTCTATGACTACTTTCATTAGGGTATAATTTATTTCCTAGTTGTTAGTATTGGTGGTTACTAGCAGTTTTTAGTAGTTACTAGTAGTTGTTGGTAGTTACTAGTAGGTGTAGGTAGTTACTAATAGTTGTAGGTAGTTACTAGTAGTTGTTGGTAGTTACTAATAGTTGTAGGTAGTTACTAGTAGTTGTAGGTAGTTACTAGTAGTTGTAGGTAGTTACTAGTAGTTGTTGGTAGTTACTAGTAGTTGTAGGTAGTTACTAGTAGTTGTTGGTAGTTACTAGTAGTTGTAGCTAGTTACTAGTAGTTGTAGGTAGTTACTAGTAGTTGTAGGTAGTTATTGGTAGTTGTAGGTAGTTACTAGTAGTTGTTGGTAGTTACTAGTAGTTGTAGGTAGTTACTAGTAGTTGTAGGTAGTTACTAGTAGTTGTAGGTAGTTACTAGTAGTTGTTGGTAGTTACTAGTAGTTGTAGGTAGTTACTAGTAGTTGTTGGTAGATACTAGTAGTTGTAGGTAGTTACTAGTAGTTGTTGGTAGTTACTAGTAGTTGTAGGTAGTTACTTGTAGCTGTTGGTAGTTACTAGTAGTTGTAGGTAGTTACTAGTAGTTGTAGGAAGTTACTGGTAGTTGTTGGTAGTTACTAGTAGTTGTAGGTAGTTACTAGTAGTTGTTGGTAGTTATTGGTAGTTGTAGGTAGTTACTAGTAGTTGTAGGTAGTTACTAGTAGTTGTTGGTAGTTATTGGTAGTTGTTGGTAGTTATTGGTAGTTGTAGGTAGTTACTAGTAGTTGTTGGTAGTTATTAATAGTTGTTGGTAGTTATTGGTAGTTGTTGGTAGTTACTAGTAGTTGTAGGTAGTTACTAGTAGTTGTTGGTAGTTACTAGTAGTTGTAGGTAGTTACTAGTAGTTGTTGGTAGTTATTGGTAGTTGTAGGTAGTTACTAGTAGTTGTAGGTAGTTACTAGTAGTTGTTGGTAGTTACTAGTAGTTGTAGGTAGTTATTGGTAGTTGTAGGTAGTTACTAGTAGTTGTAGGTAGTTACTAGTAGTTGTAGGTAGTTACTAGTAGTTGTTGGTAGTTACTAGTAGTTGTAGGTAGTTACTAGTAGTTGTTGGTAGTTACTAGTAGTTGTTGGTAGTTACTAGTAGTTGTAGGTAGTTACTAGTAGTTGTTGGTAGTTACTAGTAGTTGTAGGTAGTTACTAGTAGTTGTTGGTAGTTACTAGTAGTTGTTGGTAGTTACTAGTAGTTGTAGGTAGTTACTAGTAGTTGTAGGTAGTTACTAGTAGTTGTAGGTAGTTACTACTAGTTGTTGGTAGTTACTAGTAGTTGTAGGTAGTTACTAGTAGTTGTAGGTAGTTACTAGTAGTTGTTGGTAGTTACTAGTAGTTGTAGGTAGTTACTAGTAGTTGTAGGTAGTTACTAGTAGTTGTAGGTAGTTACTAGTAGTTGTTGGTAGTTACTGGTAGTTGTTGGTAGTTACTAGTAGTTGTTGGTAGTTATTGGTAGTTGTAGGTAGTTACGAGTAGTTGTAGGTAGTTACTAGTAGTTGTAGGTAGTTATTGGTAGTTGTAGGTAGTTACTAGTAGTTGTAGGTAGTTATTGGTAGTTGTAGGTAGTTACTAGTAGTTGTAGGTAGTTACTAGTAGTTGTTGGTAGTTACTAGTAGTTGTTGGTAGTTACTAGTAGTTGTAGGTAGTTACTAGTAGTTGTTGGTAGTTACTAGTAGTTGTTGGTAGTTACTAGTAGTTGTAGGTAGTTACTAGTAGTTGTAGGTAGTTACTAGTAGTTGTAGGTAGTTACTAGTAGTTGTTGGTAGTTACTAGCAGTTGTAGGTAGTTAATAGTAGTTGTTGGTAGATACTAGTAGTTGTAGGTAGTTACTAGTAGTTGTTGGTAGTTACTAGTAGTTGTAGGTAGTTACTTGTAGTTGTTGGTAGTTACTAGTAGTTGTAGGTAGTTACTAGTAGTTGTAGGAAGTTACTGGTAGTTGTTGGTAGTTACTAGTAGTTGTAGGTAGTTACTAGTAGTTGTTGGTAGTTATTGGTAGTTGTAGGTAGTTACTAGTAGTTGTAGGTAGTTACTAGTAGTTGTTGGTAGTTATTGGTAGTTGTTGGTAGTTATTGGTAGTTGTAGGTAGTTACTAGTAGTTGTTGGTAGTTATTAATAGTTGTTGGTAGTTATTGGTAGTTGTTGGTAGTTACTAGTAGTTGTAGGTAGTTACTAGTAGTTGTTGGTAGTTACTAGTAGTTGTAGGTAGTTACTAGTAGTTGTTGGTAGTTATTGGTAGTTGTAGGTAGTTACTAGTAGTTGTAGGTAGTTACTAGTAGTTGTTGGTAGTTACTAGTAGTTGTAGGTAGTTATTGGTAGTTGTAGGTAGTTACTAGTAGTTGTAGGTAGTTACTAGTAGTTGTTGGTAGTTACTAGTAGTTGTTGGTAGTTACTAGTAGTTGTAGGTAGTTACTAGTAGTTGTTGGTAGTTACTAGTAGTTGTTGGTAGTTACTAGTAGTTGTAGGTAGTTACTAGTAGTTGTTGGTAGTTACTAGTAGTTGTAGGTAGTTACTAGTAGTTGTTGGTAGTTACTAGTAGTTGTTGGTAGTTACTAGTAGTTGTAGGTAGTTACTAGTAGTTGTAGGTAGTTACTAGTAGTTGTAGGTAGTTACTACTAGTTGTTGGTAGTTACTAGTAGTTGTAGGTAGTTACTAGTAGTTGTAGGTAGTTACTAGTAGTTGTTGGTAGTTACTAGTAGTTGTTGGTAGTTACCAGTAGTTGTAGGTAGTTACTAGTAGTTGTAGGTAGTTACTAGTAGTTGTAGGTAGTTACTAGTAGTTGTTGGTAGTTACTGGTAGTTGTTGGTAGTTACTAGTAGTTGTTGGTAGTTATTGGTAGTTGTAGGTAGTTACTAGTAGTTGTAGGTAGTTACTAGTAGTTGTAGGTAGTTATTGGTAGTTGTAGGTAGTTACTAGTAGTTGTAGGTAGTTATTGGTAGTTGTAGGTAGTTACTAGTAGTTGTAGGTAGTTACTAGTAGTTGTTGGTAGTTACTAGTAGTTGTTGGTAGTTACTAGTAGTTGTAGGTAGTTACTAGTAGTTGTTGGTAGTTACTAGTAGTTGTTGGTAGTTACTAGTAGTTGTAGGTAGTTACTAGTAGTTGTTGGTAGTTACTAGTAGTTGTAGGTAGTTACTAGTAGTTGTTGGTAGTTACTAGTAGTTGTAGGTAGTTACTAGTAGTTGTTGGTAGTTACTAGTAGTTGTTGGTAGTTACTAGTAGTTGTAGGTAGTTACTAGTAGTTGTAGGTAGTTACTAGTAGTTGTAGGTAGTTACTAGTAGTTGTTGGTAGTTACTGGTAGTTGTTGGTAGTTACTAGTAGTTGTTGGTAGTTATTGGTAGTTGTAGGTAGTTACTAGTAGTTGTAGGTAGTTACTAGTAGTTGTAGGTAGTTATTGGTAGTTGTAGGTAGTTACTAGTAGTTGTAGGTAGTTATTGGTAGTTGTAGGTAGTTACTAGTAGTTGTAGGTAGTTACTAGTAGTTGTTGGTAGTTACTAGTAGTTGTTGGTAGTTACTAGTAGTTGTAGGTAGTTACTAGTAGTTGTTGGTAGTTACTAGTAGTTGTTGGTAGTTACTAGTAGTTGTAGGTAGTTACTAGTAGTTGTTGGTAGTTACTAGTAGTTGTAGGTAGTTACTAGTAGTTGTTGGTAGTTACTAGTAGTTGTTGGTAGTTACTAGTAGTTGTAGGTAGTTACTAGTAGTTGTTGGTAGTTACTAGTAGTTGTAGGTAGTTACTAGTAGTTGTAGGTAGTTACTAGTAGTTGTAGGTAGTTACTAGTAGTTGTAGGTAGTTACTAGTAGTTGTTGGTAGTTACTTGTAGTTGTAGGTAGTTACTAGTAGTTGTAGGTAGTTACTAGTAGTTGTAGGTAGTTAGTAGTAGTTTTTGTTAGTTACTAGTAGTTGTAGGTAGTTACGAGGAGTTGTAGGTAGTTACTAGTAGTTGTAGGTAGTTACTAGTAGTTGTTGGTAGTTACTAGTAGTTGTTGGTAGTTACTGGTAGTTGTTGGTAGTTACTAGTAGTTGTTGGTAGTTGTAGGTAGTTATTGGTAGTTGTTGGTAGTTACTAGTAGTTGTAGGTAGTTAATAGTAGTTGTAGGTAGTTACTAGTAATTGTTGGTAGCTACTAGTAGTTGTAGGTAGTTACTGGTAGTTGTAGGTAGTTACTAGTAGGTGTAGGTAGTTACTGGTAGTTGTAGGTAGTTACTAGTAGTTGTAGGTAGTTACTAGTAGTTGTAGGTAGTTACTGGTAGTTGTTGGTAGTTACTAGTAGTTGTTGGTAGTTATTGGTAGTTGTAGGTAGTTACTAGTAGTTGTTGGTAGTTACTAGTAGTTGTTGGTAGTTACTAGTAGTTGTAGGTAGTTACTAGTAGTTGTAGGTAGTTACTAGTAGTTGTTGGTAGTTATTGGTAGTTGTTGGTAGTTACTAGTAGTTGTTGGTAGTTACTAGTAGTTGTTGGTAGTTTCTAGTAGTTGTTGGTAGTTACTAGTAGTTTTTGGTAGTAGCCAGTAGTTATTGACAGTTGTTGGTATTTAGTTTTAGTTGTTGGCAGTATCTAGTTAAACAATAGGGTGTTTCTGTTGCCCCTTGGAAGTTTGATGTTCTTAACACCAGCATATTTGCCATCGAGGCTTCGCTTCTCGGGCAAATATTTGTTTTAAGAACATCAAATTTCCGCAGGGCAACTAACAGACTGATAGTCCCGAGAAAGAAACACTCTATTGTCTTTATTGTTCACAACTAATTTTTCTTTCGCGCGTGCTCATTCGACTTCGAGAGCTGCTAGAAGTTATTGGCCCTTATGATTATAGAAATGTGATATGGACTTTAAAGCGCTCAATTCTCTTTTTGAAAAGATGTTTTGAAATTCCCTTCTTTCATAGCGTAATAGAGTACACAAGGTTACGCTCCTCGTAAATCAAGTCCTGAAATGAAATTCGGCGGAGCAAACTTGGAGACCGAGTTTTGATTTTTCTCTGTTTCAAGACGAGTCTTCATGCAAAAATTTTCATATGAAAATGAGTTTGATTTGCATGAAAATGAACATGCGGGGAAAAGACATTTTCATAAGAATGGTTTCGCATGAAGACTCGTTTTGACGCTAAGGCAAACCATAACTCGGAAATGGTCTATTGTGGGTTTGGCGGTTCCGAAGATCTTCCGAGTCGATTATGTTTACAACAACGTGCGCTATTCAACGCTGTGAATCTATTTATCATAATTCTCTACGTCGCAACGCGCGGGATTCAGAGATGAGAACAGTAGCGTGCTAATTTGTACTAATACATGATAAATTTATTTCTCCAAAGAGGAATGTACATTTCTCTGACTAGATGTTTTAACTCGAAGGTTCGCTTTTATTTATGATGTTCAATAAAGAATCCAGTCGTTTTCTTTTGTATTCAAGTTTTCCACTAACTTGCAGAGTCGTTTTCTTGTTGAACTTCATGCCCAGGCTCTTTGCTGCATTGCTTTCAATCACATAATTATATAACGTGCAAATGTTGTCTTTGCTTGGTGTTAGACACGTCGCTGAGAATAGGAATGATTCAGTCATATCCAATACACAACCTTCAAGCCGACTCCATCCCTCGCGGACGTTCGCAACACCATTTTCGCGTAAGAACTGAGTTCCCCGCATACGTTTTAGTGATGGGGGACTGGAAAGCATCGATTTTCGCTTTCCAATTCCGGTTCCCTTTTTATTATCTTTGCCTTTTTTGTTTTCGCCAAAAGTGTTTCTGCAGTTGCAACAACTACAACTGTGAAAGGTTTAGCGTTAATGTCATTTTATCAGTTTATACAAACGCGCGCGCGCCAAAAAAAAAAAAAAAAAAAAATACAGAAAAGAGTTCAAATCCTACGGGGAGTTTTAAATCAGGAGTTTTGAAAAACAATACTTTAACTGGAAACAAATATATACTCTAGCCTTTAATGTTGCTCGGGACACAAAATCAAGAGAATTCCAATATAAAATACTGATTTAAAATGATAGATTCTCCGCTCTGTGCTTTTTGCAAAGAAGAAGTTGAATCCCGCGAGCATTTATTTTGCCTGTGTAAGGTAACGAAGACTTTTTGCAATACGTTTTTTTCTTGGCTAAACGTTAATTACTTTGAAGAAGTTCATTTTATGGTCGTTCACATTCTTTTCGGATTTTTTGATATTTCTAAAGACTTTCACTTAATCAATCATTTAGTCTTGCTAGCAAAACAATTTATTTATAGATGCAAGTTAAATAGAAACCAACCATCCTTTAAAGTCTTTCTTGCCAAGATTAAAACTGTTTATGAGATGGAAGACCTTATAGCAAAAGATCGTAACCAACAACTACTAGTAAAGACCTACAACTACTAGTAACTACCTACAACTACTAGTAACTACCTACAACTACTAGTAACTACCTACAACTACTAGTAACTACCAACAACTACTAGTAACTACCAACAACTACTAGTAACTACCTACAACTACTAGTAACTACCAACAACTACTAGTAACTACCTACAACTACTAGTAACTACCTACAACTACTAGTAACTACCAACAACTACTAGTAACTACCTACAACTACCAATAACTACCTACAACTACTAGTAACTACCTACAACTACTAGTAACTACCAACAACTACTAGTAACTACCAACAACTACTAGTAACTACCTACAACTACTAGTAACTACCAACAACTACTAGTAACTACCTACAATTACTAGTAACTACCTACAACTACTAGTAACTACCAACAACTACTAGTAACTACCTACAATTACTAGTAACTACCTACAACTACTAGTAACTACCAACAACTACTACTAACTACCAACAACTACTAGTAACTACCTACAACTACTAGTAACTACCAACAATTACCAATAACTACCAACAACTACTAGTAACTACCTACAACTACTAGTAACTACCTACAACTACTAGTAACTACCTACAACTACTAGTAACTACCAAGAACTACTAGTAACTACCTACAACTACTGGTAACTACCAACAACTACTGGTAACTACCAACAACTACTAGTAACTACCTACAACTACTGGTCACTACCAACAACTACTAGTAACTACCTACAACTACTAGTAACTACCTACAACTACTAGTAACTACCTACAACTACTAGTAACTACCTACAACTACTAGTAACTACCTACAACTACTAGTAACTACCAACAACTACTAGTAACTACCTACAACTACTAGTAACTACCTACAACTACTAGTAACTACCTACAACTACTAGTAACTACCAACAACTACTAGTAACTACTTACAACTACTAGTAACTACTTACAACTACTGGTAACTACCAACAACTACTGGTAACTACCTACAACTACTAGTAACTACCTACAACTACTGGTAACTACCAACAACTACTAGTAACTACCTACAACTACTAGTAACTACCTACAACTACTGGTCACTACCAACAACTACTAGTAACTACCTACAACTACTAGTAACTACCAACAACTACTAGTAACTACCTACAACTACTGGTAACTACCAACAACTACTGGTAACTACCAACAACTACTAGTAACTACCTACAACTACTAGTAACTACCTACAACTACTGGTCACTACCAACAACTACTAGTAACTACCTACAACTACTAGTAACTACCTACAACTACTAGTAACTACCTACAACTACTAGTAACTACCTACAACTACTAGTAACTACCAACAACTACTAGTAACTACCTACAACTACTAGTAACTACCTACAACTACTAGTAACTACCTACAACTACTAGTAACTACCAACAACTACTAGTAACTACTTACAACTACTAGTAACTACTTACAACTACTGGTAACTACCAACAACTACTGGTAACTACCTACAACTACTAGTAACTACCTACAACTACTGGTAACTACCAACAACTACTAGTAACTACCTACAACTACTAGTAACTACCTACAACTACTAGTAACTACCAACAACTACTAGTAACTACCAACAACTACTAGTAACTACCTACAACTACTAGTAAATACCTACAACTACTAGTAACTACCTACAACTACTAGTAACTACCTACAACTACCAATAACTACCAACAACTACTATTAACTACCTACAACTACTACTAACTACCTACAACTACTACTAACTACCTACAACTACTAGTAACTACCTACAACTACTAGTAACTACCTACAACTACCAATAACTACCAACAACTACTATTAACTACCTACAACTACCAATACCTACCAACGACTACTAGTAACTACCTACAACTACTAGTAACTACCTACAACTACTAGTAACTACCTACAACTACTAGTAACTACCAACAACTACCAATAACTACCAACAACTACTATTAACTACCTACAACTACCAATAACTACCAACAACTACTATTAACTACCTACAACTACCAATAACTACCAACAACTACTAGTAACTACCAACAACTACCAATAACTACCAACAACTACTAGTAACTACCAACAACTACCAATAACTACCAACAACTACTAGTAAATACCTACAACTACCAATAACTACCAACAACTACTATTAACTACCTACAACTACTAGCAACTACCAACAACTACTAGTAACTACCTACAATTGCTAGTAACTACCAACAATTACCAATAACTACAAACAACTACTAGTAACTACCAACAACTACCAATAACTACCAACAACTACTATTAACTACCTACAACTACCAATAACTACCAACAACTACTATTAACTACCTACAACTACTAGTTACTACCAACAACTACTAGTAACTACCTACAACTACTAGTAACTACCAACAACTACTAGTAACTACCTACAACTACTAGTAACTACCAACAACTACTAGTAACTACCTACAACTACTAGTAACTACCAACAATTACCAATAACTACAAACAACTACTAGTAACTACCTACAACTACTAGTAACTACCTACAACTACTAGTAACTACCAACAACTACTAGTAACTACCTACAACTACTAGTAACTACCTACGACTACTAGTAACTACCAACAACTACTAGTAACTACCTACAACTACTAGTAACTACCAACAATTACCAATAACTACAAACAACTACTAGTAACTACCTACAACTACTAGTAACTACCTACAACTACTAGTAACTACCAACAACTTCTAGTAACTACCTACAACTACTAGTAACTACCTACAACTACTAGTAACTACCTATAACTACTAGTAACTATCAACAGCTACTAGTAACTACCTACAACTACTAGTAAGTACCTACAACTACTAGTAACTACGAACAACTACTAGTAACTACCTACAACTACTAGTAACTACCTACAACTACTAGTAACTACCAACAACTACTAGTAACTACCTACAACTACTAGTAACTACCAACAACTACTAGTAACTACCTACAACTACTAGTAACTACCTACAACTACTAGTAACTACCTACAACTACTAGTAACTACCTACAACTACTAGTAACTACCAACAACTACTAGTAACTACCAACAACTACTAGTAACTACCTACAACTACTAGTAACTACCAACAACTACTAGTAACTACCTACAACTACTAGTAACTACCAACAACTACTAGTAACTACCTACAACTACTAGTAACTACCAACAACTACTAGTAACTACCAACAACTACTTGTAACTACCTACAACTACTAGTAACTACCAACAACTACCAATAACTACCTACAACTACTAGTAACTACCTACAACTACCAATAACTACCAACAACTACTATTAACTACCTACAACTACTAGTAACTACCTACAACTACTAGTAACTACCTACAACTACTAGTAACTACCTACAACTACCAATAACTACCAACAACTACTATTAACTACCTACAACTACCAATAACTACCAACAACTACTAGTAACTACCTACAACTACCAATAACTACCAACAACTACTAGTAACTACTAAAAACTGCTAATAACCACCAATACTAACAACTAGGAAATAAATTATACCCGAATGAAAGTAGTCATAGAATATTTAGTATTACATGAAGTACTTCAGTCGGTGCACTTGTGGCATTCTACCATGAAGTATATGCCGGAAAAAGAAACATTTGAGAAACGTCCTGACTGTCACGCGAAAGGAAAAAGAAACATTTAAGGAATGTCTATATTTATTCTCGCGTTTCGTCTACTAACGCAGCTGACTGACTTTATCTTAGTGTGCTGATAAACATTTCTCGATTATCAAAATCTATAATCAGAGGGCTAGTTTGGTGGTCTGTATGTTTTTTTTTACTTCTAAAATAAAAGTTGACTAAGAATCTAACATTTCGCAATGATTGGAAGTAAAATCATAAAACGCATGGGTCTATTTGGAAAGGAAGGTTTTTTTTTAAAAAATAAAAGTTAATAAAATAGTTAGGTGCCATGTTCACGACAAAGCCACTGCCCGGCTACTTTTCACATGCGAACAGAAATCAAGTTGTCGCCGCGTAGAACACAAAGCAAACTACTCCCCGGCAGTTAGAAAGGACTAATACAAAGTATAAACGAAAGAGATAAATTATATTTGACGAGTTTTATTAGATTCGGAAGACAGAAAATTCTTTTAAAAGGTGTAAACAACTGCTGAGACCGTTTGACCTTGTATCGTTTGTCGGATGCCACGCTACTTTAATACGCACTATCAAAACAATTTCAGGAAATTAAATGTCAATCAAATGCGTTTTCGATGAGGTATCAGAACACGCAAGACTTGTACGACACGTACATTTCTTTCTGTAAAAAGAAAATTCACACAATCACAAATCACGCATTTTGTTCCGTTAGCGATAAGTTATTAAACAAGTCGACGGTTTGCAAGAGTAGCAAATCCAGATCAGCCAATGAATGGCGGTCAACATTGTCCATTTCCATCGACAAGCGCCATATTTTATCGTCCAGCTACTACACTGGCGAGAAGCACGCCATCGCCTCAGTCTTCAGTTCCAAGTGATGTCGAAGTACTTGCTACGGCAAACACAAAAACGAAAAAACCTCGCGTTAAGTCTGCTGACTGGACTGAGGAAGAAACGCACGAAGTTCTTGAAGCGTGGGCGCCCAAATTTAGCAAGCTGTGGGGAGTTTCACAAAGAGGAAAAATCAAACTCTGGAATGATATCTATTCTTTGTGTAAAGAAAGGTGTCCATAAAGCCAGAGAATGCTACAGCAGGTGAAGTAACGGCAGCAGAACCTAGAGTACGAATTCAAGCAGTTAAAGCAGCGGTCTCGCTCGACTGGAGAAGCTGGAATTCAGAAAATTATAGAAGGCTTCCCCTATTTCGACATCTTTGTTGAGGTGCCGGTGGTGGGACATCGATCCATCTAAAACGGCAATCAAATGAGTCACTACCTTTACCTCAGAGCCGAGTGTTAACGAGGCTTCCCAAATCGAAAGTGTAAATGTTTCTCTCCATGAGTCAGAACCGCCTGAGAAAAGAAAGGCGAGAAAGTAACGACTCCACAGACTCCAGACTGGCAGAGTTCTTTTATTGAAATGTTTGAAAAGAGCATGGAACAGGACAACGCAAGATTTGAACGAAAATGTTCCGTGACGCCCAGAGCAGGCAAATGGAACAAACAAACGCCATACTTGCTGGCTTAAACGACATTCTTAAAGATTTAGCATCAAAATAATTGTCTTGTTATCTAATCGTTTATTTTCTGTTATTGGATCGTTGTTATCCGTGCCATAGGTCGCACTTTTCAAAACAAATGTTGTGCAATACTCACGTAGCAATCACTGCACAGTCTTCTTTAGGGTCTCGTTTTTCTGTTCAACCCTTTTCAACGCACTGTTGGACAACTAAGAATTTGCTCGTTCGCTGCAAGTTCATAAAAAAACGCCATCTCTTCTGCGTGCATTGCGTGTCGTTTATTTACAGAAAACGTCAACGCTTTATATCATCGTGCGAGTGCACCGAATTAGCTCGAATTTGTTGCGCTTGATAGACCGATCAGAAGAACCGCACAAGACTGTGAACTAACTACACCAATAAACGTAAAAGAAAAGAAATCAATTTTAAGAACAGTAAAGCGTGACTGTATTTCACATAATAAGCCCTTTACAATATATACTCCTAACCTGCAGTTTGATAAACCAGCGGGCTGCGACCTCTTTGTTATCTGTTCTTTGATATGAAATTCCGGCGGCCTCACAAAGCAAATGTTGATATGGCGGGAAAAATATTGACATGGCGGGAATATTCCGCGGCCTCACAAAGCAAACGCGCATGGAATGCACCTTGGAATGCACCTTCTCCCCCTCGCATATTCTCGTGTCGTCATGACAACGTCATGACGACACGAGACAAAAAGGCCCCGTCTAGCACTTTGTTGGCTTCAATTTTAAAAAGTCGTGTCAGAGTAACGGTCATGAAAGAGAAGAGCTCCGCAAATTTTGCTTTTTAAATGCGATCCCAGTTCATTTATATGGAATTAACAAGCTAATATACAATATAAACTACCAATAATTCTTTCCATTCAAGCTAAAGGAAAATTTAAACAGAATTTATGCAATAATCCTGGAAATTCAAAATTGATGTCCACCACGCACAAACACTGTTACGACATGAAAGCTCAAACAGATGATGCTGAACACATCAATGACAATAGTTTCAGTATTTTGTTTTTATGGGTTAAGAATTCAAACAACAAAGATAACAATGCTTTGAAAAAAATCTCTACATCTCGAAATTTGGCGAACTAGGAGCTACGCTCTTTACAAACGTTCTTTTTATACTATCGTGAAACGGGAACAATCACCAAATTCAATTTTGAAGCGACAAAATTCAAAACTACAAGTTTCGTTTGCTCTTTGGCTAGCTTTTATGTGGCATATCCTTGACTAAGACGTTATTCTTCAGCAATAAGCGGATTAAGATTTCAGAAAATGAATTTATAAATATTTCTTTGTTTACTTGCAACACATTTATCCAATGTAATTGTAATTCAGTTTCGGCGCTAAGCTCGGGTCGCTTGCGGGCAGAAAATTCCGTGATTTCGCAGAACAGTGACTGAAAGCTACAGGTATCTTTCACTATTTCTAAACCTCGCTTTCGATTGTTTGCACCCAAACAACAAAACAGAGAATTTTATACACGAAAATCTTGATGCTGTTTCTTGTACTGCTTTGAATCTATTTTTAGTTTAGAAAACGAGGTATGTCGGAATCACGCCACACCAAAAGCCAGTTGATTGCATTTCCCAACCAATGAAATCGTCGCATTGGAATTTGTGATTGGCAGGGATTGGCAGGCTGAACAGTTCAGCCTTGTTATATAGGATCGCTCCGTGTTTAAAGTAAATGACAGAAGTACCTTTGGAAAGGTACACGACACCTTCACAGCATGTAGCTAAGAACTCGGGGGAGGTATGGGACGAGGGATGCCCGCATTGCTTTATAAAACCCTAAAAACACGTTCAAATCGAAGAAAACACAGAAGTATTGGTTCAGCGACGTTTAAAATTACTCTGCTGCTCTTTCTAATCTATGAATTGTTGTATGTTGCTTTCGATAACCAGAATAGAATTCGGATTATGGATTGCATGCATTTCGAAAAAAAAAATTGGATCAACCTTTCACCATGTTCAATTTTTTTCGTTGAGAAATGACAGAGAACTGATCATGCCTTAGCTTGGTTTACCTTGAATGGAATCAATTGATATCTCTCTTTTATAGTCCCCAGTATGAGAAACGCCGACAGAGGATGCAAAGTTTAATTTCAGTTCAGTTTTTTCCCCCAACATGTAAAACTCCTCACAGCATAGCCTCTTAAATTATGAGAAGAGCGCGCTTATTTGAAGCTGGGCGCTAACTGGAGAATAGCCCAATTTCGATATATTAAAGTTCAGCCTAAAACAATAGACCTCAGTACGAGGCTCCGGGAAATAAACTATAAGGTTTGTGTGGTTTATTTCCTGGAGCCTCGTAGTGATGTCTATTGTCTTAGGCTGAATTTTAAATTATCGAAATCGTTTATTTGTAACAAAATCTTTATATTGATAAAAATTATTATTTTTATTATTATTATTGTTATTAACTACCTCGAATGTAATACAAAACCACTGCCAGAGGAAAATGTTAGTGTCATCGATTATTCCAAGGAAAATCAATATTCTATCATTCCCCAATATTCCATTATTCCAACGAGAAAATGTCCGTTATTTTTATTCCATTATTCCGTAACACTTACTGGACTTGACTGGAAGGAGTGAAAATCGGGCGGCTAGCACAATTTCCGAAGAATGACGTAAAATTCTGACGACAGCTATCATTCTGACAGCTTTTAGCATATGCCCTCAAATTCCCTTTCTCAAATAGAATTTCAGCCCTTAATTGGCTATCAAGAACCGCTGCTGCCTCGTCACATCATACAATTTATATCAAAAGGCCGTAGACGTTTAATATTCCCTTACATTTATTATGGTATTGTATGGGAATCTTCACGTATTCCCTGAAGAAGAAGTAGCTCTAGAGTTTTACAGTATATTTCATTACAATCCTTTAGTAACTTAGAAGATATCAAAAAACTGTATTTTCTATATTCTCCCCATTTCTTGACGCTGTTTCCGCCATTTAACGTTTCTGCTTCTTTTTTGACCGCCTTGCCTCTATAGCCGTCACTGCAATTACGGTCACACACACTATGGCAACGACTCCTACTACAACAGCGGCACTAGGGCTAGTCACTGTACAGGCCAACACACCACATGTTGCGGACACACTATGCACCATTGTTGACTGTTACAGTAATCAATGCGTCCCATTGTGAAGGCATGCACTAACACCTTGGTAGACTCAATCGTAAGAAACTTCCTAATACGTCTAATGTTATGCAGATGATAAAAAGCAGCTTTACATGTCTTCGTAATGTATGTCACTAGACTAAGGTTGGTATCAAACCAGGTTCCAAGGTTTCTTGCAACAGCAACAGGGGCAACACTCACATCACCCACCGATAACTTCTCGATGTCCACCTTGCTAAGCTGTTGTCGTGTACCAATTATTAAGAATTCGGTTTTGTCGTCATTTAGCTTTAACTTGTCCGTAATCATCCACGCTCTGATTGCCTCTATGCAGAGTTCCATTGCTTCGATTGCATCAGATTGACTTGATGTGGTGTCGGGCTTGAAGGACAAGTAGAGTTGCGTGTCATCTGCATACGCATGTGCAACAGGTAGATGATCAGATCAGAAATAGGAAGATCAGATCAGAGATAGATGATCAGAGATAGGAACAGAACCACAGTTTAGTTTTATGTATAGTGTGCAAGAAATGGTTCTTACTTCATTTTCACCTAAAGACGATCTTATAATTGCTTTCCAGTCAGATGGAAGAGAGTGAACGACACCCATAATAAAGAAACGTTGTTCAGGGGAGATCGGCACATAAGAATCTTCGCGCAAGGAAAGGTTGTTTTCTGTAATAAGGTCACCCACCTTTTCGATTCCTAAGTTAACTAGATCACGTCTGTATACAGACTTTTTATCAATGCATATAAACTTATTATTCTAAATGATGTCGTTCATAACATCATTAAAAATGACAGGTCTACTACTATTAGTACTACTAGTAGGCATGTCATTGGCTGTTGAAACTTGTTCATAGCATAAGGAGCAATGCTATATATAACTAATGGATTAAAAGAAAAACAAATCCAAACGACAACGAATAAAAAATTATTGAATAAAAATATAGTTCACCATGCTTGTTTACGAAAAAACGACGATTTATCTCTCTCGCGTGCCAAGCCGTATAGAAAAAGCCGCCATTTTGTTTATGTGCTTGTGCTTATTACGCGTAAATTTCTGCGCAGTAGAAAGCGCAGTGCAATACTGTTATGAGAATTCTACTAGTACACTAATGCAAATACTGCAATTTGATTGGCTGAGCTATTGTACACTATCAGTATCTGCGCAACGTCTCCCGGATGAGGAAATTCTTATCCACGATCCTGCTCCATGCTTTTGTGTCTTCCAAACTCGACCACTGCAACTCTCTTTTGTACAATGTACCGAAGTGAAAAGCTCCAGTCTGTTCAGAACGCCGCTGCCCGACTTATCACCCTAACCCGAAAGTACGACCACATCACTCCAATACTGAAAGAATTACACTGGCTTCATGTTTCTGCACGCATTAAATTCAAGATTCTGTTACTTACCTTTAAGGCTCTTCATCAACAATCTCCTGTCTACATTCAAGATTTGTTGACATACTACCAACCTTCCAGAATCCTCCGATCATCACACTTATTCTTAACCCCACCAATTTTTACCTGAAGTCGTATGGTTCTCGAGCTTTTGCTGTTTCCGCTCCTGAACTCTGGAACAGTCTACCTGTTTTTATCCGCTCATGTGACAATTTAAGTTCTTTTAAATTCCAAACTCAAAACTCATCTTTTTAAGAAAACTCATTTTCCTTAGCAATTTTAACTTTTATTAATTTTAATGCACATTTTTAATTGTTAAGATTTATACAGCTTATTTTAGCAAAATTTTATCGAGTTTATTATGTTGTAATTTCAGTTGTTTTTTTTCTTAATTTCTTATCATTATTGTAAAGCGCCTAGAGCACGCATGGATAGGCGCTATATAAATATTTATTTATTATTAGTAGAATTTTACTGGTATACTTATGCGATGGCTGCAATCCCTGAATTGGCTGAGCTATTGAACACTACCAGCCATTAGTGTGCAGTGGCTGAAGGTCGTCTACAGAATGGCGACATTTTCTCGTTTCCGCGAAGTTTCGGAGGAAGTTTAGATTAAACATTATTTGATAACTCAATTCCCGCGAAGACTAAAAGGAAGAAATTCACCGTTTCACGAGTTTAAAACATTAAAATTACTAAATAAACTGATGAGCGTGAGTTCACAACTGAAAGTTTCAAATGAAAATTCAGTCCGCGCGCGCGATTTTGCTAAAGCGTGAAGTTTAATTCTAGTTCTTATTGTAGAAAAATAATTAGAAGTCATGATTTGAAGGAAAATGAGTTAGAATTCTACTAAAACAATTAAATTATTCGCTCTCAATTTCTATGAGGTGATAGCTGATTCGGCCTTCGGCCTCATCAACTATCACCTCATAGAAATCTCGAGCTCATCATCTAATTGTTAATTATAGTTTGCCACTAAATTTTCTTCAATTCTGATTGGTTTTAATTGATCGCGTGATGCGATAATGTTCAACCCAGACAAAAGAAAATACAAAGATGGCTACTCGTCCGTGAACATTTTTAGGCGATGACGTCAGTCTTCGTCTGATGCTGGCAGACGAGTTGCGATTTGGGGGATGTGCTGATTACTCCATGAATCAAACCGAAGAGCACTGGGAACTAAGCACTTCGGCTGTTTACTTTCAGTTCGCCATCTTGACTGCCATGAGTATGAATCGTTTTTTGCAGGTTAGAGCATTGGCAAAACGCGTTTGATTTTGGGTCAGGAGGGACTGATGTCGGATAAATTCGAGCTCGCTTACATAAGTTTTTGATCGTTATACATGTACACAAAATCGACATAGCATATCGATAGCTTCAATTTGAGAAGTGAAGAAGGCCGCTTGGTCATAACGTTTGAGACAGAATGCAAACCGATAGCAGTTCCCTGATCAGATTGATCAGATTGCAATAGAAAAGGTGAGCTAGTACCTGAAATTTTTGTTTGCTTTAGCGTGCATTGTTATCAATTAATGAGGCTTATGTTTTTTTCTTTCTTTCCTTCGTGACTCGTTATCTTGAGTTGTGGCGAGTGAGAATTCTCTCAGTTGCAACTTCTGCTTATAGCATCGGCACAGTGCGTTTGATTTCTACCTGTTTAACGGAGGTTTCGCGCCTGTAGTAAATTTTGTACTTTATCAGGTATCGGATGAATCGGAGCTCACACGAGTCGATTATATGATTATATATCAGTGAAATCATTGTACAAGAAGGGTAGTGTCCTAACTTTTAAGCCCGCAGCAGAGGCCTGTACCGGAGGGTAAACCGATATAAGTTTCCTCTTTCCTGAAAAAAAAAAAGATTGAAAAAGTGGACTTTTTAAACTCCTTGTTTTGCTTGAACGTGCACTGACAATATTTATTTTAAATTGTTGTTGACTTGATTCAGTGTATTATAAATTCATACGACACCTTATGCGAACCTTACACTCGCGGAAGTGCCACACATTCTTTTGTATCGCCTTGCCAATGATGTGGAAATTAATCCTATTCCTTTCTGTTGCTTAATAACGAAGGTCATTACTTGTACTTATTACACCACATTGTATGTATGCAATGTATTGGACGTTTGTTTTGAAATTTAAGCAAATAAAAAATTCAAATGCAAAAAAGTTGCAATTTCTTGGATTGTTACATGTAAACGTCATCGCCTCTACATGCGTGCCGTTTATTTGTAAACAAGTAGGCATTTAGTGGGTTTCTTGCCTGGTTTTGTTTCGTTTGTTACATTCAGTGGGTTTCTTGTCTATTTTCTTTCGTTTGTTTAATATCATTCGGCTTTCAAGTCTTTCATCCTAAAAGTTAGAATAATTCAAGATGCTCGGTTTTAAATGGGCGCAAGGAAGAAAATTTATGGTGAACAAAATATACAATAGAGGGTTTATATCTCCGAACTATCGGCCTAATAGTTGCCCCTTGGAAATTTGATGTTCTTCAAAATACCACATTAGACCTCGAAGCTTCGCTTCTCGGGCTACGTAATATTTGTTTTAAGAACATCAAATTTCCGCTGGGCAACTATCAGCCGATAGTTCCTCGGCAGAAACACTCTATCATTCAAGTAGTAAGCTCTCGCAGCATGCTCTGCATTGTCAGTAAGACACTACCTCTCTGGAACCTCTATTTTCATTCGCCTTCTGTAAACACTACCTCTATTGTTATTCAGGGCTAGGGGCATTGTCATGACCTGTTATCTGTTGTTTTAAGAAGCAATGAAGTAACTCGTTCCGAGAGGTAGTGGGCGACTGCATTGTGGCCGGTACTGAGATCGAAAATTATAAAACAAAACCGTCAATCATTTTTATCGATATTATTAATTTTGTTAAATAGAACGGTCACTAGGTTATGCTAAAACAATGAGACGGCTCGGTCTTGGTTCCTATCGAGTTTGATAGTGGGCTCGGGGCTTCGCCCCTTATTACCAGCTATCAGTCGATAGAAACTTGGAGTTCGCCGTCTAATTGTTAAATAGTGTTTCGGTTCCTAAATGAGACCTGTCAAATTTTGAAGCTAAAAAATAATAAAAAAAACAACATGCGAGTTGTTGTCAAACATCTTTATTCTGTGCGCTACAACCTGAAGTTTTGGTTAGAATTAAGTTGGCTCGTGCTCGTCTGTATTTATGGTAACAAGCCATTACTGCAATAGATAACTGACTAAAAATCAAATATCTTTGTTATGCATAAAATAAGTGTTTTCAACTGTTCGGGCCGTCAAGAACAAGAGAATCAATAATTAAGTCCGACCTGTTAATCTATGAAAAATTAGTTTTTTTTAGCCAAAAACTCTCTTAGTAATGTTTAGAAAGTAAAGTTAACGGGCATTGAATAAGATCTCAACTTTACTCAAGTTCACATGGAAAAAGGAATTAACTTCTACCACCCTTTGCATTGATACGCGATGATCGAAATCGAAACACCCGCGGAAACGTTTCCAAGATTTCCATCAATCAAAGGTTGAAGGGGTTTCCGCCAACGTTTCGGGCGAGTGATCACGGAAGTGAACTGGCGAAAACTAAATTTTACTCCGCGACCAAAACTCCTTATAACAGGGCGCAAGTTAAACTCTTTTGCAGCTAAAGGGTTTTGTCGCACTAAACCGTCCGAATAAACACCACAAAAATTGGGTCTCTGTAAAATGATGACCGGATGGTGGATGACGGATGGCGGATGGAAAATGCGGATGATAAAATACGGATGGTAAAATGCGGATACTAAGAAAACTAAAAAAAAATCAATCGATGCCCCAGCCTGCAAAAATTATTAATAAAATGCGGATGAAATTAATTTGCGGCGTTTAAAAAAGAGAACAACCCATTTAATCGAATTTAGTCCGAGAGAAACCCTACTTTTTTTCTTCATTTACATCGGATCCGAATAAAATGGGAAAGAATTTCATCGAAGAAGAGATACTCGACTTTCCTTTATAATTATCATCAGCCGGTCCGTTCTACTTTTACCACATCGAAGCACCAATCGTTCAAAGGCAAGCGCGAGTGGATGAATATAAACAGAACGCAACTGAGATCTATGGAGCCGTCCGATAACGACAATTCCACTAACTCAATAATCTGACCTTCGTATATGTAAGGTACGAGCGTTTTTACAGCTTTTGCTCTGATACAGAATTCATTCAATGGATATAGCGAAAGCTGACAAATATCGAACACAAGTAACAAACATTTTCAGAAAACTGCAAGGAGTGTTTTTCGCATGTACCGCAACTAAAAGCACAGCTACCACATTATAAAACAACTGTTAAATTTGCACTTTTAAAGTTTGTGAAAAGTAAAGAAAATGTTATTAAAACAAACCGAAAAAATCACAAAATTGACAGTCCGCTAAAACCGGACTGCCAAACAAATAAGCGTTACAAATAGAACCACACGTTCTTGCAGCAAACCCCTTCAAAGGCCGCAAAAATTTTTACAAAACAGACACAATACTTTGTATCAGGAATATCTTTTGATTGATATTTTAAGTTAAAATAAGTCAGAAATGTGATCGAATCGAAATTTTATGAAGTTACTGCTTTGTTTTTCACACAACCTGAACAGTCTACCAGTGAGGCCGGGTTGAAGATCCTGAATTTTAATTATTGAAGCGTGTCACGGCGTGGAAATCGGCCGTCCGAAAACCTAAGTCCTACATGTAATATAGAATCCGTCGCCCACACTCTGGTGATCATCGTTATAGAATATTTTGACATTTTTGGACCAGAAATTAAGGAAATTCACTTCTCTTAGTTATTTATTTAATGACAGTTTGATATGTTAAGCCGTTTAGTTTCATTCAGTTTCCAAACGCAAAAGCCTTGGAACTGAAGGTCGACAAAATCTTTAAATTGTCTTTAGTAATATAGTTAAATTTGACCGAGCTTCTGTAGTCTTCTGTCGGCATAATAATTTATTCATCGCCGGTTAAACTTCATGATCGCTCATAGAAACGTCATTTCAAACTTTGATTGACGGAAATCTTGGGAAACGTTTCCGCGGGTGTTTCGATTTCGATCATCACGTATCAATGCAAACGATGGTAAAGCGAGGAAGAACTTGATTTTTAGCTTTAAATTCCTGGAACAAGGACAAAGGACATCAAAGGCGTTGGAACGCGATTCGAGAAACTCATCACTTAGCTTCATGTAGCTTATTAACATCACCCGCATAGTGGAAGCTCGATCAACGCTGCTTAAGGTAAACGTTTCGCTATAAGAAATTAAAACCCTTTTTCTCAGGAAGGTGACGCCAGCTGAATACACCTGTAAGATAAACTTTTAATTGCTTAAGCGGGAATAACAATACAGATCGGAAATACTTAGATTCTAGTTGTTTGACTAAATTCGGCACAAGCTAAAAGTAAGCCTTTGAATTAACAAGTGTGATGATTTAAAGAGCTTGACAATTTCTGAAATATACCTAAAATAATCCCAAAATGTGCTTCTACACAAGCTATAAAATGCTGTTGAACATCGTTCATTGGATTACAATGATGTAGTTACTACGAAGACATCAAACACTCTATTCTCTACATTCTCTCTATGACTCTTGTAGCTTTTTAAACATAATTAGGTGCCCTCATACTCGGTAAATGTTGCTTGGATTTAGATTAAAAAAAGCCACATCTCGACGCACTTCGACCAGTTAATCTTCCTTGTGCGCACTTCCACCTGTCACTATTTTTACCACTGCAATTATGGCTAGACACCCCATGCCATAGGCTGCTCCTGCAAGCCAGTTACTAGTGGTAGTCAAGGTCATGGTTATAGCACCCGGGCTAATTGAAAAGGACACACTTGTTTGACTTTCCCCCATTGATTTCCTAGCAAGAACAATGAAAGAATTAAGACAAACTAGACTTCAATATATTTTAGGCATGCTAGTGAAATGATGTGCGCAATAAGAATAGTATGTCATAAATATAATAACGTTTAGAGATTTTTCCCCTACAAATCCGAAATTCTTCAGACGCAACATTCCTTCAAAATTGTATATGTTATAGGACTACATGCTGTCCAATTTGGAAATAGTTGGATGAGAAAAATTCTGAGAAAAAATTTGCAAGGACTGTCAAATTTTTGGTAGTCTGAAAAATGTTTTGTAACCAGTTATTTCCAAATTGGACAAGCATGTAGTCCTGTTACCTATTAATTGTAGCATCCAGAAATAGATGAGTATATGGCAAATGTTTGAGCCTCCAAATTTGACAAAAAGTGAAAATACACAGCATTTTAATTGGTTGGTGTAAAGAGTCCAGATTTTTCTCAAATTAGACAGTTTTTTATAAAAGTATCCGATTTATTTCAAATTTGAACAGTGGTGAAATAGCTCTAAGCTTGATTTAAATCAACTCAACGATAAACACTGTAATAATTTATAATAATAATTTGTTAATTTATAGTGCGCCTTTTAGCATGGAAATGATCAAAAGCGCATTACATATAAAATATTAAAACTTTAAAATATCAAAATATACTGAATATATGCATATTATTAACAAGATCTAATGGCTAAAAGCTTTAAGATTTAAAAGATTTAAAAATAAAAATAGAACTAATATTTCGCAGGCAAGCTGGGAGCGCATTCCAAAGTGTAGGCGCAGATACACTAAAACACCTGTCACCAAAAGACTTCTTCATTTTCCCTGCTGGGTGCACTGTGAACACAATGTCCGACATAAGTCAACTCAGATGTCCGCGAGTTGTGGGGCCACCCAGCAAAAAAGTCAGGGATTCCGCAGAGGGGTCCCCACAAGTTAACATTAAACACGTATAGGGTTCCCCACAAGTTCATATTACAACAGAGAGTGGCAAACATTAATAAAAAATGTATCTTTTGACAATATTGGATTAACTGACAGCTATATAATTAAAATCAAAACATATTTTAAACCCACCCCCCCCCCCCCCCCTAACACGCACAGAAAAAAATACCAAAAAGAGCCCTTTCAAGCAATATAAAATTACAAGCCCAGGGATTATGGGAATTTTACGGAGACCTAGGCTATTCACAAAGCAACCAGAAGCGAGAATGACAATCAATCAAAACACAATAACAGAAAACCGGTACGGCAATGGACATAGAGGCAAGTTCTCCCCCGCCTGGAAATAAAGCTGGTCAAAATTACAGCGACCACAGAGCTGCGCATGGAAAGAAAAAAATCCGGCAACAAAATATCCGATGTTCACCAGAAACATTTATTGGTTCCACAACGACCGATTACTTGATACACTCGATTAATTTAAAAACTATAAACACGTCCATCGATCTACTTCTGTCCTTATGTCCTCGAAAACTTCGAAAATGTCCCAACGATTTGGTTTCGTCCAGCGTTGAAACCCAAAAAAACCGAATAATAATAATCTTTTTGAAACGAACGTAATAAACCTAAATTTACATAGATATGTTAAGCAAAGAAACATGCAAACGAAACTATGCTGAATAGAAAAACAAAAAAGGCAAAAAATATGACATAACTAAATATTCTCACGTACATATTTAAGCTAATAAGTTCAAGTTCTCTCGTGTCCATTTCTCCCCCTCATTGATATGCCATAGCATATTAATTCAACGATAATTTTGATAGCGAGAGGAGTGTTCCTGTCAGTTCAACGTTAAAGTTACTAAAGTGTAAAAGTTCTTTGTTCATTCTCGTCGTCATCATTCACTGCAATCACTTCTACAATCACTTCTCAAGTCAGTTGCTCTTAACGTCTCCGGAAATAATTCATGATAGTTCCAGTTGACACAACTTTGAAATTGGTCTGGTCAATTCATTCCTTCCGACTTGAACCTTGGCCACTCTTACATGCCCATCTTTTCCTGGGAAAACTTCGGTGATTCGACCAAGGCGTCAGAGTCCTCGCGGTGTTTTAGGTGAAATGACTAACACAACCTCCCCGACCTAAAGATCTCGCTCAGTAGTCAGCCACTTCCTTCTGATGTTAAGAGCAGGTAGCCACTCCCGAATCCAACGATGCTAGAAATGCCTCACTAATTCCTGGACTCTTCTCCACCTTTTCTTTGGGTTAAAAGCGGTGTGGTCTACTGATTCTAGTGCGAATTGTCCGCCGATTTGAAGAAGTGGTTCGGTGTGAGTGGAACGTCATCTTCTGGATTAGCCGATTCAGTGGAATTCAGAAGTGCCTCTGCTCCAGTAAATGCCGTCGTTAACTCTTCGTCTGTGATATCTGCATTGCCCAGAGTAGCATGTATTGCTCGCTTTGCTGCTTTAATCATAGTCTCATGAACGCCACCAAAACGAGGTGCAAGTGGAGGGTTGAACTTCCAGTTTACACGTTGATTTGCCGTTGATGTAGTAATCTTCTCTTGGTCCAGCTCTTTGACCAAATCGCATAACTCCTTGTTAGCTCCAACAAAGTTTCCTCCATTGTCAGATAACATCTCTTTTGGGAGGCCTCTGCGGTTGACCATCCTGTAGAAAGCATTTAAGAATGAATCGGTGTCAATTGCATAGGCCATTTCCAGGTGGACTGCTCTGGACGCTAGGCAGGGAAACAAACACAAGTAACATTTTTGTCTACGTGTCCTTCTTCCCTGTACGGTGACGAATGGCCCTCCAAAATCCACGGCAGTCTGTGCAAAGGCTCTCAAGGAAGATCGAAGTCTGATCTGTAGAAGAGGAACCATGACTTGCTTTGCAGCCTTAGCTTTTCGTTTTTGACATTCGTTGCACTCCTTCTCCCATTCACGAATTTCTTCTCGCCCAGAAATGATCCAAAAGCGTGTCGCTAAAGTAGCCAACGTTTGTTTTTTGCCTCCCGCGTGATTCCCTTTCTCGTGATAATGTTTGACAATCAACTTCGTCACACAGTTCTTCCGGGGCAAAATTATCGGAGAGCGAGCGTCATGTGGTAGGAATTCCGCATACTTGAGGCGTCCATCACATCTCATTTGACCCTCCTCGTCAAGCCATGGTCGTAATCCGAGCAACTTGCTCTTCTTTGAAAGGTCTCTTTGTCTCTGAAGCGCTAAATACTCATGGCGAAATGCCTTCCTTTGTGCGCTCCTGATCACCTGAATCGGAGCACCTTCGATTTCTTCCGACTTTAATTCTCCACTTTCTCTCTTGCGACTTCTACGAAACGACTATGTCTATGAAACGACTTGTCTATGAAACGACGCACCATGGCTTGAACTCTTATCAATCTTGACCTACTGGAAAAGCGTTTTGGGTTGAGAAGCCAGAACTGATCATCATCGTGAACTGTAACCATCTTTCTTGTAAGCTGTCTGGTCTGTCTTGAGCCTTTTTCTTGATTTTTTTTCTTCTGTAACTAGATTCGCTTCAATTCGATTGACAGGCCAGCGTGGTTCTTCTTTTTGAAGGAAATCGGGATCATTCCACCACTTTTCTTCCTTTGCCATGTCCGATATTCTCATGCCTCTTGTAATTAAGTCAGCAGGATTCTCATGGGTGGAAACGTAGCCCCACTGTTTTGGATTCGTCAAACTTTTGAATTTCTCCCACACAATTTGCTACGAAGGGTTTAAATCTCCGACTTCTTCCTCTAATCCACCACAGAACGTTCATACTGTCAGACCAGAAGACTGCTTGACCCAGTGCACCACTGAAAACTCTGGAAGTAGACGCAGTAAGTCTTAGTCCCAGGAATGTCGCCAACAGTTCTAAACGAGGAATACTTGTTGTCGTTAGTGGAGCAGCTCTTGACATGGCTGCGACTAAGCGTGTCGACACCGATCCACTCTCATAGACAACTCTTGAATAGACAACAGCACCATACGAATCTTGCGACGCATCTACAAATGTATGCAAAGTTTCTGAGAGCGCAACTTTTTCTGGGCCAAATCGTAAACATCTGGTAACTTTGATCACTGGCAATTCTTCCAACTCACAGAACCATTCTCGAGACTTGTGGATCAACTCTCCTGGGCATAGCTTGTCCCATTCAAGTCCTGCGGTCCACATTTCCTGCATCATGACTTTTGCTCTAATGGTGAATGGCGCCAAGAAACCAATTGGATCAAATAGTGTGGCAATGTTTTTCAAGAAATTCCTTTTTTGTAAACTGAAAAGTTTCCTCAGGTGGATTTGCCTTGAACGTGAACAGGTCTTCTTCTGGTAGCCACGTGACTCCAAGTGTCTTCACCGTTGGTAGGGGACCCTTGTTGATGTCGTCCTCGATTGGTATCTTCTCTAGTACCTTGGGAGAATTGGACAACCATTTACGAGCGTGCATTCCGGCTTTGTTCCATAGCTCATCTAACTGCTTGTACAGCTCAATACCTTGAATATCGTCCGACACTGAGTCCATATAGGTTGACTTGGACACTGTTTCAGTAGCTAAAGGCAGCTCATCTTTGTGCCTCTCAGCATGAGATTGAGAGACAAACTGGGCTTGAAACGGCGACGAGTTAACCCCGAAAACCACGCGGTTGAATTCAAACTCTTGTGGCTCTTTCTGCTGGTCCATCGATCTCCATAAGAACCGTTGACACGATCGGTCCTTTGGAGCGACTTCAATTCTCAAATACATCTCGGCAATGTCACATATGAGTGCAACAGGGCGTCTTCTGAATCGAAGCAAAACATCGTTCAGATCTCTTTGCAATTTTGGACCTTGGTAGATTACGTCATTAAGAGAGATTCCGTCACACTTCACGGAGGCGTCGAATACGATTCGAGTCTTAGTTGTGGCTCTGTCAGGTGGCACAACAGGGAAATGTGGCAGGTACTATTTAATTGATGGTTTCCCCTCAGCTGGGTCGATCTTGCGAATGTAGCCCTTCTCCAAATACTGAGTAATATTCTTTGAGTAGGCTTCTGCTATCTCTGGGCTTTTCAGTAAGCGCTTTTCCGTGTTGCACAATCTGCGCAGCGCCATGCCATAGTTATCTGGTAGCTTGGAATCTTCCTCCTTCCATGGAATTGCCACTTGGTATCGTCCATAAACGTACTTAAGGGATTTTTCAACTTGCTTTAACGCACACTGTTCGTCAGGATTCAGAACATGACACTCACGTGACGTAAGAGGATTCTCGATTTCCCAGAATTTTTGAAGAAGGGTGCTAATCTAATCTGTGTCTGAATGTTCTCGTACAAAATACGTTTGCACGAAGTTTGACTGTAGGTCACCCCCCTCTGAGCCCACTAACAGTTCTAGTAGAAGTCCATCCTAATGGTGTAAGCCTGGCAACTGGTTCTCCGGGCTGGCCTCGAACATCCTTGAATGAGTAGTGGAACTCCGCGTAATCGACTCCGATTAACAAGTCCGCAATTGGGCGTTTGCCAGGATCTGGAAACTGTATCCCTTTCAGATAGGATCATTTGCCAACATGCTTTTCCCATTTAATGACTTTCATACTTCCAGTGACTCGTTCTGCCGTAAATGCACTCATCTTGGTCGCCACATTACCATTCATACTTTCCAGCTCGAATTCAACTGGCGTAGTCTCGAAGGTTTCAGTCTGGCCATTTAAAACATTAACTGTCACTTTCTGGGGTTCTCCCTGAAGTTCCAATTCTTGATCACTTCGATCTGTCGGAAAAGGGTCTCGATGCAACAATCGGTTGTGGGTGTTCTTAGAACTGTTTATCCCACACATCCTCGATCTGACACAGGCCAATCCACGGTGGTCTCCTCCTAGGCAACGATAGCACAGTTTTAGGCTCTTAGCGGGTTCCCATCTCACTGGAAGACTCATAGCTTTGAATTTCTCGCAGCGCAAAACTCCATGATGACCACCGCAGACTTAACACGGCCGAAACCCAACTTTTCTCTGGTTTCCTGACGATTTCTGCGTATTGCCAAAGAAAGTCAGTCCATTATCTTTCTTGTTCCCCGGTTTGCTCAAACCTCGCATTGTTTCCGATGCCACAGTCTAGAATTCTGCTTCTTGGATAATGAACTCTCTCAGTTTTTCTACTGACTGCCAACGGCCATTCTCGTAAATTCACCGATGATACTGCGCTAGCATTGCTTCCGTCAATTTCTTACACAAACTGAGGTAAAGCGATCCGTTTCCTAACTCATCATGTCGACCAGCCTTTGCAAGTCTCTCGAGGTCCTCTCCAGGACGAAGTGGCTTAAAGTTCTCCAATTCTTCTAAAGTAGGGCGATCCGACGTCTTTGAACACCAAACTTTCGTTCCAATCTTTCCTTGGCCGCCTCATAAGCCGCCGCAGAATGTCCTAAAGGCTCAACGACCTTTAGTGCTTCGCCTTGACCCAACTGAAGCAACTTGTACTCAGGTGTAGCGAGCGCTTTGTCAACACATGCCATGAACGCTGTTTTCCATCCTTCGTGCAATTTTTTTATCTCCATTGAAAACGGAAATTGAAGCACGCTTGAGTTGTTTCCACATATCCTGGCCAAGCAATGGCGTACTTGAACGATTCTTTGTCGATTTCTCCTCGTTAAACTTTGTTGTTTTCAGCCCTCCAAGCTCAAACATTTCCGGCGATTCTATAAAATCACGAAGCTGTTCTTCTTCTTATAAGGGACTACGATATTGACGATTTAACTGTTCTAAATCTTCTTTAGAACGGGCGATATCTTGTTCTGGCTTGAATTGATCCTCTTGAGTTTGCTTTTCCACACTTTTGCGTTGTACACTTTCTTCGATTCGGCGTCGGCGAGTATTTTCCGATGCATCAGTTGCCAAACTCGATAATTCGTCCTTCCGATTGTCCAAATATTCTTGTGCCTTGTCATGAGCTTCGGAAAATTCTACTTCTAGTTTGTCCATTTCGTCTCCCAGCTTTTTGCATTTTTCTTTCTCTTTGATACGTAAATACTCTTGCAATAATTTCTCCATTGTTTCCATGGCGTGTTCTTGCACTTCGCCAAGTTTTTGACAAACTTGTTTGCCATCCCGCCGGCTCGGATAATCTTCTTCATCCAGAAGGTACAACAGCTTGTTCTTTACCCTGGTTTAAGTTCTCAATTCGCTTCTCTCCTTCGTCCAATGCTTCGCTATGCTCGCCGGCCACTGACATGATTTGGAAACTCGCTCTGCTACCATAAAATGTTCACAAGAAACATTTATTGGTTCCACAACGACCGATTACTTGATACACTCGATTAATTCAAAAACTATAAACACGTCCATCGATCTACTTCCGTCCTTATGTCCTCGAAAACTTCGAAAATGTCCCAACGATTTGGTTTCGTCCAACGTTGAAGCCCGACAAAAAACCTGAATAATAATAATAATCTTCTTGAATCAAACCTAATAAACTTAAATTTACATAGATATTTTAAGCAAAGAAACATGCAAAGGAAACTATGATGAATAGAAAAACAAAAAGACAAAAGACATGACATAACTAAATATTCTCACGCATATATATAAACTAATGAGTTCGAATTCTCTCGAGTCCATCCGAAAGCCCCACCAAAAAATCACTGATGACACAAAATTCGTACGCTCAAACGAAAATCCTGAAGCGAACTGTATCTCACATTTACACTCACTAAATGATATTGTATCTAAAGCATCGCCAGACTGAATTTAACTATTAAAAAATTTATGCAAATGATCACGTAAACACCTTCCTCATTCGTTTTCACCGAAGAATTTTACATCGTTTGCAATGCATTTGCTAAAATCCTTTGCTTGCGATTCTCAGTTTCTCAAGAACTGGTCAGTCGTCGGAAATTTAAATTCCGACAGCAAATATTTGATTCTCGTTTTTAACTTAAAAATAGTATAAAGCTTTCCAAGCGTGTTTTCCTGTCCGTTACCACCAGAGAAGGCCGGCCAATACAGCCTATTTCAGTGCAGTATGTAGAACCAGTTTTTTTCAAACCATCATCCGCCCGTCGATTTCATTCAGCGGCCATACTAGTAACTCTTTATAGTATTTTTAACTGGCGCAGATAGAATCCTTATACAGTTAAGTTGCCAAAAATGGCTTTGCTTACAAAAATTATTATGCGCAGCGAGCCGTCGAATAAACCTAATTTTGGCGCGATTATTGTCTGGCTAACTCGGCTTAGTATGAAATTAATCTTCTGTAAAGTTCTGGAAACCGTTCGGTTTCATTCGCTTGCAATTGGCAAACGCAGAAAGCTTGAAATTTGTGCAGGCATAAAATATATTTATCGCCAATTTCGTGATCGCCTTGGATGAATGATGGACGGTCGAATGATGCTTTGAAAAACTCGGGTCTACGTACTATACTAAAATCGGCTGTGAACATAATAAATATATAGAGGATATTACACGGTGGCGAGAAGATATGAATTTTATGTTCGAGTGGCAGAAACGATATCTCACGAGTTCGCTGCGCTCACTCGTGAGATGTCGTTTTTGCCACGAGAACATAAAATCCATATCTTTGAGCTAACGTGTAATGTTGTTTTTATTATATGGAGACCAGATGTAATTGAAAGTGCCGATTTTTATTTCATTGTTTTTGAAAAATCGCCGTTCGTCTTCATAGAAAACACAAAGCACCCGTGTCAAGATATAGAAACACCAACTGAATTCCGATCAAACAAAATACATGTACATGAAATACTTCTCAACTAAATATCGTAACACGTAAAAACTGAAAACATCACTGACTTTGACTTGAATCCGATGCGGCAATGTCTTAATGACCGATAGTTTTCAACTGCTTTTGTTTTCTTCTTTACAACATCTTGCACTTTGTGAAATTCCTTGCGAAGAATTCTCTCTAAAAGCCTTGAAATCGTCAAGGTTTCCATTCAGTCATGTTCTCGTCCTTGAGTTTTTCGGAAAACTCATTCTTTCTCGTCGCTTAATTAAACAAATTAAACCTGCTTGTCGATGCTTGCTCACAACAAACCTGAACGGCACAAGAAACCAAGTTCATTCAACAAAGTAGAAATGGCGCGAATCGTGACGTCAATGAGCGATATGACACTCGCAAGCGTGTCATACGGAAAATACGCCACTCGGGTCCCGGATGGAGTGGCGTACGGATTCTACGAGTGGTTTAGTTCCCAGTAAAACACTCTCGTCCATATAATAAAGTTGTATATTTCCATACATATTCGAAAGTCGTTACGCAATATATACAGATGTAATTTCTTTCCTAACGAGCTTTCCTGATAGAGAAATTGAAATATTGGTTCATACTTGCTTGCGCCTGGGTTCCGAATAAACACAGCTTCGATGGTTTCACTTGCGCTCTCAGAAGTTTTGCCGCCAAAAACAGTGTCGCTTTCACCTTCCAGAACCTTTACGTGACTGTCATCTTCCTAGGAAAACAACGAAGACAAGCTATACGTCCATGATTGGCTTTTTTGTTTCGCATTTTTGTTGAATTCAACGAGAAATCTACAAACCTTTCAGCCATCGCAGTGTTTACCGTCACTGTGTCGAAGAAGGGAAATTTGTTATATCCCTAACTAAACTGCAGCTTCCCATTGGACGAGAACGTATCACGTCACGCCGTTACCAAGGGCGAACAAAACTGGGGTGGATCATTAGATTTTTGATGGGGTGTTTGCATAAATATAGCTGCTCGATTTTTTTATATTCTCCTAGCGGTGCAGGATATTTTTTTTGCCCTGCACGATACTTTTTGGTTGAAAATTTTTAATGCAAGTTAACCATTGATAATGCTAAACGACCGCGACCTTTCAAGGCATATCTAAAAACACTATAACCACTGAAATTCACCCCAAACTTTGTTAACATGCAATTTCTAAAAATCTTTCGCTACAAGCTCTTCCATTAATATGGGAGAACAAAAAATAACGCCATAAAACGTGCAAAGCAGGTTAAGAACTGTTTGGATACATTATACGATCAAAACTGCAAGCTAAACTCTTATTGCTTATTACGCTTATTGCTGAAAAATAAGGTTTTAGTCAAGGATATGCCACATAAAAGCTAGCCAAAGAGCAAACGAAACTTGTAGTTTTGAATTTTGTCGCTTCAAAATTGAATTTGGTGATTGTTCCCGTTTCACGATGGTATAACAAGAACGTTTGTAAAGAGCGTAGCTCCTAGTTCGCCAAATTTCGAAATGTAGAGATTTTTTCCAAAGCATTGTTATCTTTGTTGTTTGAATCCTTGACCCATAAAAACAAAATACTGAAACGTTTGTCATTGATGTGTTCAGCATTATCTGTTTGAGCTTTCATGTCGTAACAGTGTTTGTGCGTGGTGGACATTAATTTTTGAATTTTCAGGATTATTGCATAAATTCTGTTAAAATTTTCTTTTAGCTTGTGTGGGAAAAATTATTGGTAGTTTATATTGTATATTAGCTTGTTAATTCCATATAAATGAACTGGGAACGCATTTCATCATCAAAATTAGCGGAGCTCTTCTCTTTCACGACCGTTACTCTGACACGACTTTTTAAAATTGAAGCCAACAAAGTGCTAGACGGGGCCTTCTTATAGGCTCGCTCCGTGTTTAAACTGCCGATTTACCCAATCCCTCCACGTTTTTACCGTTGATTTGCATAATTCACGGCTGTCACTCGCCGCGTGTGGCTGAACCTTGGAGACCCAGGGGCGGTTAGCCTGGGCGAAACCTAGTACCCCGGGCAGAAATCGTAGCGACGAAGGTTTTCACTGAAGAAAAGTGGTAACAGCCCCTGGGAAACGAATCTCTCCAGACCATTTCCAAACGGCTCTGTGAATGTTGGCTGCTGATTGAGCAGAAAAAATCCTTTGTATTATTGTGCCCAATCGGTAAACAGTAACTTCCGAGCGGTGGTTATTGTATCTGCCATAAAAAGCCTGGGGTCGAAAATCATTTCGGATGTCAAAAAGAAAAATATCTCAACATTCACTGGGCGATCCTCGTTTGGACCGATTAGAGGTATCCAATTTTCGTGGTCAGAGAATGACTATCTCACATTGTTTCCGTAACATATATGTTACGGAAATAATGTGTGCAATAAAAATAGACCTCTTCAGCTCCGTATGTTAATGGCCGTTTGCAGCTAACTGTCACATCAGTCCATGTATAAAGTTACGCACTGGGGCATTCAAAACCAAGAAAAGTTTATTTTCTTATTTTTGCAGCTTGCTAGAATCATTAATATATGTAAATGAGTTAGAATAAAACAATAATAATGACTACATATCTACAAGGAGACTGAGGTTTCAGAATATCGTCTGGATATCGATGTCTTAAGGCAAGCATTTGAGTGGAAAGAACGCGTTGCCATTGATATCGATGAATAAATCTCGCCCTTGATCGCAAACCTATTTTTTGGAAAGAAGCCGCATTTCTTCGCGATATAACTTTACAGCAGTCCTGTTGCTTCTCAATGTTGTCTATGCGACTGGTTTCGCCATTTTTTTAATGTTTATTAATTATCTCACCTTTGGAAAACGGGGATAAAATTAAGTTTACACACAAAAAATGTGGTAGGGACATGGGCACAATTTGCACAAACCCCTACGCTCGAATAGTCGAGTACGCTTGACTGGCGAACGTAAACACACTGTATTTTGCATATGTTGCATACATAATTAATCGTTTCTCGGAAATTGAGCGTCGAGTTCTGCGAAAGCGCGTTCAGTTGCAGAACAAATGAAAGGCTCAGAATTTTATGTTTGCCTTCCACGTAACCAGATTTAAAAAGGCTTTTCTATGGATACTATTTAATTTTTGCCACGCTACGAGATTTACTCAGTTATTATAATTAGCTGTCAGCAGTTTTGGTAAAAAAAAAAATAAAAATGAAGAATATCGCAATAACTTAAGCGCTGTCAGAGAACAAACTCTGCATGGTTTCATTTCACTGCACTGAAATTGGACAATTAGCTGTTGGAGAGAACATATAAAAGCCCTTTGAGATATCGATAACCGACATAATTTTTATGAAGACAAATACATCGAAATGCTGGCTCTCTATGGAGCACATGTATGCAGTATGGATGTTTTTGCCCGATGTCCGGCGGAATTAAATATTTTAATTTTGATACATGTCTTACTTTTTGCTTGCACTGGAGACATGCTTGTCATTGGTTGATTTTTAAGTGGCTTGTTTATTATTTATCCAATCACCTTATAATACTGTAACAACGGGTAAACATTCAAATCAAAATCATCATAAGTGCAGTTGTTTGTACGTTAAGCTTGTTTGCGGAAAATGAAGGGTGTTTGTAAAACTTAAAAAAAAAAAACTTGATTCATCGCGATTGCAAGGAGTGAAAATCAAGCGGCTGACACAATTTCCGAAGAAAAACTACAAAAGCTGTTATTCTGACAGCTTTTAGCATATGTCCTCAAATTCCTTTTCTCTAGTAGAATTTCAGCACTTTATTGGCTATCAAAAAACTCGTCACGTCATATACCACGAAAATCACCGCACAAGTAGTCGCATGATTCCTCGTAAAATTAGGGATTAATATCAGTTGTGTTTCCTGCAACTTCTAAGAACACGAGTGATATATACACCTTATTCGATGGTTTAACATATAATACGCGCGGATATTTTGCGAGTTGCGTAGTATTTTTTCGAGCCCCGTAGGGGCGAGGAAAAATACGAGCAATGAGCAAAATGTCCGCTCGTATTATATGTTAAACCATCGAATAAGGGATTTATTATTCCACCATTACTTCATTTTCTAGTATTTTGGCCTTTAGTTTTCGGCATAAATCGCGCAAAAGACATAAACAACAAAGTGTCGTTTATTTGATTGGTTAAAATGGAAAAAGTGACAAGCGATGTCATGCTAAATTTTCGAGTTTTGCATCGTGTTCAAACAACGCTTCATAATTTGAAAACAACGATTCAAAATCGCCCCAATGCTTTTCGGGGGGCTTTAAAATACAAGATGCATGGTAAACTCATTGTAAAGTCAAGTTCTGATAGATCAGGGGAGCAGGGGTGGCGCAGTGGTGAGAGCGCTCGCCTCCCACCAATGTGGCCCGGGTTCGATTCCGGCCCGGTATCATATGTGGGTTAAGTTTGTTGTTGGTTCTCGTCCTTGCTCCGAGGGTTTTTCTCCGGGTTCTCCGGTTTTCCTCCCTCCATAAAAACTAACACTTCCAAATTCCAATTCGATCTGGAATACACAGTGTCCCCAATTAGCACACCAGTGCTAAATACATTTGACACTTAAATAAAGTGATTTATTTTTATTTATTTTATCAGAATGGCAAAAACTGTGTTTAAAGTTCATCATCACCGTCTATGATGGGCAAGATTCTCTTGAATTTCTTCTTTGGTACTGCGGCATGATCGGCAGTAGAGGCAGCATCGGCAGCAGTAAAAGTGAGCTGGCAATTGTTAAAAACAGCTCCAGAGAACACATTTTTGCCTCCAGTTTCATTTTGCTGTGGAATAACTCTTGGCGACAGTGCTTGGCTTTCAGCGGCGAGTGATTCACTGGGTGCTTCTCGCGCTTGGATGTAGTTGCTGAGTTTCAAGGACATGCTCTTTTGCTGCTCTGTGGAGGTACTGGAATAGCTGTCCAGGGACTTCATGTTTCTTTGTCCAGCAAGTGCAATGATGTCTAAAGGCTCCACGTTTTCTTTTCTCAGCGTTGAAATCATGGTTCTTCGCACCGAGTGGTTCGTGTGCTTGCCTGTCAAGCCGGCGGCTTCGCTCATGGATTTCATGAATGAACCGAGGGAATTTCTGCCAGGTGGCTGCTTCTTGAACCAGAGTTGTGATGTAGGCGAGAGAATCGCCGCTAAATAATATGGGGAATCTGCAAGAGACATTTCAGGTGGTCGTCTGGCGAGATATTCTTTAAAGATGTGAACAGGGCAACGTGGTCCGCCAGTAGCGTTCATTTTCGGATTGAACCAACGGTCAGCGACAAAGTCGTGTTCGCCAGTGCGAGTCTTGCTTCCCCGCTCGGTTATCCATTCAACGTACTCTTTACCTTGTGGCCCATCTTCGCACTTGATTTGGAAATCTCCAAACTTGACCCGATGGCCTGGTGTTCGTCACGGGCTCGCCAACCAAAGAACAGGGTATTGTTGAACCAAACGGTGCGCAGCAGACTGTGTGGTGTTTCATAGCCAAGTTGCTTCTCGTCCCACAACATCTGAACCTGAGTTTCGGTCAAACCAAGAGCTTTATTGGGCTTTTGTCCTTTGCCGACACGGCGAAGCTGCTTACGTTTTGAAGATAGAGCTTCTCTGGCCTTTGTAAACTGTCTGTCGGTGAGTAAATTGTATTGTTTTTCTTGTTGTCGCAATACGCGGTCAAAACTGCGTAACACTGACGTGAGTGTGTCAGGTTCATATTCGTCTCCGTTTTGTTTTCGTACTTTAAAAAAAATGAGCTAGTACTTTGTCAAGTTCCTGTTCTGGTATGTTTTACAGATTTCGCCCATTTGTAAAACACGTTCAGGTCACTTTGCGTCTTCTTCGTCGTGTTTTTGTTTCTGTTTTCGACAATGAAATTGTTGACGTCTTGATCGTCCAGCTTCTGTCCGTTTATTTCTGTTTGTTCTCTTTCCTCTGTGAGTACAGCAACATTAACTGTTTCCGACGTTTCTGTCTGTTCTGTTATAAAGTCCATTTCAGTAAAAAGTTCGTCTGTTTGAAAGTCAAGGTCAAACAAGGCAAAGTTCGGTTCGTTTTGTGGACTTTGTGCGGCCATTTCGCTCCTGTTCAGTCCGTATTTTTGCCCTGTTCTACAGTGTAATAACGTGGCATATTTTGCGCGTTCTTTTGCCCTAATATGGTAAAATGGCGCAATAGTGGAATAACAATAATCCCTAATGTCACTCCACGCCATACGATTACCTATACTGTATAACCACGGCCTGATTAATTAATACAAGTCTAAAGTGTTGACTATAAATTTAGGAATTTGTTAAAGTAACAAATTAAACATTAAACAGCACATTTATTGTCTGAATATTGCTGATCACAAAAACCTTCTGAAAAAAAAAGCCACACTTTCAGTACTAGGCTATATGAAACCACCAATTATATATTGCGCAATGGACTGTTATTTTATACATTCAGCAAAAGCCAACTGCAACAAAGAAGCGATTTCTTGAGGACCTACCATGATATTAAATGATTCGATTTTGTGCCCGAGAGCGCTTATTGGAGGGGCGCTTATTTCATTTTTCGACATAAACATAGGCACAACAATTACAACTACTAATTAAAAAATTGCAACAGTAGGAACAAACATAGTCCACATAGTCCAAACACCATTCGCTTGTTCAGTGTGATCAATATTTTTTTTAGATGAAAAAAAAGACCGTATAATTCACTGGTCTAATCAACTTATTCTATGTCAATTTCTTGAATGTTACTTCCGCAAAGGGGGCCCTTCAAAATTTAACCAATTGATTAACTGACACCACCACATGAAAGATGACGGTGAGATTGGTCATTTTGACCAAGTTGGATGCTTTTAGGATGAACAGAGACCAAGTTATTGACCTTGTAATATGGTTCAAATTCCATACAAACGTCTCTAATTTTGAGACAGCTTCCCCCCAAAACCTTTTGAAAAATTGCACACTTTCAGTACTAGACTATATGAAACCACTAATTGACTGTTATTTTATTTATATATATTTTTTAATTAGTAGCTGTAATTGTTGTGCCTATGTTTATGTCGAAAAATGAAATAAGCGCCCCTAAAATAAGCGCTCTCGAGCACAAAATCGAATCATTTAATATTATGGTAGGTCCTCAAGAAATCGCTTCCTTTTTCAGAATGAATTTTTTAAAACTCGCCGCAGGCGTTTGCATTGACAGAGGTAAGAAAATCTTTTGGCTGGCATCCTTTTCGATTCAGCTCTCGAGTTGGTAATTCTTGCTTTACCTTCAAACCCAAATATATTGAAAACAGTTGGGCTCAAATCGTAGTTTTAAATGTTTGGCTATAACTAAAGTTTATCCTCACGGAGATTACACCGAGATTAAGACAATCAGACTTCTCCACTCCTAGCTATAATACGAAAACATATGGTAAGCATTCTTTGTGTTATGGTCTAAATTGTAGGGAAAATTATCCCCAGATGTTAGATCAGCAAAAACTTTAAATATTTTTAGAAAAAAGGATACGCAAATGCGATATTAGTTTACTCATAGACGATGGCTGCAAGGGCTGATCCTCTGCTCATTTTGATTATTTTATACAGCTTTAATTATGTTAAATTCTCTTTTTATATATTTTTTACTAACTATTAATCTGTGTCCAAATTAGTGTGGGATTTTCCCAGGCTATGTGGCATTGACACGAATAAAGTTTTATCTTATCTTTTTAGCTACTCAGAACAGCAAAACAGGCAAAATGATTTCAAGCTGTTGTAGTCACTGTCACGTTCTTGTGATTATTAATCTTTCAGAATTTTTGTACAATAAATTTATTTCCCTTTGATTTCTTTCAAATCGCACGTTCTCGTCCCACCGTTGAAGAAGAGAAGGCCAAAAACCATGTGTTAATTTGTCAGCACAACACGACAATAATTTAGAATAAACGCGCCGCCGTTAAGTGTTTTCTTTATAAACGCCCCTCCCCCCCCAAAAAAAAAGCAAATAGAAGAGCCAAAGTATCAAGCGAAAGCATTGACTGTAGTAACGGATGCGCTTAAAAAATGATTAACAGCGGGCGCAGCTGTAGTGTCAACTATTCCTAGTCATATCTAGAAGTCCTGCCAATTATTGACATGAGAAACTATAGCCTCAGCAATACGACCTTCCAGTTTTCCTCTTCGGTTACATTAGACATTGCCAAATTAAAATACAAGGATTACTATTGACCTTTTATAAACGCCTCTACAATTGAACCATCAGGAACAAAGAAGTGGCAAAAAGATCTCAATCTGCAAGTGTTAAGAATTTTGTAAGAATTTTGCAAGTTAAGATAATTTTATTATAAATTAATCTACCGAATAATCGTCACCAAAAAAGAGCTGCATATATATGGAATTGAAACAAATAATGGATGCTTATACTGAGTAGTAATATCGGAGTCTGACTAAAACCACCTCGGGCGCACCCACATAATTTTACCTCTTTCCGTGACTAGTACTCAGGGGCTAAACCCCTTCGCACCCACTAGTCACGGAAAGAGGTAAATTATGTGGGTGCTGCTCGGTAGTTTTAGTCAGACTCCGATATTACTACTTGGAAGAAAAGAACAAAACCGAATAAACAAACGAGCCGCGGAACGTCTATTTAGAGGAACACAACAGTGAAGTACAAACGTTCTAAATATCAGCCACCACCGCGTGAAAACACCCAATTAGAGGTAAATATGCAAAGTGAATATACCCCGTCAACTATGGATAAAGAAGTCATAGAAAAAGAACTATTAAGTCAACTAAAACACGACGTGTGGAATGCCGCAGAAAATTTAATACTATCACTAGAGAGGGAAGACGCATTTGAAATAATAAATAGCCTTCCGGAAGAACCTCTACCACATTCCAAAGAATTTCTCGAACACGCGTATAAAATTTACAAAATCCCGGAAATTATTAAAAGAAAAAGGCGGGAAGTGCTCTACAATGAATTAATGACAGAAATTAAAAACTATTGCCAACATCGAATAAAAATGAGGGAAACAAAAGGGTGGAAAGAAGTGAACCTGCAGATCAGACAAGCGCCAAAATGTCGACACGAAGGGAAAATAGTGATAAGCCGCTGCTGCCCAACCTGCAAAAAAATTGAGCACAACAACCACAGTTGCAGCAAATGCACAACAAGCGAAGACCTGGAAATGGAATTGGCAGCATATATGTACGACCCAGAATTAGTTTATTTTGTAAAAAGGCTCTGCAAAGCCTGCAAAATCAGCAAAATTCAAAATGAAACAAGCGCGGCGGCGTGACTAGAACAACAAGAAGAAGTGGACTTAACAGACATGGAAGAGTACGATTTGACGGGATCAGGAGAGCCGGTTTACGAAACACCAATCATGACGCCGCAGCTGACCCGCAGAATAATGGCAAATGAGTTTAGCCCGGACCAGGTGGAGTACATAATAAAGAAAAGTTTGCACTTTTAAGAAGCAGCATCAAGAATAGCTTCCACAGCTTGAGCGGTAACAAGTTTGACATCATTTGCCCACGAGGGGGAAGAAAGGTCTTTGAAAGCGAACACGAGCATGTGGACCAACACAATCATTCTGTCACGTGTATATGTAAATTGATATTTTTTTGCCCGCATTTGGAGAAAAGCGGCAGCAAGTTATCAAACATGGACATAGCTGAATCAATGCAAAAACTCACACCCGAGCAGCAAAAGCTTTTCAATAAAAAACTGGCAGAGGCAATAGCGGCAGCAGCGAAAAAGTTCGCAGAAGAATTAAAAAAATATCAAGAAGACCCCTATGTGCATTTCAATGGAAAGAAAATCAAGAAGACCCTAAAGCAATGTATCCCATACACGGAGGAACAATGGGAAAAAGTAACGGAAAAACAAAAGGCGTACAAAAACAAACAGCTGATAAACTTCATAGATAAAGTTTTCTTCCAAGACGGAGCGCTGCAATTTAAAGAAACACGTCATAAGGGTATAAACATCAATTAATCGCATTAATAAAGGTAAACAAGAGATGGACACATTAGAAAAGATACAAGCGCTTCCGGCAGAACTTCGAGAACAAATCCTCAAGGAGTATGTAAAAATCAAACTCTGGCAACGTAAAATGGAGGGCTGGGATGAAGTGAATAAAGCGATTTTGGATGCCCCCTACTGTCTGAAAAACGAGCAGATCACATGGATTCTGCACTGCTACAAATGTGAGCTAGAATGCCAGCGGAACTACCTCTGCAGCCTCTGTTACACAAGAAAAAGGCAGAGAGAGTATTTAGGACCGGACCTATTCGATCCAGACGAGTATGACCCATGCTTCGAAAAGGCGATAACAATCAACAGCAGAGTGTGGAGCTACAAGCATTAGCGCTATTTAGCAATCAAAACCAAACTCACCACAACTTCTTGGTATTTGATAAAAAGAGGCGAACCGTGACTTTGAAGCTTCACAATAACAAAGGGATCAGAAACCGAATTAAGCTCACGGCAAACTTACTACCTAAAAGAAAAATCGTCTTTTAAAATTAAACTTACTAATACACGTTTTATATTAACTGGGGGTGATTTTGGGCGGTCGGGATTAGTTAAATAAACCGCAAAATAGTTTCCCGGATCTATTCTATAGCTTCCACCAAGCTCCACATATTGATATTTTAAACCATTAGCATTACGCGTGCTTTTAAGTGGAGTGTCAGATGTTAAACTGCCAGGTAATCTTAAAACAAAACCTATTCTTTCATAAGTTCGAGAGGCTCCCTTTAGTTCTATAATTAAAGCCGCGACACCCTCAATTATGCAAGGAAATGGCGCCATTACACGAATGTCATTACCGAATTTAACAAAAACTCTATCACCTCCTTTATTTTCATTGTAGCTCCATTCTCCAGTTATTACTATTCTTGGTTGCAAATTTTTTATCGCATAACCACTTAGATCTAAATCTTTTTGTAATTTGATAGTATCGTTTTCTATTTTGTACCCTCGATCATAATTTTTCAACGAAAAGCCGTTCATATCTAAATCTGTTTGTAGAGTAAATTCACCATCATCGATAACGAAAGCCTGATCGTAAACAGTTCCGTCTACATCTGTTTGATAACCCTTTACCCCATAAATAATCAAAGCAGCCTTTTCAAGCGGCGAAGAGCCATCATAACCTGAATTTGAAATATCAAGAAAGATAGTGTTATCATTGTCTTTGTATTTGCGCGTGTGAATAATGGTGCGTGAATATTTCGGGTCGTGACTGTTGAAGTGCTTGGTATGGTAATTAAGAGTATCAACCGGGTTAGGGGTTGAAGCACTTATAAACCAATCATTATCAACTTTCGGGATAAAGAACTCGACACATATAGTGTACTCTCCTTCGGGCAGAGGTTTTTTATTTAGCTTTAAGCGTGAGTTGAAAGAATTGACACCAGTTCTTACGAGATTGAAAGTGTAAGCCTTTTTATTCACACTGTGAAGGTTGGATGTAAAGTCTTCAAACGTAACAGAAGTAACATTGTTTACATCTATCACGCCCGACCCTCGCTCCAAATAGGCTAAGGCATTCTTTTTATGTGAGTGTCCTGCTGAAATAGAATTTGAGCCCACATATTTTTTCATTGAACCAAGATTTACAGCATCCTGATCACCCGTCGGATTCGCAAGTTGCTTTATCGCATGGTCTTTCATGAGAATATCTCCAGAAATATTAGCGGTCGATAAATCCCCACTATCACCCTTTTCTCCTTTTTCTCCTTTATCCCCCATAGCTCCTTTCGAACCCGCAGGTCCAGTTGCTCCAGTGGGTCCCGCGGGTCCTGTAGCTCCGGTTGGTCCCGTAGGTCCCGTCGCTCCCGCAGGGCCAGCAGGTCCGGTCGGTCCTTGTGAACCTCTTTCGCCTTTTATTCCTTTTTCTCCAGCATCACCTTTATCTCCTTTAGGACCTTGTGGGCCAGTATTGCCCTTATCACCTTTTTCACCTTTAGGGCCACGCGCTCCAGTTGCGCCAGTTGGACCAGCAGGACCAGCAGGGCCGGCTTCCCCTCGGATTGAAGTAGACTCTTCATGTGTTTGAGTTGCACCCGTAGCACCGTTAAGAAACCCCATCTCTATATATTTTCATCAAAATTTTTGAGTGTGGTTTTTTTTGGTTTGTCGTAGTATAAAAAAGAATATTTAGCATCGGTAGCCCTTTCAAGCAGCGCTCTGTCAATTCCCAATTCATCGGCAATACGGTTATTTTCTTTGGGAAGAAAGTCGAAAATGCAAAAGTGGCTACAATTATCTCGGATGTTTTTGGGGACCTTAAAATAGCTTTGAGAAAGATAAATGACGCTGCAATTGCGGTGGCGA
The DNA here is from genome assembly GCA_963693305.1 of Meandrina meandrites. Lineage (NCBI taxonomy): Eukaryota > Metazoa > Cnidaria > Anthozoa > Scleractinia > Meandrinidae > Meandrina > Meandrina meandrites. Next base: position 13,186,487 of record OY855909.1, read on the forward strand.
CCGTTGATAAAATAATCGATAATGTCGTTTTGGTTGCTTTCACAAACCATGTCATCGAAAATTACAATCTTTTGATTGTCAGTGGACAGCGTTTCCAAAGGAATAACATCGTTGGCGCCTTCAATAACATCATAGCCAGCCACAGGATTGACTCTTGTGTCGAAATCATCAATCATATATTGGTACTTGTCTTGATGCAGGTTCTTAGCGCAAAGGTAAATTTTGTCGTAGACCAACAACTTGTAAATCATATGCATGAGAATATTTGTCTTACCAGAGTTGCTTGGCCCGCAAATAAGCATCCGAAAGGTATCTGCTGGCATACAGGGGCGGCCTTGTTTGTAATTACTTTTTGTAGTCAAACTGGGGTCGTAATTGGGAATTTTCATTTTTTTCTGTTATATATACGGCAAAAATATGTCCATGAAGAAGTGGCGAAAACTTGTCGATGAAAAGGCTGAAGTTGAGCAGCAGAACGACAAAATCCTCGCGACAATAAAAAATAACAAAATCAATAAAGAGTTTGGCCAGCTATCAGGTGAGGATTTGTTCAAACCTATCACATCGCGGCTTGACAAACTCCAAGTAGGGACGGCCTCAAAAGAAGAGGAGGAGGTTCCAGACTATGGTATGGATGAGTTTGATTTAAACAACCCCTTTGACGAAGATTTTAGACCGGATGCGGAAACTCCACCACCATCACCATTACCAACACCACCACCATCACCACCACCACTACCACCATCACCACCCCCATCATACTACACATCATCACCACAACCATCACCGTTACCACCTTTGGCCGAAGAGGAAGAAATGGAAGAAGTGCAACCAAGCGGTGGGGTAAAACCCAAAGAAAGTAAATGGGGACCACCACAAGAACTGGTTATCGAGGGATCAGAGTCAAATGACCTGCGGACACTGAACAGGATGTTAACAGAAAATAAAGACAATCCAAACTATGTGGTAAAAAGCAAAACATCAAAATTCCACGGCGACACATTGGCAGTGATAAAAAAAAAGAGAGATGAAATTCTTGAAAGGAGAAAAAGAGGGGTTAAAATCCCCATACAGCAGCTGATGCCCGATGTTGATGATGATGAACCCGACAGAGAAATGGAAGGAAGCGGAAGTGTTGATCCAAACGCTTTGGTTGAAAGGCTACACTTAAGCCTGGCGTCTATACAGGCGGGCAACACTTCACTGAAGCTGAAAAAACAGGTCAAGCAGATGTTGGGGTCGCTGGTAAAGCTAAAGGAAATAACACAAAAAGAAGCCCACAAAATTTTGGGAAGTATTATATAAGCAACATGTCAACCCATTTTCATTTCAACCTGTTGCTCGACTCGCAGCTGGCCAAACAAAACAACGCCAACAGCAAGTCACATGACTTCACAATTAACTTTGACCCGCCAATCGCTTTAGATCCCTTCAAAAAGTACAAGGCGGCGTTAAATGAGCTGGTATCTATGTCTTATTCATGGTACAACATCGCGAAACAGTACAACAACAACAAGTTCAAATGGCGGAAAAAAACAGAGAACTGGAAAACCGTGACAATCCCCGACGGAATGTATGATTACGACGGTCTTAACACCACCATTCAGGCACTAATCGGAAGAGTGGATCCCAAGGATGAAAAATCCAAGTTTATTTTCCAGCTGTATTTTCACACCACAACGTATCGGGCGGTTATTTTGTTGGAGGACGGCTACGAGCTTGACCTAACCGAAGGTGAATTCGCCCCGTTGCTTGGTTTTTACAAGAAAACAATAGACAGAGCGAACAACAGGAGCGACCTCGTACCAAATATAACAAGAGGTGTCGACTGGATCTACATCCATTGTGATCTCATTACAAGGGCTGTGGACAACATCGGGGGCGACGTTATGTTCTCTTTTTCAACCGCTGAACTCTCAGTCAGCTACCCCTTTTCAAAAGAGCCCCGCCGCCTCCTGTGGCACCCGGTGAACAAAAATAGAATCAATGCGATAAATATCAAAATCACAGACGGACGCAACAACATTATAGATCTGAATGACCAAGACGTGGCTTTAAGCATCATCATTGAAGAAGAAAAAGAAAAATAATTTACACATAAGTATAATAATGAATCATCCGAGCGAGTGGGCGAGATATTATGACGCGCCAAACGGAACATATAGATACAGACACAAAGGTACGGGGGTTGTAAGAGACACCCTGATGAATATAGGAAAGCGGTTAAAAAAGCAAGTCACCCGTCAGACGTTGGAGAAGGCTGTAAATGAAGCCTCGAAACAAATGCTGAAAAAAGCCGCAGAAAAAGCAGAAGAAAAAGCGGCTGACAAGATACAAGCGGTTTTGCGAAGTGGGGTTACCCCACACCCCCAAGGTAAAAAGACCCCAAGTGTAAAACCTAAGGGTAAAAAGACTCCAAGTGTAAAACCTAAGGGTAAACAGAAACTTAGTACCGAGTCGAAACAAAAACTGAAGAAGATGCTAAACCCTGGGGTAGCAACTCAGTTAAGCGGGGATTCACGGAAAAAGTTGCAACAGATTTTAAACGCGGGTCGGGCTGCAAGGATGAAAGTAAACCAATTGATAGCAGAAAATTAAAATAATTTTTTAAAAAGATATATAGGACGCAAGATGTTCAGAAGCCACAGGCATTTGGAAAAAACAGAGTATGTTCGTATCATGTTAGACAAACCGATCACTATCCCGGGAAACAATCAGCACCAGGTAAAAACAAACTATAAATTCACACTCACCGACCGAGACAACTGGTATGACTGGTATAACGCCTACTTCCGGGCTGATTTCACTTTTGAGGTAACCGCGGATGGCGCGGTAGTTAATGCAGACGTCCGGGCAGCGCCCATTAACGGCTCATTTTCACTGATAAACAAACTTGTGGTAAAATCATCGGGCAAAAACATTTACAACGTAGACAACATTCACAAGCTAATATTTATCAAAAACTTGTTGGATTTTTCTGATGACTTTGCGAGGAGCGCAGCGAAAGATCAGTTTTGGTATTTGGATACAGATAATAGCAATGTGACGGCCGCCGCTGCCACCAACCTTGGAATCAGAGAAAGAGGCTTGCTTGCCCACGCCGGCCTCACGGTTGAAACCCTCATACCTCTTAACAGGTACTCATTCTTCGAAGAGCTGAGTGACAAGCTTCTTCCCCCCATGCAGATGGAGTTCGAAATTGAGCTACAATCAGATGCAGAGCTGATTTGGCAAAACGATGGCACAGATCGCAGGGTAGTGGTGAGAAACTTCGAGCTGTGGGTTCCAATGCTGCGTTTCACCAGCGAAGGGCAGAAGCTCGCAAACGAAAACTTTTTGAAGCCTCAGAAATGGACGTACCTTAATGAAATGATCCAACCCAGCAGCAGCCGGCGTGACGCTTTCGGACAGTGGCAGATAAATCCTGGTATAAAGGATGCCAAACATGTTTTCATTTTCATTCAACAGTCAAGGAAGAAGGACTCCATGGTTCAAAACCCCTACTTCTTTGACACCTTTAACATTGACGGAGACAATTCAGCCAAGCTAGCGACCTGCCGGCTACAGTATGGCTCTTCACAGTACTATCCGGAGCTGGAGTACGACGAAAACTTCAAACTGCGCATTCTTAATGACTTAAAAAACTACCGGTACCGCAAAAACGACTACAACACCGGTGTTCAGCTTCAGCCCAACAACTTCAAGGATTTATACCCAGTACTTTATTTCGACCTACGTGAAAACAAGGATAACATGACCAACGACCCGAAGCGGATGGTTTTCCACTACAGGCTCAACGAGGCGGCCAACGCGCAAGACTACACCATTTATGCAGGAATTTTGTACGAGTCCGAATTTGTTCTCAAGCAGGTGGGTAATGAGCTGGTGATGGTTTAAAAGTGAAATAATTTTGTATGAAATATAAGAGATGTCGAGTGACTGAGCTTCATTGAAGTGTACGCTTTATTGATTTCTTTTCTGACGTCGTTCCAAAGTGAAATAATTTTTGTATGAAATATAAGAAATGACGACTTACTATCCGCACAAGATTTCACTTTCAGACGGGCAGAAGGTAAGCCTCGCGCGGGCCTTTGGGCGAGGAGAAGCTGTTACGCTCAGATTTAAAAACGAGGCCATAACCGGCGGTAGCGACACTTTGCACTTGACCGCCAGGCAGATCAAAAAAATAGAGCGCGCTATCAAAAACAAAACGGGCGTGGACATAGACATGAGCAAGACACAAATCAGACATGTGCGCAACTTGACCGCCAGGCAGATCAAAGAAATAGAGCGCGCTATCAAAAACAAAACGGGCATGGATATAGACATGGGCAAGACACAAATCAAATATGTGCGCAAGCTGGCGAATGGTGCAGGCATGCGGGTAAAACCCCCAACAGGTGGAAAGGGTATGCGCATCAACCCTCCTCCATATATGCGCCCGCCACCATTTATAGGTTCTTGGGGTGACCAAAAAAAAGCCCGCCTTCGTTGATGTCCCCTTAACTGATTATGACTTGCAGCGATGGTGCCAATACTTGAAAATCCCCATCAAAGGTATATTTGCGAGAGATGAGATACATGTGAAAAACCACTCCCCTTGTATAATCAACATGGATGATCTTGGAGGGCCAGGCACCCATTGGGTTTGTTGCTGGGATGGAACTGAATACTTTGACTCTTTTGGTTTACCTCCACCCGCAGAATGGGAAATAGAGTTGATTCTTGAAGGTAAACAGACCTTTCTTCGGAATGACAACCAGCTTCAGTGGGAATCCAGTGTGCGCTGCGGCTATTACTGTTTGCTTTTCCTGAATGAGCGTAACAAAGGCCGGTCGTTTCGAGATATTTTGAGCATGTTTTCTGAAAATACGCGCGCCAACGAGGCTGTGGTGAAGGATTATTTTACACATAATGTATAAAGATGGATGTTTACTGTGTGAAAGAACGCCGATTCACACCCAATGTGGAGGGAAGTGAAAAAATTACAACTGCAAAAAACGGCAGAAGACTGCTTAAAGTAAAATGCGCCAGCTGCGGCATTACCAAGACAAGGTTCATAAGTGACAGTTGGATTAAACCTGAAAATAATAAAACGCAAAGTGGTGCTGCTCAAGAAGGAGGTAATATTTTGGAACCAATATTTAAGTGGACCAGAAGGGGTTTACCCAAAAAGAAGAGAGAAGAACTTGCACGCGCTGAAAAAAGAATGTTTGGAGGTGGAGTTTTTGATACAGTTGGAAATACAGCAGCTGAAGCTTTCTTTGAGTACGGAGTTCCTTATTTAGCAAAGCAAGGTGTGAAACAAGGAAGATACTTTGCAAGCGAGTTTTTAAGACAACCAGAGTATCAGAAGAAGTTAGCCAATAAAGCCAAACCAATCGCGAGAAAAGCTGTTAATTACACAATTGATGCTTTGTCTGGGGATTTGTTGACTAAAGCCTCAAACAGATTAAGACCAAAAGATATGATACCGGGAAATAAGGTAAAAGGTGGGTGTCACAATTAGTGAGGTAAACCCCACACCCCAAAGTCAAATGAATTTTCTTTAATTATATAGGATGGAGGTTTACTGTGTGAAAGAAAAGCGTTTCACACCCAACGTACCGGGAAGCGAAAAAAACACTACCACAAAAAATGGTAGAAGGTTGCTTAAAGTAAAATGCGCAAGTTGTGGCATTACCAAGACACGATTCGTTTCTAATAAAACGCAAAGTGGTGGTAATTATGATATGAGAATTTATGCGGGTAATCGAGTAGATGACCCAACAAACCCTCTTTACCAACGTGGTGGGGCTTTTGATTTGCATAAAGCTATTGGTAAGCTGCCTAAGCCAAAAAAGGGGTGGACACTTCCTGGTCATAACTACACAGGGCCGTACAATCCTCTTGAAAAACAGCTTTCTTACGACCCCAAGACGGGAAAGATCTTGAAGATTTATCAGCAACCCACAGGCGCCACGGACGCAGTTGCAATGCAGCATGATGTTGATTATGCCGTCTGTGCAGGTAAGAAAAATGAGAAAGGCTGCAAACACGCTGCAGACAAAAAAATGGTGAAGGCGCTTGATGCTATTCCCAAAAACAAACGGCAATGGGGTCACGCTGCGGCGCGCAACGCAATCAGCTCTAAGCAAAAAGTGGGTTTGGGTGTCGGTGAAACGATCAATAAAAAGATCGGCGAAAAAATTCCAGGCTTTCAACCGGCTCAAGATGTGGCTGCTGCAATCATGGCTGTCACAGGTGGTGATAAGGATTTGTTTAAAAAGTATTGGAGTGGTGCCATTGCAAAAGGTGCCTTTAACAAAAAAACCGGTCTGTTCAGCAAAAAGTTTTGGACACATCCTAAAAATACAACTGGGCCATGTAATCGGGTTGTATATAAAAATGGAAAATGGCATAACCAATATTGCGACTAAAATATTTTTAACACATATATAAGAAATGGATTCTGCAACAAAATTTAGGCGGGATGAAATAGAAATGATAAAGAAAAATCTTGAAAAACAGTTGGTGCACTACTACGAAACCTCAGCCAAATTCAAACGGTGGCACACACGTTGCCAAACAGTATGTGCGTTAACAGGCGGAGTTGCTACCATTCTTACAGGCTCTGGGCTGGCCGCTTCTCTTTCTGTGGTTGGCGTTGTTGTTGGCGCCCCTTTAATCGCAACGGCCACCCTGTTTTCATTGGTGTCAACCTCCTCCATCGTCACCGTCAAATTTTTCCTGCGTAAAGCGAAAAAACACGAAAAAATACAAACTTTGGCTGAAGCTACGCTGAGCTCAATCAACTCTCTCATATCGACCGCTCTTGAAGATGGTAAAATCTCAGACAGTGAGTACCAAGATATTATCAAAAAGTACAACAGCTTTACTACTGCAAAGACAAAACTGCGTTTTTCAAACCACACTGACGGCGGGGTAAAGGTTAACAGAACATCAAAGACAACTTCTGTTTAATGGTGGGGGTTTGCCTCCAACCACCATTCGTTGAAACTTTTTTCGGCTTTATTTCTGGTTTGTGCCATCTTCGGCAATTTTTTCGTGAGCTTTCTCAGTATTGCATTTTTCGCCGGCCAATCGATTGATGAGACCTTTTGAAAATAGTTGTATAAAAAACAAACGTAGTTACACGACAGTTGCTGATACCGCTTGAACTGGTGAATGATATTACCCAAAAAGGTCAGCCCCATTTCGTCACCGACCTGATCTACAGAAATGCCGACTTTTTTTAGTACCGCAAGTAAATACCATAATTTGAGGTGGTGTCTCATCTCTTCACGGGGCTCATCCGGCAGTGGGGGTTCCCATGAGTAAAAGTCAAGCTCGATTTCCGGTTTGATTTCTTTTATTTTCACTTCCGCCTCTTTCACCCACATTTCGTCAAGCTCTTGGAGGCTTTGTTGCCCTCCGAACATCTTTGGAAAAGGGGAAGGGAAATCGAAACTCATTTTGTTGACATGTATATATGACCGCGCATAATAATTTAAATGAATAGAAAATTAGAGCGGCATTATTACAGTCCGCAGGGTTACTGGAAAGGCATTTCTGCCATTAAAAAATTAGCGGTTGCTGCGAAGGTACCTGAAGTTGTTGCCAAAGAATGGTTGTTCAAACAAGCGCTCTGGCAGATTTACCTCCCCGCACCGCGCTATATTCCTCGCCTAAAATTCGACGTGCCTACGCCCAACAAAGTGCATCAGGCAGATCTTCTTTTTCTGCCACATGACAAAGTGGGCCGTAGCACTTACAAATACGCGCTTACCGTTGTTGATGTTGCCAGCAGGTTCAAAGAAGCTCAGCCTTTAACTTCTAAAAACTCTGATGAGGTTGCCAAAGCTTTTAAGACAATTTATACACGTGGACCTTTGAAATGGCCTCAACTACTGCAGGTTGATCCTGGGCGTGAATTTATGGGCGCTGTTACAAAAGAAATGGAAAATCACAAAACTTCTATCAGACGTGGCCACCCTGAAATTCATAGAGACCAAGCTATTGTTGAACGTTTCAATCGTACCTTGGCTGAGCGTTTGTTTGGTCACCAGTACGCCGTTGAAATGCGTTCACCTGAGGGTTTGCGGTCTACAGAGTGGGTGAAAAGGCTCCCCAAAGTTGTTTCTGCTCTGAACAACCAAGTCACTCGATTGATTGGTATGAAACCTGCTGCTGCAATCAAGAAAAAAAATGTTTATGCAGAACCGTCAACTAAATATTTGAGACCTGTTGGAGAAAATGAAAAAAAGCTCCCATCCAACGCTATGCTTCGGTATTTGTACGAACCTGGTGAGCTTGAAGGCGGGGCGAAAAGAGCCACCGATCCAATCTGGTCTTTAGATGTCTTTAACCTTGAACGTTCTTTTACCAAACCGAATCAACCTGTTCTCTACTTTTTGCGCGACGGACCTAAGCGTGGTTTTGTACGTGAAGAACTGCTTGTTGTACCTCCAAACACACAATTACCCCCAACTAATGTAAACTAGATATGGTATTCAATTGGTTCCGTGTGTATTCCATCCGGCAGTACCCATCGTTTGTCATAGTATGCGCTCAACCCCAGCTTCTCCTGTTCGTAAGTTACTATATTCCCGTCCCGCATTCTGAAACCTCTATTTGTTGCCATGTCTTTGTTTCCATCTAGCGCTGCCTTGAAACGGTGCCAGTTGATCTCGTTTTGCCTCTTTGACATCCCCTTTGAGCTCAGTTTCTTCTTTTTTGCTTCCCCATCTTCTGTATAATAACATTTGGAGCACAGCGCGATCATCCGCTCCCCTTCGAATTCTTTTTTGAACAGTCCCGGCGTTCTTCCGCTCCATTTGTCCCATGCCAGCCAGTTCTTTTTTTCTTTCTCGAATTCTTCTCTCATATCTGGTTTCACAATGTCTTCCAGACTCTTTCCTGAGATTGCGAGGTAGTTGCTGTCTGTATCCATCTGGATCAGCTCGAAATCTTTCCTGTCAAGATACCTATCCAAGAAGTCGTAGTAAAATTCAAGCATCCTCAACTTGGCTAGCTGATACACCGCTATTCCTACCTGAAATGGGCGTCTGATTGTTATCCGTGCTTTTCTACTTTCTAACTCATATGCTTCTCCAATCTCATCCAAGTCTGAAAAGTATGCGCTTCTCAATGCTCTGTCCACCACCTTTTCATCTTTGGTGTAAATTACGTTTGTTTGCCGCTCTAACGCTTCTATCAGCTTCCCATATCCACTGTTTCCCAGAAGTTTGAATATATCAGCCAATAGTGCTTTGCTTTTGTCCACATCCCCTGTACGGCGGTTTTCTGTAACTTCTTTCACGAACCATTCGAATATTACTTTCGGCTCGTAGTCAATCGTCCGGTAGACTCTAGTTATCTTTGCCCCGTGCTTTATGTACCACTGCAGCAGCGGCTCATATAAAAGTATCCTCTGTGCTGACAGCGTTCCCATTAGTTTCTTGTTTTTCTCCACCAGTTTTCTTCCTGTTGCTCTCAAGTATTCTTTCATATGCTTTGGGACAGCTTTGGTTGGTACCGATTTTTTGTGAAAGAACGGACACATTTCTTCAAACTTTTGGTGCAAGTGGTTTGGAATTTCTATGTCCACTTCTGCGTACCCGAACCAGCTTTTTTCTTTTAATCTGTGCGTTAATATTGGGGCAGCATCTACTTGGTACTCGTCCGTGTAGTGCACAACCCTTTCTTTTCCGCATGGCATTTCTCTCAGCATTGTTGAGAGGTACAGCGCGTTCGCGTCATATCCGAGGATGTTTTGACAGAGTTTCGCGTCCGTGTGTTGATGCGATCTTATCCGCGTTTTACCTGCTTCATGATATCTTGTGAATACCAAGCTTGGGCCTCCTACCACCGCTTCTTTTAACATCTCATACGCTTCTTTACTTGGGGCGTACAGTTCTGCTTTGCGTTCTATTGCGCCTTTTAGCAGGTAGTGCAAACTCACTCCCGGGATGCTGACTGCGTCTTTCATAATGTCGATCCCCTTCTCTATGTAAAAGTTTTTCATTTTTTGCAGCGCTTCTAGCCCCGGTGCCACATCCAGATTATTGTAATATTTCAGCCAGTCTTTAAAGGTTTTCATCCCTTTTTCTTTGAACAGTCTCTGACATTCCTCCCATTCTTTCCGTGTTAGAACGTACTCATTCTTAAGCTTCGAATACCAGTGCAGGTAATCTGGCAATCCTGGGTAATCCAGCTTTTCTGCGCTGTTAAACCACTCGTATGGGAGCCAGGATTTTGTTGCCTTGCAGTCGTACGCTTCCACCCATTTCGCGTAGCTGATTCCTGGGCCCAAGTAGTTGATTATGTCCAGGAAACGCAATCTGTCCGTGAGTAAGAACATGATTTTACTCCCATTCTTTGCCACTCTCACTTTGTTGGTTGTACCTGCGAGCTGTTCCGCGAAGTAATTCTTTATCAGGTTCAAATCATAACTTCCTGAGTTGAAACCGAGTGTTGGCACCTGGTCGCACCATTCTTCTATTTTTTTCCTTTGATCTTTTGGTATCAGCTCGATGTCTGCCGGCATGAATTCTGCGCGCACTTTTGCTCTGATGTTTTTCTCTCGTCTTTTCAGTTCTTCCATGAACTTTTGAACCAACACTTTGGGGTTTTTTTCACAGATGTGGGTTGGCTCTCTTTCCAATGTATCGCCCACGCTTACTGAGATTGGTATGTGTTTGTTCTCAATCGTGAGATTTCCTGTTGGTTCCTTTCGATGGTTTTTGTCTCCGTACGCCTCAAAGTCATACAGAATAGCGTGTGGATAGCTTTTTGTTTGAGGTTTTGATGGTTCTTCACCATATTTGTCTGCACCTCCTGGGACGAGCCACTGACATGACCAACACTCGATTACTTTGTATCCGACCTTTCTTAGGTGGGCTGTTCTCTTCTTTGTTGCTTGGTACAGATCTTCTGCCGTCTTTGTCCCGTGTGATAATATTTGCCCTCGATTTGGGTAACATCTCGGACATCCGTGCCAGCTACAGCCGTGATACTGCAGCACCAGCTTTCTTTCGTGGTTGTACCCGTCTACTGGACTTTTCTCTATCCACCTTTCACCTCCGTGACCTGATTCAGCGTGGTGAATGGTGATTTTCCAGCGTTTTGCCACGTACTCCAACCATTGGATTGATTCTTTTGAGGCCTTTTGCTTCGGATAAAACGCTTTCTGATATGCTGTTTGTGGCGCTTCGACCTTCTCTCCGGGGCAGTGTGTTACTGTTTTACCTTGGGCGCATCTTTCCACGTGACGTTGGAGTTTGCAAGCCTTTGTGAATCTTGCGTGACAGTGGATGCATTCATAATTTTTCGCTAACTTTGTTATGTCTTTTATCAAGAATGCGTGCTCATTAAAAACACCGATTGTCATAATATTTTTAAACTGCGGCGCTGGGTTTCTTGTGAGATGCCATACCACCTCGATTGGCGCTTCCATGTCAAATTCATCTTCTATGCGCTCTGGCATATAAACTCTTATCCCAAGCCAATCTGAGAAAGGTTTGCCCTTGTTCAGGTGCATTTCTACCTTTTCTAGTTCATCCAATGAGGTTTTCCCAACCCAACTATTTGGCATCTTTTCAAGTTTGTAGAAACTCTTGGCCAGATCTCGGGCTGCTTCTGTACTTCGATCTGGTCTGGCTCCTTTGTGCACAGCGATACAGCGCCATAAACACAGGTTATCCCTATAGGTGTCCAGCGCCACCATTGCTTGTTTTCTCCCCGTGTTTGCTTGTTTACGCAGCCAGTCTGGTAAGGGTCCTGTTCCCATCAATGGCTGGCGGTCTAGCACAACCTTTACATCAACATTGAAATGCGACTCAAAGATCCACTTTGTATCTGGTCTTTCAGTGTTATCCGGGTCCAACCGTTTCTCCTCCCTACTTCTTATCCAATTCTCCGCGTCTGCGTACGTTTTCATCCATGGGGAGCCCTTATTTTGGTAATAAATAAGCCTAGTCCCATCTTCAATGTTTTCTAAAATATACGAATAGGCGTGCCTCATGTAAAACGATGTTCCCACGTTCTCCCTTATCTTTTCGATGAACCTGGGTGTGAGGTCTTTGTTTAGACCCACTACAAAACGCCACCTCCTGTAACGTCTCCCGCTCTCCTCTTCCACACCCTCATATTCCGTGTCATGGTACAGATCCAGAACCTCATTCTGATAATCTGTCACGGTTTTCACCTTGTTCGGTGGGATGGGGTCGAATATTTTCAAAATGGTTTCTTTTCTGTTTCTTTTTCTGTTTCTGGGTGGTGGTTTCGGTATTGGTTTTAATGGTTTTAATGGGGCTTTTAATTTTTTCTTTGCGGCTTCTGGGATTGGTTCATCCAGCAAAGTGTTTATTACCCTTTGAATTGTAGGTGTGTCTTCTGCAATTAATTTTGATAAATATCGCAAATCTTCGGGATCAAGATTTGCAAGTTCTTCTTCCAAAGATTCGAGGTTAATTTCGTCCATCGTATATAAGGTAGAAAAATATTTTTAATTTTTATTATTTAGAACGTTTGTACTTCACTGTTGTGTTCCTCTAAATAGACGTTCCGCGGCTCGTTTGTTTATTCGGTTTTGTTCTTTTCTTCCAAGTAGTAATATCGGAGTCTGACTAAAACTACCGAGCAGCACCCACATAATTTACCTCTTTCCGTGACTAGTGGGTGCGAAGGGGTTTAGCCCCTGAGTACTAGTCACGGAAAGAGGTAAAATTATGTGGGTGCGCCCGAGGTGGTTTTAGTCAGACTCCGATATTACTACTTACTGCGATGAACCGGACTCTATATTGCATTTTTACGCAGAATGCCAACTCACCATGACGCTCACTGATGAACTTATAAATTGGTTTAATAGTTCAATCAACACTAGCTATACGCTCTCCAAGACGGAAAGGCCCTTTGGGGTTATGGATGGTACAGGAGATAACCGAAATATTTTAAAACTCAACTTCTTTCTATTGTTTGCCAAATATTATTTATTTATTTATTTATTTATTTATTTATTCATGTCAGAAGCTCCAAATCTATAACATTAAATTTCGAAGAATTTATTGCAAAACTGAATTTCAGGCTCAGTATTGAGAAATATCATTCATCTCCATCATAATTTTGAATAAGGGACAATTGCTTCTCTCTTTGTCCAATGTCAATCTAATTTTCTTATTAATTACAGTTTTTTCTCAATTTAATTTAGGGCCTTATAATTAACAATTGTATGCACTAGATATATGTATTTTTTTAATATTCATGTAAACAAGCAAACGTGTAATTTTCTTTTCCTTCATTGCAACTTTATTCTTTTATTTATTTATTTATTTATTTATTTATTTCCTGTATTTTTCTGTTTTTGTGTATCGATTTACTGCAAATGTGTCTTATGTCACTCACTCACTCAATCACTCAATCAATCAATCAATCAATCAATCAATCAATCAATCGATCGATCGATCGATCGATCGATCGATCAGTTACTATAAAAACAATATATAATTATAATAAAAACCTTCCCAAAATCCTTTGCAGCTGAAAAATAGTCAATGCCAATTAACTTCGTCAGTTTGAAGCCAGCAGGAGTACAATGTCGTATAGAAATAACTCTTAATAATAACCACTTCTTGTATAAGACGTAGGGCGATGACGTCATTAGTCACGTGGTATTGATCTCAAGTTCGTTTTTGCTCACTGTGACGAAGATATTTTGTTACTGAAAAAGCAGTCATTGCAGTTTGAAGCACATTGGTGTGAGTCATTTCAGACTGCCCGGGTACCTATCAAAATATAAATATTAAGGGAGCTATGTACGATTTTCAAAAAGTGGGAATCTGGGTACAAGTGCATATCTCGCGTTGGATTAAATGTGAGGAAGCACCAAATTAACTGTTGGTAGATATTTATATGTTAAGTACATTTTTATCACTTTTATTGTTATGACGTCATCGGTCACATGACCAGAGCGGACCGCATTTTTAAATTCGCTTGAAAACTTTACTAGGATCTCCCTCTTAGGATATTCTTAAGCAAAGTTGTAGCTTTTTAAATAGTGTTTTAAAAAATGGCCATGATTACTTTTTTCTAAAAATGAACGGCAGCAAAAAGTACAATTGAAAAGTTTGTTGGCTTCCTACTCAGCGAACATTTGCGGTAGGAATAAAAGAAAATTTTTCCAAAGGCAGGAATACATGCTCTTTATGATGGCTTTGTCAGTTTCTTCTCATTTCATTTGCTGTTGGCGAGGATGGATTTAATTTCTTTCAGAAGAAAGGAGTGGGCCTGAGGAGAGGTTAAGTAGCTGCCCCCCTCCCTTCCCCCCTGCAACCCCCTGCTGGGGGTCTCCCCAGCGGATCCCCCGTGGTCGGTATTGCGGGCTCACGACAAGAGCATTTTCTAAATGGCGACAAGAAAGGGGAATCCAATGGAGTGATTTTGAGTTATAGAGGACAGTTTTGTCGATGTTTTTCCTTCTTGACGCGATCAAAACAAGTCCCCAAACGTAGGGTATACCTCCTTTATTTGTATTCCCGATAAAGAAGAATATGGAATGAGTAGAAACGTGCGAAACCGTTTGCAACAGAAACTTACAGGGACCTGACGTAAGCGTTTCTCATTGTACAATGATTTTTTTAGACTGGTTGAATTATGTCTTCGACGTTTATCATGTTTATCAACTTAGGTTACTGGAATTAAAGCCGAGCTCGGCGTAAAAATAGATAGTGAGAACGAGGAGATAGTATTAAATGGCAGTCATTTCGTTGAGGCATGTAACTGTGGGGATATTTAAGTTTGTCATCTGAATTTTAACTACTGTACTTCAAATTAATAAGAATCGCATCCTTTCATTATTTATACGTGAGGAAATGTTCCTCAAAATATTGACCAAGTGGCCATTTCAGGTCGCAAAGAAAAATTACGTCAGGGAAATTTGAAATTACTGTAACACCTTTGATGTGAAACCTTTGAAATTGGAAGAAACATTTCAGCTCAGTGTGATCTCTTTTTTTTTATTTAAGTTAGACTAGAGACTACTTGCAGTCAACCTGGTAGCTAATCTAGACTTCAATTAAACAGTGCTACTCACGTTTTGGAATGCCTCTTTGGGCATGTTTAATAAATGAGATCATTTCTTAACTTAAAATTTCTTCTTCCCATGATGTTTTATTGTATTGGTAAACATAGATTTCCGTTTCTTTTGCAGTTTGTGGTCTACATTTAATCTTTGGGACTAATAGAATGCCTACTGTTTTGACAGGATTTACAGAATTCAGAACTGAGGACATTCTGGATTACTGTTGAGTTAAACGATGGATTATAACAAGTTCAGGTAGTTGTTGATCTCTTAGTTTTACACATAGTTATGTGACAGTCAATTCTAGCAGTTCCCTTCCTTCTCTCTACACACATTCATTACCTGAGGCATTTAAGATCTGCTTTTTGACCAGACATTTGTCTACTTTATAAAAAATCTGTTTGACATTTTCTTAAGGCCTATATTTTAAGTTGTTGGATGACCTTCAGTAACATTTTAAAGTAGCAATGTAAAAATTCATGAGGCCTTAAACTTAAGCAAGCCAGAAAACCCTAATTCCAATATAAGCTAACTGCAAGCAACATGATGTACCGTTTGACAACCAAAGTGCTTTTAGGGCTAGCTGAAGTACTATGTAGGCCAACCGGAATCTTATGCAGGCTAACTGGAATGGCTTGCATGGCTTGCATAAGTGCCATACAAGCCAGAAATACCTAAGTCCAACCATTAGCATAACCTCAAGCCACCTCAGCTAACTATACTCAGGCTAACTGGAGTACTGCTTAGGCTAACCAGGGAGCTTTTTAGGCTAACCAATGTACCTTTTATATATAGTGGAATGGCTCTCATGACTTGTTGGCTCGCACTTTGTCAAGGCCCAAGTTTTTTTTTTAACCCATATGGGAATTAGCCAAGTAGTATCTGTACACTTGATTTAAACAAACTCCAGCTTAGTTTTGTTGGCAACCTGCTCCATAAATGTCATTTGGCTATCTAGCAAGTGGAAAAAACTTAATGGATCCACTAGCCCAACATAAAAGCAGCCAGTTTTTTTTCACACACCGAAAAAGGCCATTTAATTTTAATATAGTGAGTCTGCATGCTGGAAAATAGCAATTTCATCAAAATAAATAGTTTTTGTTTGTTTTGTTTCTATTTACAGGTGACTTGAAGACTTTGCAAGGGCATTCCTGTTAGTCAAAATGAACTCAAAAATACACAATGTGTCAATGTAATAAAATTGTCACATGATTGATTCCCACATGTTGCCAGTTTTAAACCTGAATATACTTGAGTGACATTTATAGCTATTTTTATAATATGAACATCCCAGAACCCAATATGGCTACACATAAATACTGACACTTAATATTACATGTACATTTTAAAACCATTCTGGGGTTCTTGACAAAAAAAAAATTGTTTCAATTAAAACATCTAAAAATAATGAAATAACAGAGAATTTACATCATTAGTTATTATCGCAGACCATAAATTTTACTCCAGGTTAAGTTAATGTGTCAAGTTTTTTTGCAGCAAAGGCTTGGTTCCACAGGGTGTGTTTCCAAAAAATATCCATACCTCCCCCAAGGATGGTTCTTTGGTTTGGACCCTCCCACCCCCTGGGATTTCCAGCTTAACTTCATACTTCTTTTAAAAAAATTGTGTTATTGAGACACCTATTCCCCTCGGAATTTCCAATGACTATCCTTGGGGTGGGTATGAATATTTTCTGGAACCGCACAATGAAGGCATAAGCCGCAGATTGATCTGATTGATACACACTAATCTATTTTCAAATTTACCTGTTTTCTATGGGATATATAATTATATATTGTTTTTACCGGTTTCACTTGTAATAATAATAATAATAATAATAATAATAATAATAATAATAATAATAATAATAATAATAATAATAATAATAATAATAATAATAATAATCAAGCAAAGATATCGCTAGAATTTTATGTCCAAACAAGCGAGGAAGAGCTGTTAAAAGCCGTAAGGAGGGATGGGGATGAGAATAGAGAAACAGCTGCCAACTTTAAAGGGAGGAGAAGAACTGAAAACATTCAAGAAAGGAAAGAAAAGCCGTTATATGGACAGTTTGCAAGACAGGGTGAAGAACAAAGAAGTGAGGAAACGTGGACCTGGTTAAAAGAAGGAAAGCTTAAGAGAGAAACAGACGCTCTTATCATTGCCGCACAAGATCAAGCAATACGAACAAACTATATTAAAACGATGGTTGACAAGTCACAGAATGACCCAAAATGTAGGATCTGTAAACAGAGTAATGAGACCATTAGCCATATTGTAAGTTCGTGTTCGAAACTGGCACAAAAAGAATACAAAAGGAGACATGATAACGTGGCTACAGCAATCCATTGGGACCTGTCAGAAAAATGCGGGTTTGAACGAAAGGAGAGATGGTATGAACATGTTCCAGAGCGTGTGCTTGAAAATGAGGATTACAAACTTCTATGGGACTTTAGTGTGCGAACAGACCATGAAATTGGGGCTAGGAGACCATCCATGTCCAATACACCCGCATCGACTCGAGTCGTCTATAAGTACTGACGACTCGACTTTGTGGAAGTCTAGTCGCAAATCTTGCCGGAAGTGGAAATCCAAAGTTGAAACGCTTACCGGAAGTAAAACTGATGGATGTCGGAGGCAATAAAATGTTGACGACTCGTCACGACTCGACCGAGTCGTCACGACTCGTTCCAACACGTATCGACTCGACTCAATGAAAGTCGATTCGTATACAAAGCCCGTGGGAGGATGGCAAAATGTTCACCACTGGCCACAACTCAGCAAGAGTCGCAAAACAACTAGAAAACAAAGACCAAACAGGAAAACTACTTAAATGCGAAGCACAAAAACGGGTGAGCACACCCAGGCATGATACAAGCCATACTATGTATTACTCGTTCTATAAACGTGTGCAAGCGAATGATACTTTTTTGGCGAAACGCGGAATGAATGGAAAGCACAAAAACGGGTGAGCACACACTGGCATGATACAAGCCATACTATGTACTACTCGTTCTATAAACGTGTGCAGACAAATGATGATACGTTTATGGCGACTAGTCACAACTCGACACGAGTCGCAAAAGAACTACAAACACCAAGGTCAAACAGGAAAACCATGCATGAATATAACGTAAAGCACAAAAGTCGGCAAGCAAACCCAGGTATGATACAAGCCATACTATATATTTTTCGTTCGTGAAACGTGTGCTGGCAAATGGTACTTTTTGGCAAAACGCGGACTGCTCAGCGATTCGGTCTGATGCTACAGATCGAAGCGCGGAATAATCGGTCTGATTCTTTGAGCGAAACGCAAAATATTAGGTGTGATACTTTAGAGCGAAGCGCGGAATATTCGGTCGGATTCTCTGAACGAAACGCGGAATATTCGGTCTGATACTTCAGAGCGAGGCGCGAAATATTCGGTTTGATTCTTTAGAGTGAAACGTGGAATATTCCTTTTCATTCTTTAGACTCAAACTCAAAGTATCAACCAAAAGTATTACCGCTGAGAGGGAAAAACGCGTTTAACGCTTTAAACCATTTTCTCCTTCGATTGCACACTTCTTTCTCATGTTTCTTCGCGGTATACCTTAGGGCGGCCATTCTCGTGTTTTTTGCGAAAATGGTCTGAACAGCTTTTTTTGAAAAAGAATCTTCTTCTCATCACTAATTCTTTATTCCAATAGTTGCACTTCCTTTCAACAAATTTTCGGCTTCTTTATCATTTATAGCAGAATCCTTTGTCAAACTTTTTCATTGTTCAATAACCTTTAGCTTTTGTTTGTTTATCTCATTTGAACACAGGCAACAACCAGCCCGTAAGTTAATCTAAACTCTTTTTATAGTCTTTCGGCCAGTTACTGCGTTCCAATGAAAAGTGAAATTAGAAGATCGAGATTAAAATTAATAGACTAAAAAGTGCCGCACACGCTCGCCGAGTAAATGTTTGCCTATCATTAATAGGTGAGATCTTTTCACAACGTTCTTTTGTTTGAACGCGTCGGTTTATTTACATGGAACTTCTATAAACGTTTCTTATTATTTGTTGCGGATGTTGACTTACTGTGTTTCTGAGAGAAAACAAAACATGCCTACCACGCTCTCAACATGAAATTTTGATTATTGTGGTTGCGTTTTCGGGATTTTAAAGGGGCTAGGTCACGGTATTTTAGGTAATTCTATTTATTTTCGTTAATTAAGAGTTCTAAACTTCAAATTGGCAGAGCAAAAGTCTCTTATTGGCAAAATCATGGCCACATAACAAACAAGGATGATTTTTGAGCATTGTAAATGACACTTTCATAGAAATTGAGAGAAACTTGAAAAATATCGGGCCGACGTTTTTCAAATTTACCCGAACGCAATCCGTTTTAATCTTCTCGAATTTTGCCCATCCATGCCCATTTTTGGTCTTTCTGTGTTTCTTTTGAGTTCTTCTACAGTTTTAAGCCGTTATTGTTATATTTCAGTTAATTTTCTGACAAGTTGGTCAGTGCCGAAATTGCCTAAAATTGCGTGACATAGCCCCTTTAAGTTGTGACAGTTTTAGTGGCCAGATGATTGGGTGTGACATTTTCGCACATTACTATCATTAAGTGAGCGATTGAATGGAAAGTACACTCTTTTTTATAAGAATATATTTTATAAGAATATCCCTTGTTCCTTAAAAATGACGCGCTAGCACTTATCGGAAGAAAATATCCCATGCAGCACAAATAAAATAGAAAAAATTTCTTTGCACTGCTGCAAGAAATTTCTTGCACTGTTGCTAAGCTATTTCATCATTCCAGGGGGCCGTAACAAAATCCCAGAAAAACTGCAACCATTCTTCCCTTGCTCCCTTTAAACTCTGGATTTAGTGATGCTTTTGAATGTGCAATGCATTGTTAGCTTAGGGTCCGGATAGTGACGATAATCTGCGAGCCAGCGAGCCACTTCGGTTAGCCTAAAATACACTCTGGTTAGCCTAAACAACACTCCGGTTAGCCTACGTTATTAGCGGAGCTCCAGCGCGCGAAGCGCGCCAGCGGAGCACCATGGGTAAGAAAATTTGGTAAACCACCAAGCCGAGAAAATTTGGTAATCACGTGACCGTACGTCCGTCCGTCCGTCCGTCCGTCCGTACAGACTCTGGGGGAGGGGGAGGGGAGTCACAGAAAAATTACCGCTTTGGTTACTGTTAAATCTTTGATATTGAACTTCCATGTCATGGTCAATTGACAGCTGTCAAAACAAGGTATCCGCTGACCAGTATCAGATGACCATATCGCGGGCTCAGGCGTAGAGCTAATCGAGGGGACGTCTTTTTTGGAAGTTAACCGCTGACCTGGTAATGGTTTTCCAATTGATCGCGGGCTCAAGTACTCAGTTTTTACTTAGCCTGATAATTTTATCATCGCGTAAATTCAGATTTAAATAAAGGGCAAGGTAAATAACCCGCAAGCTCTGCTTTTAGGCTTAGCTAAATCTATTTTAGAAATACAGTATTTAGTTTAGTTTTTTTCACATGTTAAATAAATGATCTGGACATTTCATTTCAACTTAAACGAAGCGATTGTTCGAAAAGGCGGTAAATCTTTGGTACGCTGTTCACCTTTAAAGCTGAATGAAAGATGCGAAGAAAGCTGCTGGCGAACATCAATTTTCGCGAGTATTTCTCGCTTTATTTACTCATGCACATCATGGAAACTTATGCCAAATGATTTAGGACAACCCCTTAACGGGAAGATCCGAAATAATTGCCGATTTGAACATGATATACTGGATAACAAGTCAAAAAGAGCGCGATGTCCAGGGTTCGACCTGCGGCTGAGCAAGGCTGAATATCACTGAATTGAGCTCAAACAAAAGTGAATTCAGAGCCGATCAAGTTCACTGAAGTGAAGGAAAGGAAGAAATTGTTGTTCGGTGATAATTCATATAATGAATATGTCGCTGGTGTTGGACTAAGCTTGCAACGAGACTGCCGTGTTCGTGTCCGATATTATTGGGCTGGTTTGAAAGCTTTGCCCTACAGAATTTATAAGCCTTCTTCAATAATGAGGTAACAAACGTAAATGTATGCACTAAGCATAAGCCTAATTTTATATTGAGAGAATTTATATATTTCATTAATGAATGAATTTGAAGTTGTGTAGGTTTTCAGATCTTCACGTAAATATTTATCAAGCCTGTTCATGTTTGTACATTTTACACATTTATTTTGTTTAGTAAATATTTTGTTTAGACTAATTATTTTCAGTTTTAGTTAGTGGAGTTAACTGTGATGTTCATTATTGGATTTTGAAAACAAATTATTTAGCTTCACAGATCAAAATCACGATTTCGGCTCGCTTGCATTTGTTTTGTTTCTCTTATCTCTGCTTATTAGTGAGTGTGTTGAATTTGCCGGTTTCGTTTCGAGTTACCTGTGCTAGGCTGAGTGGGTTCAGACTTAACCTACCGCATACTTACTTACCAGAAATGAAGAAAATTCATTCAGTTCTCTACATAAAATTATCTTAGGCATTTTAATAGCAACGCGTACGATGAAACAGAATTAGTAAATCATGCAACCAAACCGCAACGAAAAGGAAGACAGTTCAAAACAGTCAAAACAACATTGTAAGCTTATTCTAAGTTAGCGTGCACCAGTTTCCAAATCACAAACTGCCACAATTCTTACACAAAAACTGCTTTAAAATGACTTACATAACCGGCACCATCAATTTGCAGAGTTTGTTTTGCCGCCGTGATTTTCTCAGTTTGCCGTGCCGTGAGTTCATTTTGTTTACTGTGTTAAGCAGCGAGTTCACTTTGTTTTCTGTTTTTGCCTTGAGTTGATTTTCTTGCTCTGATGGTTTTGTAGTAATAAAAACAAGGTCAAGGTTCTTTTTACATTGAATAACTCATAGAGGTCCTAGAGGTGTATTACGAATTAGTGTACAGTAAACGTTGTAAAAAGTTTGACTAAGATTTGTTTTGCACCTACGTGCATACGTGAGGAACCCAATAAAGTGCACTCGTCAATTTCAATTTTAGAACCTGTCACTAAAGGCAGGAAAATTTATACGGGTTAACCACGAAATATATTGACGTCGCTTTCGTCAACAAAATCATGAGAGGTTTTTTGTACCTATATGGGCCACCGTATAAGCTAAGAAATATAGTGTGGTTTCTTATTTGGTAACACTGTAATTTACTCGAGCAAAAAAAAGATAAATGCATGGGAGCTCCGCTTTTAGGCCTGCCTAAATGTATATATTAGCTTAGGCAGACGTTAGGTAGCTTGCGGTTAGCCCTTATAGTGGAATAAAGGATTTCTGGCTTCCACGGTTCACATGGCTCATGAGTCATAGGAATAATGCAAGCCATTACGGTTAGCCTAAATTACACATTGGCTAGACTAGCTAGTTAGCACTGCAGGTAGCCTACAGTTTCTTAGGTAGCCTGCGGCTAGCCTTTTTATTGGGATTAGGGATTTCTGGCCCACTCAGGCTTGTACTGAATTTAAACTCGTTAGATTATCACAAGCAGTAATGGAGGTAAATTTTTCTATTTATTTCAAGCAGCATTAACCATGTTTAGAAGTGGACTGAAAAAAGGCTGAGAATAATTGTCAAAAAAGACCATGATCAACTAATTTCAATTCTGCTTTCACATTTGCTTTGGAGATTTTAATCCTCTTTTTAATTTTGGCTTATGATTCTAGCAGTAATTACCATGCTAGGAGCATTTCTGAACTGCTTTTTGCTATGTTGGGCTATTTAATTAAATAAGAAACTAACCATTTTCAAATCTACCTGTGGAGGATCACTTTATGATATGAGAATATTATTATGTCGTAATATTAAGTGAGTCTAAAGAATGACTTTTCGAAAACATGTAGCTATACAAGAATAATTTTGTATAGCTTACAACATTTTAAGGCTTTGCAGCTCCATATTAGGACTATTACTGCAATAACCACAGTGTAAATGTAAATACATTCTGTAAATGTAAACACATATATGACACTTTTTTGAGGAAAAAAAAACCTGCAGAAAAATGAGGAGGGAAAAAAAAATATCCTGCAGAGCATTTAGAAGGGAAAAGAATATTCTGGCCACCAGGTTGCTAGGAAAAAAACGTGCTGCCCAGAACACCCCCCCCCCCCCCCCCCCCCTACGCCTTCAAGAGTTAAATGGTCGGCCCCTTAGAGCACTGAAACTGTTAGCAAGCATAATTAGCTGCGGATGGCACAGATGGACATGAATTGCAACTTGAATAATTAAGGCTAAACTTTTCGAGTTGTTTCCAAGCGTCGTCATGCAAAAAAAATCAATATTTATAGCTTTAGTTTGATTTCTTTCCGCAAATTGAGGTCTTGGCTTCCTTTAGATGTTCAAAGATAATGTTTTTCATGAATCAAGTTGCCTACCACTTATTCCAGAACAATTAAGACCAAAAATCTGCGAAATCCCCGTGACGTAGCCCCTTTAAACTGAAATTGACGACTGCAATTTATTGGGTTCCTCGCGTTCGCACGTAGGCGCACACAACAAATCTTAGTAAAACTTTTTACAACGTTTACTGTACACTAATTAATACACCTCTATAAGTTCTTCAATGTAAAAAGGACCTTGACCTTGTTTTGATTTACTACAAAACAGTCAGAGCAAAATAAAAATAATAAACATAAAAAAACGCAGGTTAAGGCAAAAACAAAATAAAGAAGAACAAAAAAGGACTGGCTGCTATTAAAACACAGAAACAAAATGAACTCACGCCACGGCTAACTGATTCTGTGTTTTCACAAGAGAGGTTTACTAAGGTTTCTGTAACAAAAACAAAGTAAACACCTCTCGTGAAAACCCGGGGTGAGAAAATCACGGCGGCAAAACAAACTCTGCAAATTGGTGGTGCCAGACATTTTAAAGCGGTTTTTGTGTCAGAATTGTGACACTTTGTGATTTGGGAAGTGGTGCACGCTAACTTTTGAACCGTTCTCTTTTCGTTGCGGTTTGGTTGCACGATTAACTAATAGGCCAGTTTCGTACTCTCGGTTTTGAACTGGAACTAGCATGCAATGGAGGCTAATGCGGGGGAATATCATTAAAAACAGCTCATTTGCATTAGAAAAGATTTACCCGCATTAGCCTCAATTGCAAGCTAGTTCCAGTTCGATACCGAGAATACGAAAACGGCCTATTCTGTTTTATCGTACGCATTTCTAAATACCTCAGCAGGGGCGTACCTACGGAAATCTAATATATAGATTTAGGCATGCCTAAAAGCGGAGCTCCAATTTATTAATTTCATTACTACATGTAAATAGGTAGCTTATACAGTGGCCCATATACATGTAGGCACAAAATAAATTTTAATCGCTTATGGTTATTTAAAAAGCCTCTCATGGTTTTGTTGACGAAAGCGACGTCAATATATTTCGTGGTCCCATCTGAATTTTCTTTCCTGTGACAGCCTGTCACTGACCATTTCCAAAAATTAAATTTGACGAGTGCATTTTATTGGGTTCCTCACGTACGCACGTCGGCGCAAAACAAATCTTATAAAGTTTTCTGTACACTAATTAATACACCTCCAGGACCTCTATGAGTTTTTCAATGTAAAAAGAATCTTGACCTTGTTTTGATATACTACAAGAGCGTCCTACAAAACGGTCAGGGCAAGAAAATCAACTCAAGGCAGAAACACAATATAGAAAAACAAAGTGAACTCGCTGCTCAACACAGTAAACAAAATGAACTCACGCCACGGCAAACTGAGAAAATCGAGGCGGCAAAACAAACTCTGAAAATTTATGGTGCCGGTTATGTAAGTCATTTTAAATCAGCTTTTGTGTAAGAATTGTGGCAGGGCAAGTTTGTGATTTGGGAAGTAGTGCACGCTAACTTTATAGAATAAGCCGCTTAATGTTGTTTTGACTGTTTGAATCATCTTCTTTTCGTTGCGGTTTAGTGGAATGATTAACTAATCCTGTTTTATCGTACGCGTTGCTAAGTACCTTAGATAATTTTATGTAGAGAACTGAATGAATTTTCTTTATTTCTGGTAAGTATAAATATGCGGTAGGTAAAGTCTGAACTCACCCAGCCAAGCACAGGTAGCTCGCAACGAAACCGGCGAAATATTCGTTTAGGAATCGAAGATATTTTAACACACTCACTGATAAGCAGGAACAAGAGAAACAAAACAAATGCAAGCGAGCCGACGTTCTGCGAAATTGTGATTTGATCCGTGAAGCTAAATAATTTGTTAACAAAATCCAGTAGTGAACATCACTAGTGTAAACGAAATATTTGATAAACAATGTCTGTATAAAATGTACAAACACGAACAGGTTTGATAAATATTAACCGGAAGATCTCAAAAGCGACACAACTTCAAATTTGTTCATAAATGAAGTAAATTCTCTCAATATAAAATTAGGCTTACGCTTAGTGCATACATTTACGTTTGTTACCTCATTATTGATGAAGGCTTGTATATTCTGCAGGGCAAAGCTTTCAAACCAGCCCAATAATATCGGAGACGAACACGGTAATTTCGTTGTAAGCTTTCTCCAACTCCACCGACATATATGAATTATCAACGAAGATCAATATCTCTCTTTCCATCGGTGTAGCCTTCAACAGTCTTTTATCTTTCACTTCAGTGAGCTTGATCGGCTTTGGGTTCACTTTTATTTGAGCTCAATTCAGTGATTTTCAGGCTTGCTCAGCCGCAGGTCGAACCGTGGACATCGCTCTTTTGACTTGTAGTCCGATATATCATGTTCAAGTCCGCAATTACTTCGGTTCTTCCCGTTACAAGGTTGTCCTCAATGATTTGGAATAAGTTTCCATGATGTAGATGAGTAAATAAATTTGCTTTAAGTACCATTTATATAAGAAGCTATTTAGGCTAAATTGAAAAATTCAGGTTCTTATACGCGGGCTATTACTGTACTGCTAGGATCAGCAATGTCGAAATCATCAAATGTGTAGTAAATAATAAAGATGCTAAATTTTAAGCTCGGTAATAAATAATGAAGATGATATTTTTCAACAATGACACGAGCATGGGACAAAGAAAAATTCTGAGTCCCCGACGGGAATCGAACCCATGGCCTCCCCAGAATACCGGTTGCACGCTCTAACCACCTGAGCTACGAGGGACTCGTGGTGAGCTAGGCTAAGTGACAAGTGGGTATTCCATAGTATACCACGAGAAAGTGTGGTGTAACTATTTTATAACATGCCATAGAAAATACGCAGACTAAATTTCGTCGAGAATAAGACCGCTGCGCACGATGGGAAGGTTGGGTTGAATACCGTCGAATATACAACGGCTTTCCTGTATTCTGATTGGCTGTATTTTCTATGGTATGGTGTAAAACTTCATATAATAGCGATGCAACTTTGCAGGCCTCTAAATTATTACAGAAAATGACTATAAAAATGACTATATAATTCATTGACAAGGTTAACGAAAACTTAAGACCTGGCTAAAGACAGCGTCTAACTACGGATCCTGTTAGCAATGAAATTTTAAATCTTGTTTCAGCAGCGGCTTTCGAAACCGCTCTAAATTTTGCGTATTGTGGACAACCTGAACCACGACGGACAATTTTTGGTTTTTATATTTGGAATAGAACGCTCAGCAATACCTCAGCAATTAAATGTGACACAATTAAATGCGACGTTTACAACCAACTGCCAATTTTTTTAATTCGAGTGGACTCGAATTAGTATTGTATTTGGCGCATGTAAACTGGGACGTTTAAACCAAGCCTAATTTATAAAGAAGCAATAAAACTCGCTCTTGCGCTTTTTGTAGAAATCTTTCTATTTCAAGTTTACAACTTTTAACAAAGCCTATACTACAAACAAAACACTTCTTACGCTGTAAAAGTCGAGAAAATTGCTCTTTGTTTTATCGGCAAAGCGAAAGCTAGTTAGAGGGAGAGGAAATCTATTGCAGTGTAAAGTTTACAAAAACAAAAAGAAAACAATGTAATTAGAGTCCAGTAGTAATCTTATTGTCCTGTATCTTTTCAGGTTTTGTAAATTCCCTCAATCGAACATTTATTCTAATAAACTAACTTGACCATTAGGGACTTATTAACCGAAGTTGTTTTTTAAATTTGGTTCTGCACTTTAGGCT
Source organism: Meandrina meandrites (assembly GCA_963693305.1). Classification (NCBI taxonomy): domain Eukaryota; kingdom Metazoa; phylum Cnidaria; class Anthozoa; order Scleractinia; family Meandrinidae; genus Meandrina; species Meandrina meandrites. The sequence goes on from OY855909.1 coordinate 13,213,674, forward strand.
CCGTTCTGGTCAACAAAAATGACACTTGATTCTCGTTTGGAAAACGTTGCATCGGGATGTTGAAAAAAAACAAATTTTGCATTGGACATGCATTTTTTTTTTTGCTTTATTGACATTCCAAAAAAAATACAGAATAATTAAGTAACGGTTAACAAAGTAAAAGGCAGCAAAAACAAGCTTAAATACACAAACAAGTAGACTATCTAAGATACAGGAGGAAGTTTACGTATAAACTAAGCAATAATTTTGGATTTACATTTGTATCGGCTAAAAAAAAAAGAAAAGAAAAGAAGGAAAAAAGTAACAAGGAAATCAAGAAAATCGAAACGTCAATAATAATTAAATAAATGACAAAAGCTAAATGAAACTCTTCCACTTTCTATTAAATTCCTCCAGCTGTTTGTTTTTAATGGCAATTTGCCTGAGGGTATCAATCCTCAAAAGGGGGAAAGCTGTCAAAATTTATAGAGGAATCGTCTTGAAAGCAGCAGAAAATAAAGTACTTAGCAACAAGTGTGACATAATTTCAGAGATCTTTGAATTGAGTGTTGTTGTACCATCCATATATTACAATACGTTCGTTTAGTTCGACTGTCTGACAAGTTTTTTCACACCACCAAATTTGGAAAGCATTCCAAAACGCAGTGACTAAATTGCACTGGAAAAGAATGTGCGGAAGGGTTTCTGGCACGGCCTGGAAGTGCGACAGAGATCAGACTCGGACAACTTCGCACGAAACAGGAGCAATCTCGTTGGAAGGGTGTTTTGTGTAATTTTGTACTGAAACATTTGTAATTTAACCTCTTGCGTTGTTAAGAAAGGCATCATATAGACATTTGTTAAGCTTTCTTTAGTAAAGCCATAACGTAAAATTTTAGTCTCAGCTGTAGGTGGTTGAGAGAAATGGTCTAAGATGGCAGCATAAGCAGAGTGAGTAGAGATATTCTTGACAGGGGGCTCAAACACGTCTATTTGATTCGGGTTAGGGAGGTCTGTGGTTTTAAGTTTACGTCTCCAACTACCGGGGATAGAATTTATTAGTCCATAATATGTAGTGAAGGGAACATGTATCAAAAGTTTTTGTTGAAGTTTGTCAATCGATAGAAAGGTGGAGTCAACATCGAGCAGGTCCTGCAGGGGTAAGATTCCGTTTTGGAACCAGTCTTTGACGAAAATTGTTTTTTTGTCAATTACTATGTTGCTATTGATATGTTGCTATCGATAAAGTATGATCACTTTTGTTGGGGGGTCCAAATTCGCGAACAGCACACTGAAGTGTTTTGAGATTATGAAAACATTGATCATAGAATAAAGTATCAAACTCAAAGAAAATGTATTTGATGCAAGCTAATTCAAATATTAAACAATTGTTATCTTATCTGTGTCCCGAAAACTGAAGCAGGTCAATTTGTTTTGTTAAAAAACACTTTCGGTACACCAGTGACTCTGGTTTTGTACGTGAGGCAATATAGGTATCACACAAAACTAACGGCGTTACATGAACATATTGACATGCATATTGCAGGGAAATCGAGTCAGAAATGGTCAAGTTATTAGAGATTTTTGCTAGGCACACAGCACGTTTTCTTTTTACGCCAAGTCTCTCGCGACTAGATATAGACTTCCAATAACTCGAGTCGATTCGCCGACATTTCTTACCCTTCCACATAACCTTACTGCATTTTACGCTAAGTCCCTCGCGACTAGACACCCAATAAGTCGAGTTGACTTTTAGCGAGACGGGTCGTGACGACTCGAGTCGACTCGAGTCGAGTCGCCCACTTTTGCTTACCCTCCTCCCCACATAGCCTTGCTGCATTTTACGCTAAGTCTCTCTCGACTCAGCAGACTTCCATTGAGTCGAGTCGACTTTTAGCGAGACGAGTCGTGAGGACACGAGCCGACTCGAGTCAAGTCGCCGACTTTTATCACCCTCCCACATAACCTCACTGTGTTTTACGCGAAGTCTCTCTCGACTAGACTCGCAATAAGTCGAGTCGACTTCTAGCGAGACGAGTCGTAACGACTCGAGTCGACTGGAGTTGAGTCGCCGACTTTTACTACCCTTCCTTATAGCCTTACTGTGTTTTACGCTAAGTCTCTCGCGACTAGACTCGCAATAAGTCGAGTCGACTCTTAGCGAAACGAGTCGTGACGACTCGAGTCGACTCGAGTCGAGTTGCCGACTTTTACTACCCTCCCACATAACCTTACTGTGTTTTACGCTGTCTCTCGCGACTAGACTTCCAATAAGTCGAGTCGACTTTTACCCTGACGAGTCGTGACGACTCGAGTCGACTCGAGTCGAGTTGCCGACTTTACTACCCTCCCACATAACCTTACTGTGTTTTACGCTAAGTCTCTCGCGACTAGACTTCCAATAAGTCGAGTCGATTTTTACCCTGACGAGTCATGATGACTCGAGTCGACTCGAGTCGAGTTGCCGACTTTTACTACACTCCCACCTAACCTTACTGTGTTTTGCGCTGTCTCTCGCGACTAGACTTCCAATAAGTCGAGTCGACTTTTACCCTGACGAGTCGTGACGACTCGGGTCGACTCGAGTCGAGTTGCCGACTTTTACTACACTCCCACATAACCTTACTGTGTTTTACGCTAAGTCTCTCGCGACTAGACTTCTGGTAAGTCGAGTCGATACCTACCTTAGACGACTCGACTCTATGCGGGTATATTGGACAACCCTCTAGGAGACCGGATTTGGTGATCATTGACAAGAGAGACAAGAGCTGTCAGATTCTAGATGTGGCAATTCCAGAGGATAATGGGGTGAGAGAGAAGGAAGATGAAAAAGTTGAAAAGTATCAAGATCTTGCAAGAGAAGTTCGAAAAATGTGGGGTGTAAGGACAAAGGTTATTCCAGTGGTAGTGGGAGCATTGGGATCAATACCACTGAGATTGAATGACAATCTGAGAGCCATTGAGGTGGGCATTCCTGTTGGACTGATCCAGAGATGTGCATTGTTGGGGTCGGCAAGAATTCTTAGAAAGGTGCCGGAGAGGTAGAAAGAAGAGAAACAGCAAACAAGGGATGTTTCTTGGTTTCCCTAGGCAACTTGTTGTTGCCCGGAGCCAATAATGAAACCAGCTTCAATAGCTGTGCGAATCTTTAATAATAATAATAATAATAATAATAATAATAATAATAATAATAATAATAATAATAATAATAATAATAATAATAATAATAATATACTCAGGAAATAACGGTTACTCTAGCCTTAATGATATTATTGCGTGCGATGTACGTATCGCGGAACCGCGATTCGCTTAAACTAAATCAAGTGTGGAGATTGTTCATTGTATAGTGGAATTGGTCTGCCATTTCCTCACCAGTTGTTTGGAGATAAATGTCGTCAACATATCTCCTGTAGGGGCCTATAGATAAGTGTGAAGAGAGGGCGATGGTTTCTAGTTTGTCCATGAATAGGATGGCCAAAATGCCTGATATGTTGCAACCCATAGGTAGGCCTTCTTTTTGGCGGAAAACTTGACCATTGAAGGAGAAGTACATGTTGTTTAGCGTAACTGTGAGAAGGTCTATTATATCTTGTTTTGCGAGGTGGAGTATTGGGGTGTGAATTCTGTCAGTAGCGTTGGTAATGGCTTGTATGGGTATTGAAGTGTACAAGGATACCACATCGAGGCTGCATGGATATGGTAGCATTTTGTTGGTGGTGAGATCGCGGGCTTGGATGCACTTGATGAGCTCGAGGCTGTTTTCTAGATGCGCTGGAACGTCCTTCAGCATTGGTTTAAGGGTGTTGGCGAGCAGCCATGAGAGGCGCTGGGTTGGTCCATTGGTGTTAGATACAATGGGTCGTATTTTAATAGCTGGACCAGGTTTGTGGGTTTTGATAAGGTGGTAGAACCTGGGGAGATCGGTGTTTGTGGCGATGAAGCTCTTCCGGACAAAGGGGGGAACTTGTTCTGTAGGCAGACGTTTTTCCAAGTTGAGTTTACCTCAGCGACTCCAACACCTGTAAAAAACCCCGAATGTCGGCCAAAGCAATCGAGAACAAAGTGAACTCAACTTGGAAAAACGTCTGCCTACAGAACAAGTTCCCCCCTCTGTCCGGAAGAGCTTCATCGCCACAAACACCGATCTCCCCAGGTTCTACCACCTTATCAAAACCCACAAACCTGGTCCAGCTATTAAAATACGACCTATTGTATCTAACACCAATGGACCAACCCAGCGCCTCTCATGGCTGCTCGCCAACGCCCTTAAACCAATGCTGAAGGACGTTCCAGCGCATCTAGAAAACAGCCTCGAGCTCATCAAGTGCATCCAAGCCCGCGATCTCACCACCAACAAAATGCTACCATATCCATGCAGCCTCGATGTGGTATCCTTGTACACTTCAATACCCATACAAGAAGCCATTACCAATGCTACCGACAGAATTCACACCCCAATACTCCACCTCGCAAAACAAGATATAATAGACCTTCTCACAGTTACGCTAAACAACATGTACTTCTCCTTCAATGGTCAAGTTTTCCGCCAAAAAGAAGGCCTACCTATGGGTTGCAACATCTCAGGCATTTTGGCCATCCTATTCATGGACAGACTAGAAACCATCGCCCTCTCTTCACACTTATCTATAGGCCCCTACAGGAGATATGTTGACGACATTTATCTCCAAACAACTGGTGAGGAAATGGCAGACCAATTCCACTATACAATGAACAATCTGCACCCTAAATTAAAATTTGAAATTGAGAAACCTGAAATAACACCCAATGGCTTCCCACTATCACTACTTGATTTCAATGTCACCATCTCCAAAGACGGCAAAAGCTCCTTCGAATTCTACAAGAAAACAGCAAAGAAACCACTATTCGTTCACCACCAATCAGCGATACCGGAAAAGTCAAAGATCAACTTCATTCGCAACGAGCGAAAACGTATCGACGATAAATGCTCCACAAAAGCAACAGCCACAAAACATCAAAACATGTTCGACGACATCCTCCGTCTTAACGGGTATCCTGAAGGCACTATAAACAAAACTAAGCACTCCCAGAACCATCAGAAAGACCCGCGACCTCTCAACACAGAATGGTCATACTTGAAAATGCCATATGTCTCCGAACGTCTTAACTACAAAATCACTAACATCTTCCGAAAAGAGGGTATACCTGAGTACGCGTCACGCACAAGTCATACACCCTCAGACAAGCCCTCTCTCAGAACAACACGGAACGGACATGCACGAGGGCCAACTGTCCTATTTCCAACACCAATTTGTGCTTATTACGCAACGTTGTTTACCAAATCACTTGCAACAACTGTAATCAACACTATATCGGAAGCACGACACGCTTTGTCCATGACCGAGTAAGAGAACACCTAAACAATGACAGCTCCTCCGTGAACAAACACATTTCAAAGTGCCAAAACAAAGTCCACAAAGGCATCGAAATCAAGACCATCGCGCTTGAAAAGGACCCTGCAAATCTACGACTATTCGAAGCGTTCTACATACGAAAATACAAACCTGCCCTCAACTCCCGAGAAGAATGCAGCGAATTCGCGGACCTTTTATTCTAATAATTATTTTAATACATCTAGAGACTCTTCGTACTTTGACACTCACTCATTAGATCATAGCATTCATTTTTATTCATATTTATATCTTTGTTATTATTTAGCTCATGCATTTACTCCCACATTCTCTCGCTTTTCACACGTTTTTACTTTACATCTATATATAAGCCTCATGCGGAATATTCTTCTTATCCCTGATGATGCCGTAGATCGGCGAAAGCTTGGACTTTACCATTTTACCATTTTACAGTAGTGTAAGGCCTCAGTTGAACTTTTGTTTTCCAACTTGTTCAGCACTATATCCCCATAATATCCCTGAATCACTTTGGAGACTCTCTTTCTGTTGTACCATTGGCCTACGTACATAGCAAATAGATTTAGCCAAGGCTATTCAATTTGTTTTTTTTTAAAGGCCTTAATATTTTAATTCTGAATTTACGCGACAGATGATCAAAGTTTAGTTATTGAGAGAGATGTTGCTAAACGAGACGATGTTGTACCTAATTTTATGTTTATTGGTTAAGAGTTTGTAATTAAAAGCACTGTATTAAGTTGGGTTCCTAAAGTAATAATAGAAGACAAAGAGCGGCGGTAGACATGGTGAAATAACTCATTAACTTGACTTTCCGTATGCTACGCAACAATTGTAATGGCCTCAGGCTCAGTGAATCTCGGCGAATATTCCCCGAGACGAAGTATAATTTTCACAGGAGAATATCAAGAACTGGAAAATAATGGAAGAAAACAAGGAAAAAGCAAACACAAGTGTTGGCTTACATACATGTAAAGCAGTTTAATACATCGATTGCGAATCAATTCACACACAGGTTGAACAATAAAAAGGAATAAAAGAAACTCTACGAAAAAAGGCTATGATCTGGAGCTTTGTTTGACCGTTAGTAACTTTTGGGCAGTTGTTGTTTTTTTCATTTTGAAATGGGTACCTCTGGTCTGATCTGAAGAGAATAAAATTTCGGTCACTCGATCTGACACAGTTTGTTATGGCCACGTGATCTACGAAACCATTGAGTTTACGATCTCTTAATTCCTAGAACAAAATTTCTTGAAGATTTTTGCGATCCAAAGGACTGAAAAGTGGTCGCATTCCGGCGCTAGTAGGAAAGCTCATTGGAGTGGAACGTACAAGGTAGGCAGCAGTAGTTAGCTAACCTGTTTTGCAGACGAACGAAGCCCCGGTATAGTAGCGGGGTTTAGTTCGTCTGCAACGCAGGCTACAGATAGCCTACCACACACAACCAAGGTGGATTGATTGATTGATTGAAAAAGCCTGTTTTTTCCTAGAAAAATTGCAGACAAGCTTTTGTGACCCTGACCTGGTTTTCATGAATTCAGACCAAGAGAGTATGTGTCTAGACATATTTATATCTATACTGTCACTATCTCTTGACACACTCCTCTAAAAGAAACTGTCTCACTATGTTTCAATATCATTTTTCCAATCTACAAAATATTCTTACGATTTTCAAAGCGAGCAATTGGAGCAACCTTTTGGGCTGAACTGCATCAAATCGTTTACAAAGTCGGCACTGTAGTTCCCAAAAAAACTTGAAGGAAACCTGAGAATAATAGTTTTCTGAAGTACAAAAGTACTGAATAGACAATAATAAACTAAAAATTAAGCAAGGATGCATGGTTACCGGAATGAGGAACGTTAAGACGGTTTTAATACAGTCAAAGAACCCCTAGGATAACCGACATTCATTCGGACGATCCTGAACCCTTTGCCTCGCTTTTGCTGCTTCTGCTCTTGCTCTTGCTTTTTTTTGTTCTGCTTTTTCTTTTTCTTGTTTAACTCGTGCTTCTTCTGCTCTTGCTCTTTCTTTTTCTTGTTGTACTTTTTCTTTTTCTTGTTGTGCTCTTGCTTTTTCTTGTTCTGCTCTTGCTTTTTCTTGTTCTGCTTGTGCTTTTTTTTTTTGCGCATGTGCATGCATAGCCATGGTTCCAAATATCAATATCAAGGCTACCAATATAAGCAAGGTACTTCGGGAAGTCAAGGTAACAGTGACCCAGTTTTTTACTGTGACAATCAGTGTTTGAGATTCCATATTTCTGGCAAGAATAATAAAAAGGAAAAGGTCTTTCAAGCGACCGCTACATCGCTCTCAGATATGCTTCTGTATTGACATACACAATTAGAATTCATACTTACAAGCTTTTCGCATATTTGCCCAAAATCCCAAGGGGTTTATTGCGCCGGTAAACCCCTAGGAAGTGTGGTCTATTGCTTTTATGAACTAACTTTGAAAAACGCTTTTTAAAGAAATGAGAATTTTGTTTTATTTCGTGATCAAGTGTCTTATTCTCAACATGTTCATCGAATTAAGCGGTAAACCAATCACAGCGGCTGAAAGAACAAAACACAGGTTCAGCCTCACCGACCCTTCAAACCAAAATCCGCGAGCCGACGCGACCAAAACGTTTAAAAGTCCGTTTTAACTGTAAAAGTCATAAGAAAGGAAAGGGAAAAGGCAAACGGTTAGCGGTGGAAAATGTATTCAGCGATTTAAAGAAACTTTTACGGGGAAATTTAGGAAACTGTGGCCAAAGTTATTCATCACGATAGCAAAGGCCTGCGCGGAGTTTGCAGGTTTATAAACCTCACAGACTGCGGAAGTAAATTTGGAATAAAAGTTAGTTTCAGAAACTCTGCTTCGAAAATTTTATTTCGAACTTACGTAATTTTTCGTTTTCGCCGAATGACAGACTTTACAGAAAGCACTGAAAACACATAAAACTAGAATTAGTTCAAGCGCGTACAAGGACACAGCGTGAGTTTTTGCAATCAACATATATAATTCAAGTAAGCTCTCATCAGGATCAATTTGAGGTAGTTTTTCTCTTTCATATAAGGTTTCTGAGTATATGTTGAGTGAAAGGTATCCATGTCATTAATATTATTTTAGCCCTGTGAAAGCGTATCTGTTTATTGTGTTCCTTCTCATATGATTGTTTCTGTTTTTTTCCTATAGCTATTACGCTTAGTTTTTTGGCTCCAACTGCGGTGGGCGGCAAAATTCATTGTAGTGGACCACCCTCAGTACATATTCATTATGATCATTTATGAGGATCATATCCTCTGATAATCATGAGGCTGACCAAAAAAGACATAAAAGTAACGTTAATTATTCGTCCTTCCGGGTCGAGCGTAGTGCTGCCTTGTCGGAGTTTAGCCGTACATAGGTTTTTGACTTTTTTGACAAATCAGAGTGCGCGTAGTATCTGAGTTAGTTCTTAATGAACATTGGCTAACGCTATCACCAGATAAATCAGGATAGTGGTTAATATCGTTATCCCTCCTGGCTCATTACACTGGGGTCGTGACAAAAAATACTCACTAATTTTGAATCAAAAGAAAAGCCATGCATCGTTGGGGCTTTTTAGAAAAATAGTCAGCCACTGATTAACATGCATAGAAGAGAATGTTAGACAAAACTTTTTTTAAGAAAGTCGGCACATTATTCGAACTTACTTAGCTTAAAATATTTGCTCAGTATAAGCAGAAAAGATGAAAATATTTTGGTTTTAAACCTCTTAAAATCCGCAATACAATGCATGATGCGTAACGCTCTAGACACATGTACGCTTTGCGGACCTGTGTGTAAGTTAGCTCAATGCGTTGGATTGGAAAGCATGGAGGGAGAGAGTTCAACACACGGACGGGCACGCGCACGATCTTTTTTTCTTTTTTTCCTCCGACGGTTTCTTTTCCCAAGAAGCTAATAAGTGCTCCCCATTTATAATAATGGCCCGATTTATACTAGAGACGGATCATCCGTCTGGGACGAACTTGGGAAAAGAACGATAGTTCGTCTGATAATTCGTCTGCGTATAAATACGGGCAAACAGACGGATCATCCGTCTAGACGAACTATGTGGATATTTCGTGTTGATCGACGAATTACCGGGATAATTCGTCTGAACGGATCATCCGTCTGTAAGAAACCTGATAGTTCCTATCATATAACTCGTGCCGTATTTATACTAGACGGATGATCTGTCTGGATGGATCATCCGTCTCTAGTATAAATCGGGCCAATTTAAGCTTAGCGCACGCTATTGCCTGTCGCCACCGTTACAAGAAATGTAACGCTATAAAACCCCGTAAATTATGAAATTCAGTGATACAATGCAAACTTTTAAAACAACAATTAAAACTACAGTCTATGTACATCCCACTTATGAATAATGAAATACATATACAAAATCATGTTCTGTCTAATGAGGAAATAAAAAAGATGTATCGCGTGAATTTTCTCAATTTACGGCAGCATCAGATGAAAAGAGTCAAGAAAATAACTGACGTAAACAACAATTTCATGTCAATTGCTACTATTTCAAAGAACACATAAACTGGACATTCTTCTCCATAATAACTTGAACTGTTTCATAATGTTTGCATTATGAAGCCAAATCTAGCGTTACATGAGTTGAATTTTAGTGATCAATACGGGTAAAATAAACGTTTGGTTTACAATGCGTGGATCGTGCGGATGGTGCGAAAGGTTTGGAGAGTTTGCGTGTTCACCGCGTGAATCGTGTGAAAAGCTTCAAGCGTGTCATTCTTGGGAACGTGCAAAGAGTCCATCGTTAAATGGCGTGGGTACACACACGCATTTTTGAACTTCACATTTGTAGACATTTTGAAAATTTCATCGTCAAGTTTAGTTATGCATTGGTCAGCGGAAAAACAAACAAAAGTCTACGACCCAACGACCGCCTGAGCGAAGGGCTAAGCGAGTGAAGTCGCTCTCGCTAACGTAACTCCTATTTCGCATTCTGCAAAATAGTCGTAAAAACAATGAATTTTTTAATTTACGTGACTCGTGAAGGCCTATTCACACAGCCACTAAATTGCCGTTCACAGTTCGATATCCTTTTATAAATCGTTGTTTACAAAATTAGTTCACTCGAAGACACGATTTCGGTAACAAGAAAATGACTGTGATACATACCCACGACTCTGTTACGAACGGCTTTGCAGTCACTTCCGCTTCAAGATGTTCGACACGAAAATACTTGTACGTCGGAAGCTTCAAATCTCCTTCAACGTCCTGTGAAGAAAACGAAAACGGGTTAATTGCTCCTGGTTGCTTTTCCATTTTGAATATTGTGGTTTGTAGCGAGAAATTAACCAACCTTTACTATTCACTCGTTTACTATTCACTTTCAGTATGTCGTCACAGGTGTTTACATTCGTACCAAGCGAAGCTTACCTCCCTCGAGTATATTAATGAATTGATTATTCGAAATTTGAATCCGCAAGTTAATTCCAAGAATGAATTCATCTTATTTAAAATAGAGGCGCCGACCAATATTTGAATCAGAATTTGAGTCCTGATGACAGCCGCCCGATTTGAATATTAAAGAGAAGGCGAGGAATTGCATTTCGTCTTAGCATCTGTTGCATCTAATAAGCGTGAACACGTACGTCCTGAATAAAACATGTTGAAGTTTGAAGGGATTTCAGACAACATTTTTCAAGAGCGATCTGCCGATAAACAAATTTTTAGATGATAAAGTCAAAAAGGAAACATACTTCTTCTTCTCCTTCTGATTTGGCTCTCGTGGTATGACAGTGAACATTCTTTCAAATTGCGACTTGCTAAGGCTTGTGCAATTTAAGAGTACTGATCATGAAATATAATTTTAATTACTGTCACCAGAAACCCCATCCCCAGAAAAATCCACCTTACAGTATTTTTGCACGGTCCTGTGAGAAAAGTATTTCCATATTGATTTACATTACAAAAAAATGAGTTCAGGCATCATTAAATTACTGACTTGTGGTATCGCGTCATCCCTTAACCCAGGGCCCGCGCAGCAAGAGTTTGACTGGGGGGGCTTGAACGTGAGCCAGCTTTTTTTTCCATTTTTTTTTTTTTGGTTGGGAGGGGGGGGGGGGGGGGGGGGGTTAGTTACTCTCAGATACCGGAAGGTGAAATCTAAAATTAACAAACAGAGTATATAGATAAAAACATTCAGCGTTTAAAGCGCAATGTTTTTACAACTTGAAACAGCACTAAGGGACCCCAAACAACAATGCTGCTAACGTAGGATCTACAAGAGATTATTGTAATTTATTTGTTCTGGCCTTCGAGCTGGCGTTATTTAGATTTGCTACGCTGCGCTGATGAATACCAAAAAGGACGGAACAGCTGTCCCTGCTTTATCAGTTCTGGTCTTGGTGGTGTCTTGCAAAGTTACTTTTTCACGTAGTATCAGCTCTGCTATATTATTGTAAACATTTAGAACCAAACCTATAGATTCACTATCAAATCCTATAATTTAATTTAATTTAATTTACTCCAAATCAGTACTACTGCCATTAGCCTTTACAAACCAGGAATCCGACGACTTCTGCTACACTTCAGCTTAACAGTACCAATCAATCAATGGAAATTAACGACTAAAATTTTAGTGTCAAGTGATTCTTTAAGACGACGAAATTTCTCTTTCTTTTAGTGATATCAAAAAGTCATTCTTCATGACTGTATTTTTATTGTCAGGTTGCCAAATCTCTCTCGTGCCTCATTGTTGAGAAAAATTTTCAGTCTTCAGGCGGTGAAAACTGAATGATTGTTCACCAGGATTTACCAATATGGAACTAAATCAAAAACACAGTTTATCACCAGTTTCTGGAAAGGCGTTCAAATGAAGTGGTTTTAGTAATTGTTCATTTAATCATGTTAATAATAATTATTTTTTGCGTTTCTTTTTTCCTTTACTTGTTTATTTACTTAAGTTCTTATTATTTTTTCCTTTTATTGTGAAAAAGTGGGGGGGCTAACCCCCCCCCCAGCCCCTCCCTCTGCGCGGGCCCTGTAAACGTACAGTGCTGTTCGAGTGCTTAGTTTGTCTGGTAATAAAGCCGACCACTGGAAAGCTGAAATCCAGATGAAGAACCATGAAGTTACTATTGAACAAAGTGAAAAAAAGCGACTATTATACATTCCAAACTGTTTAAAACAAAAACTCCGGGGAACGCAAAGCAAGATGTTGATATTGTGATGTTTTGCTGCAAGCGATTGCTCATCAGTCTTACCTCGATGTCATTAAACCATATTGTCACGAGAAGAATAAGACCCCTTCCTAAGTATAACGAAACAAACTCAGAAAGTACTTCAGAGCCAGAAAATACCTGAATTTGCATAGGAAAAACTAAAAGATACTGATTATAACAATACTTCTACAAAAGATACAATAGATACAGTTACAGAAGTTTATATTAGGAAAAGATTTGAAAAAACACATGCCTATACTTTGCAAATAGACTAATAGGTCAGTCTATTCACAAACATAATAGATTTTACATTTTAAAAGAAATCTTTTATTCTTGCATTATATTCCTCAAGGTAAACGTTCAAAAGTAAACCTGGATTTTTAATTATAACTTAGCCAATGAAAATACTATATTCTGGAAAATACATCAATCTTCCGCATGAAAATCTCACTTTCGTTCATGTACAATACATCTCTTTTGTACCAGAATTCAATAGCGAAAGACGACTGTATTTACCTAGGTTTCTATATAGGTAACACGTAGACTATTGCAAATTGATTACCTTGACGATTACGTCGATGTACCCTTGAAGACCTTAGAGATTACCTTTAGCAGTTTGTACTATGCGTTAGTGTCAAGTATCATCTACAATACAGAAGATTTTGATGAGTTCTAAAGACGTTTCCTGGTTTTCTGCTGCGTTATCGCGAATTTAAGCGGAGGAACAAGATCGCTGTGCCTCTGGCATGCTGTAACGAGTGCCGGCTTCTAATCCCGTGGCTCTACCGAGTTATTTCCCCGCTTCGCAACGAATCGCATTGTTTGCCAAACCATTTTGTCCGTCCGCCCGTGAAGAGCTTAAGCTGTTAAAAAAACTTATCGTTACAATATGTACAGCCTGGTGTTATTAGCGTTGGTCTAACAGGGGTACGGGGTGTTGAATTTCAGCTGCGGGACGTGCTGGGGGAAACAGCGAGGCAATGCACGATAATAAATTTGAGTGTGCCGTACAACTGAGTTTGGTGCAAAATGCAATAATTCTTGGCATCAAAAGACCCTGCTGGGAGCAATACGGGTACGTTAAATGAAAGTTAGAAAAGATTGCTTGTCTTGATCATAAATATGTTGAAAAAAAGAACTTTTAAGTTCTTACTTGGGATTGAAAAGAATTATATTACATATGTCACTCATTAAAAAATTCCATTAAGCGATGAACTTTACTGCCTTAACAAGCATAAAAAGATTACAAGCTATATAGGTGTACGCAAACCAGAATTAGTTAGTTCCACATTAAACGATGTGTTATAGTCGGGACGAGCTACTTGTGATTAAACTAAAGTTCAAATATTGCACAACTATAGCTTACGGATATATATAGACGGACAACACGGCACTTTCTACAATGAGTCACGACTCTGGCGTGACGATGATTTAAGGTCTTGATAGACCCTTGATAACCTGAACTCGTGCTGAGCTTAATGCATAAATTACGGTAATTATAGCAAATGAGTATTGTTTGTAAAATGACGTCAAATGTAGATCTTCGCGGCTCGTAAATGAAATTTTTTGCTACACAATAACTTAATTTGATCAAACTGACTGTTGGCATAAGCAAAAGCAAATTAATGTACCCATGTGTTAACCCTTACCCTAATCTTAATGATATTACATTGTATTGCGTGCGATGTACGTATCGCGGAACCACCATTCACTTCAAATAAATCAAGTGTACTTCGGCCGTAGTTTCCTGTCCACATTTGTTGCGTACCCACATTTTACTAGCCTTTAAATAGAAAACATTAGTCTGGGATCCTTCCTCCCTTGTGAATCCAAAGTCTCGGCAACTGTGGTTATGAAGGGAAAAAATCTGTTGAGATTCCTAGGAACGTCGGCCATTTCGTTTTACTTTCCCAGTATACATACTGCCCGGAATAATTAAATCGAAATGGCGAAGAAACGGAAGGTCTTGAGTGCTTTGATACAAAGCACAGGACACCCACGAGAACACAGGAAGCTATTAGATTAATAAGCGCTCTTCTCGTTATCATTTAGTTTTTGTCTTTATTTTGTAGACCGAAGTTGACATACCACAATGAAGGACCCTGTTTCAACACTGTAATATCTCATGGGACCCCTCCCTGAATGTCTCTGGTCACCTATCAGGTGTTCAGTTAATAAGCACTAAGTTCAGTGGGTCGGGTTTCTACTTGATAGGCTACCTTTAGCTCTGTTCTACAATGGCCTGACAAGGTGCTGACATACCTCAGGTAGGTAAAGGTTTTCCAACTAGCTCAGCATTATATCCCTACAAGATCCCCGAATCACTTTGGAGTCTTCGGTAAGCCTTTCCGTTGTATCGTTCGCCTACGTATATATTAAGTAGATTTAGCAAAGCCTAACCAATTTGTTTTTTTAAAGCCTTTTAATATTTAATTCTGAATTTACGCGACAGATGATCAACGTTTTGTTTATAAGGGAGATGTCGCTAAAAGAGACGTTGTCGTGCCTATTTTTAAATTTATGTTTATTGGCTAAGAATTTGTAATTGGCAGTGCTGTATTGAGTTGGGTTCCTAAAGTAATTAGCCCAATTGAAAATAGAAACAAACAGCGGTGATAAACATGGTGAGATGATGCATTTTACAAAACCTGACGTTCCGTATGCTACGCAACATATATTTTTAAAAGTATAACTAGACAAATGTTTTGACAACTAGTTATACAGTAACAATGGAGGTCTGGAACACAGACTGGGAAAAATGATGTCCAACTTATAATCGTCGTTTATATCCAACTCAGCACACTAACCAACTCGATCGGTCGGCGACAGTGTAGTGACTTGCCTTTCCCTGATACAAAAAGTATCGCTGTTCAGAATCCCTATCAGAGGTTGAATCATTGATGCATGTAAATAAATTATCATATTATTTTGCTTTCATATGCAACTCTGAACTGAATACCCTTTGCCGGAGTGATACAGTTCGATCGTCTAAAATAACCGTACAGACTACAAACAAAATTAAGAATTATTCGCCACATGCAGGCTCAGTGAATCTCGGCGAATACTTCCCGAGACGAAGTATAATTTTCAGAGGGGAATATCAAGAACTGAAAAACAACGAAAGAAAACAAGGAAAAAGCAAACAGAAGTATTTTCCTGCATACATGTTAACCAGTTTAATAAATGTATTGCGAATCAATTCACACACAAGTTAGGCAATGGAATGAAACAAAAGAAACACTACGGAAAAAGACAACGATGTGGTCCCCTCGTTTGGCCGTTGGTAACTTATGGGCAATTGTTCTTACTTCCTTAAAATGAGTAACTCTGGTCTGATAGGGGCGGATCTAGGGATGACCGGGCGGCTTTGTAATACAATTGGTATTCTGCAAAAAAAAAAACAAAAAAAATGTGCACCTCCTCCTCAGAAAAATCCTGGATCCGCCACTGTTTAAATATAATTCAATTTCGGTCACACAGTTTGTCATGGCCGCGTGATCTACGAAACCACTGTGTTTACGATCTCTTAATGCCCAGAGCTCCTTTTCTTGAAGATCTTTTCGGTCAAAGGACTGAAAAGTGATCGCATTGTGGCCCTAGTAGGAAAGCTTAGAGGAGTGGAACGTAAAAGATAGGCAGCAGCAGTTATCTAGCCTGCGTTCAGACGATC
The DNA here is from genome assembly GCA_963693305.1 of Meandrina meandrites. Lineage (NCBI taxonomy): Eukaryota > Metazoa > Cnidaria > Anthozoa > Scleractinia > Meandrinidae > Meandrina > Meandrina meandrites. Next base: position 13,229,937 of record OY855909.1, read on the forward strand.
TAATCCCCGATATAGTACCGGGCTTAGTTCATCTGCAACGCAGGCTACGGTTAACTTGCCACACACAAGCAAGGCGGATTTGCTGCATGTTCACCAGTGACAGGTTGCCTCTGATTGATTGATTGACTGATTGATAAAGCCTGTGTTTTTCTAAGACTTGTTGCAGGCTAGGCTGGATTACCTACCGCTGTTCGGGGAATGAGCCCGCGCTCCTTCCCGAAAAGCACGGCTGGACGAGTGGATTGACCATTGTTGATTTCCACCAATCAGAAGGTTGCCTGCTCAAATCGTGCAGGCAGAATAAATTATTTTTTCTGGAGCAGATTTCAAAATGACGAATGCGAGAGTGTAGTTTGACAAGGCATGCGTTCGTGTTTTGGAGCACTTTAAACTTTAAACATGGAAGAGTTACAACAAGAAAGCATAAGAGGAGCTGGAAAATGGTGAAAATGTTTTTGTTATTCAATCTACAGTCAGAAGGGGTGTTACCCTGGGTGCCAGAGGGTTTTTTTGTTTTGTTTTGTGGCGACAGTGAGCGGCGAAGCAACGAAGGAGTGAAAAAAAAAAACACCCTCTGGTCACGGCCGGTACGAACCTCACTTTCATGATTACAGAATTTGAACTAGGTCGTTGATTAGTTTTCGTACTTAGGACCAGTCCTTTCCAAGTAATAATGATCTAACACTAATTCTCATTGGTTGAAACACTGTAAGCACCCCAGGAGCGTTAAAAACCGGTCTTTTGGCTTGAACAAACTGTAAACAAATAAAATGGCGGTGGAAGTGAGCAACTAATTCGAGCGAGCCTTTCGGGATGCAGTACAGTACGCGTTAGATACTGTTTTTTTTTCCCGAAATTCTTGAACTGAAACCTGTTCAAGAAGAAGCCCTGCTTCATTTCATCACGAGAGACTGGATGCGGGAAATCTATGATATTTCAACTGGTTACGAGATAAATATGTCCTCAGTGATAAGGTCAATACATCGTGGCACAAGAAGAAAACACCTTCCTGAGTATAAATTATATTTCTGTGTATTAATTGCTATTTCGTCTATGTTGAATTAAGATTTCCGATCGTTATTACAAGTAATTTCCTTATCATAACGCGCTATTATTGTCAAACTAATATTTAACGTAAAAGGAATTTCTCTTCGAGTCTTACGGACAGTTGTCCGTTGTATTTCACTTAATATCGGTAGTTTCAGATTCATCTTGCTCATTGTAAATGCGACGTAAGCATATTCGAAAGTAACACTGTTGTTTATCTACATCTTGAGCAATATCCTGGAGTACATCCGGAACAGAAGATTTAAGTGTTAAGCAATTTCCTTTCTAAAGATCGATATTGATAAACTCAATGTAGTTGTTTATTTAGCTTTAAACTTCATTCAAACTTGTAGTTTCACCTGTCGTTAATTATCATACACTAAGCATATATAAGTAGCCTTTGTGCTGTACAACATTCGAATTACCCTAAGCTGCCATCGAATTACCTTAAGCTGCCATCGAATTACCACTAGTTCTACGAGGTTTATTCAAGAATAAAGAAGATGGAAGAATTCCAGATCTGTGTTAGTCCTTGCTGTTACGCTGTTCGACTGACAAGAAACAACGACCCAGTACTTCTGGCATTTCAGTAACGTGTACCGTGCAGCGAGCCTGTGCTTTACCAAGCTTTTCCCCAACCAAGTCCGTTTATCCGTCCAGTTCCAACGCCCCAGCTGAGAGTTCATATTCATTCCGTAAACGCGCAGTATCGCCGAAATCTTTACGCTACAATCGCAAATATTTATTGCCAGCAATCATCATTTTCACGGAATATTTCAGACCTCGTCTTAAAGCATATCTTACATATAGAAACTGCACTAGCGAAACATACGTGGCAAATTACAGAACTAGAGGTGTCAAACTCTACAAACGGGAAACCGTGCAGACCTATGACCTCTAGACATTTGCAAGGCCGCAATCTTACGGCTCTATTCAACTTATACTGCCTCCAAATATTATAATTTAGTCTAATTTCCAGAGGTGAATATAAGAATGGAACATTTTGATTGGTGGAAAAGCTCTAGTGTATGACGCTATATTCACTTCGCTAGGCTATAGGAGGTGAATATAGCATTTAAGGGCTTGGTTACTCAGCCACGCCACCTTTGCCATCCAGGCAAGTAAACATGGCAGCCTTTGCTGAATGAAATTTTCGTTCACTCTGAAGAATCACTCCAAATCCGGAGTATTCAGTACAGTTGGAATTTTGAAAATTGTCTGCCAATGCTTTTGGACCGAAAATATTTTTAAGAGATGATTCCCAAGGCATTAGAATTGATGGTAAACACGGTGGTTTTGTAGATCGCACGCGGCCATGAGAAACTCAATGCGATCGATTGACCCAAAGTTATTCAGTTCTCTTCAGACCAGAGCTGCTCGACCCATTTCAAGAGGATTTAGACAATTGTTCAGAAGTCGCCAATGACTAATCAAATGTACTAGATATCTGTCTTTTTCTCAGTGTTTGTTTTGTTCCGTTTTATTACTTAAACTAAAGTGTAAATTCTGATTTACGATGAATTAAACTTGTTTACATGTATGCAAGCGAGATTTGTGTTTGTTGTTTCCGTGTTTTAGTTCTTTATTTTGTAGTTCTTGATATTCACCTCTGAAAATTAGACTAAAACAATTATTCGCCTCAGGCTCAGTGAATCTCGGCGAATATTCCCCTCGACTTCGTCTCGGGGAATATTCGCCGAGATTCACTTCGCCTTCGGCGAATAATTGTCATATAACATGTAGTGCCCTTCAGATATAAGTGAGAAGAAAAGGGTCGAAAGACCGAATTTAATATAATTTATTATTCCACTATTGCGCCAGTTTACCATATTAGTGCAAAAGAAATCGCAAAATATGCCACGTTATTACACTGTAGAACAGGGCAAAAATACGGACTGAACAGGAGCGACAAAATGGCCGAACTAAACTTCAATTTTTAGCGGAATAATAAATGCCTTATTCGATGGTTTAACATATAATACGAGCGGACATTTTGCTCATTGCTTGTATTTTTCCTCGCCCTTCGGGGCTCGGAAAAATACTACGCAGCTCGCAAAATATCTGCGCGTATTATATGCTAAACCATCGCAATAAGGTGTATACAGCTATTTCGAGAAAGGTTGTCGGAAAAAAAGCATCAAAGTGCACGCGACATGACCGAAAGGTGGTATGGGTATTCACTGGAATTTTGCATATTGGCCTAGTTTTGCATATTGGCCAAGTTTGTCTTTTTGCACGTGGAAAATTTGTTTTTCCTCTCAGGGGCCAATATCTTTAGCTTTACTTTTACTGTCGCATCTCTTTGAGTGAGAAAAATCCTTCTAAACTTCAGAGGGGCTAAAAGTACCTTGTTTCTACAAGTCTGAAAAGAAAGAAGACCTGAAATTCGCGCTTATTTTGTTGTTATATCTCATTAGTATGCAACACGTGCAGTAGCTCAATACGTCTACCCATACTACCTTTCGAAATTGGCTTGTGCAGTTTTGTGCTTTTTTCCGACAACGTTTCTCGAAATAGCTGTATATCATAAACGGCAAATATACAAATGTCACACACGTAGGAGTCGTGGAGGCCTGTTAACAAACAGATCCCACATAAAACCGGTTTGGCAAACTGTCTTGTCTCGAATTATCATGGAAGTGAGGTTCGTACCAGCCGTAACCAGAGGTTTTTTCCGCTGGTTCGTTCACGATCGCGGCTTCGCCGCTCACTGTCCCGCAAAAACAAAACAAAAAAACCCTCTGGCACCCAGGTAAAGCGGTGGTTATTGACATCGTGAAAGAGACGGCGACATTTAAGTCCATTGCTGAGCCATTGCTGTTGGGAACTGTTGGTGCCACAACTGACGAGCTTCACATCTCTTTAAAACAAACTCTCTAGCTATTACTAGCTATTTCCTGAGAGCTATTACTTCTAAGTTACAGCAGTCTCTGGTGATGTCGGACAAAGAAAAATATTTCATCCGTGATAAGATGCAACACATCTTATCACGGATGGACACATCAAGACAAGTTTGTAACAGTTTAATTAGGCAGCCGAGCTTAGCTGTTTTAATGCAAGTAATCATCAACTTTACGAAAAAAATTCAGATTTTGTCCGTTCAGAGCGAACATTTTTCGAAATCAAAATATCAGTGAGCCAAATCAAACCGCTCGAGCAGAGCATCTAGCAAACTTGTAACATGTCGAAAACAAAGACAAATCCGCAGTAGGGAGTCTGTGTTGGCCTGTCACGGTTTTCAGTAACATCGCTTTGTCTAAGAATTTGTTTAGACACTTAAAATACTCCTTTAGCAATATAAAATTAAAACTCATCGGGTAAGCCGTAAAGGTATAGTACGTCCGCAGTATTGGAACGAGAAAACATGTGTTTTGGATGCCATTTTCGGTGATCAGTAACGACGCTTAAATTAAATTTTGAATCTACGTCACAGACACGATCGTCCACTCACGCGTCCAGCCGCCACTTCTCGGGGAGAAAGACCGAACACGAGAGGACGGCGGAAATCGAGCCTCGTTGCAGGCTAGCTTTTGTGATACTGACGTATCTGGTTTTCATAAATCAAGACATGTTTATATTTAAACTGTCACTATCTCTTGACATATTCCACTCGAAAGAGCTGTCTCACCATGTTACAATATCATTTTTTCCAATCTACAAAATCTTATATTTATGAAACTTAAACGGCTGTTTTTTGGCTAAAGCTACAACAAATCGTTTACAAAGTCGGCACTGTCGTTCCCAACAAAATTGCTTTCAACTTGATGAAGCCTAAGAGTAGTTCTGAAGTGCAAAAATACCGAATAGGTAACAATAAATTAAAAAGTAAGTAAGGATGGTTATAGGAATGAAGAATTTTATGACGGTTTTAATACAGTCAAACAACCCTAGGATAGCCGACATTAATTCTGCTTCGCCCTTACTCTTGGTCTTTCTTGTTCTGCTCTTGCTTTTTCTCTTTCCATAGCCTTCACTCCAAGTGTGGTTATAAGTATTAAGACAAAGGCTAACACCATAACCCAGATACTATGGGTTGTCAAGGAAAAAGTAAACCAGTCTTCTAGTGTGACGTTCACTTTACGAGGTTCCATAATTCTAGCATGAATAATATAAAGAAAACGGTCTTTCAAGCAACAGCTATATTGCTCTCAGATATGCTACTGTTCAAATTGACATACACAATTAGAATCAATACTCTAATATTAAGCTCAAATAAGGTTTCCGAGTATATGTTGAATGAAAAGATATCCATGTCATTAATATTATGTCAGACCTGTGAAAGCGTAACTGTCTATTGTGTTCCTTCTGATATATGATTGTTTCGATTCCGTGTTTTTTTCCCTCTAGGTGACAAGCTTAGTTCTTTTGCTGTTACTTAGCTTAAAAACTTTGCTTTGGCGAAATCGTGTTGTCGATGGAAAATTTATATGCTCTGGCATTTGACACTGGTTAAAGAAGCAATGTATTTTTTAATTTACGCGGATCGTGAAGGTCTATTCACATAGTCACTAAATTGCCGTTCGCAGTTCAGCATGTTCAATATCCTTTTGTAAATCCTTGTTCCCAAATAAGTTAACTCGAAGACATGATTTCGGTAACAAGAAAATGCCTGTGATACATACCCACGTCTCTGTTACGAACGACTTTGCAGTCACTTCTGCTTCAAGATGTTCGACACGAAAAACTTGTACTTCAGAAACTTCAAATCTCCTTAAACTTCCTGGGGAGAAAATTTAAACAGGTTAATTGTTCCTGGTTGCTTTTCCATTTTGAATATCGTGGTTTGTAGCGAGAAATTAATCTATTTTTACTATTCACTCGTTTACTATTCACCTTCAGTATGTAAACTGATTTTATTGCAAAATAAAAGATTCTTGGCATCAAAGAGACCCGGCTAGGAGCAATACGGGTACGTTATATGAAAATTAGAAAAGATTGGTTATCTTGATCTTAAGGGGGGTGACTCTTAACTACCAATTTGTTTCTAAGGCAGGTTTCTAATTGCTACATTTTGGAAACAAAAGCTCATACAGATCAGCTTTTTGCACGAGTACGGATAGATTTTAAAATTAAAATGAGTGTCAATAGATAAAGAACGTGCACATGCGTAATGTGACGTATCGTTTTTGTGAAATTCGCATTATTATAAGAGTTATGGTGTAATAAACACTCAATTTACAGACTTTCATCAGTAGCATTTCCTTTTTTCGTGTAAACGGTAAAAGCATACGTCAGATTATAAAGACGGCTACGTTATCTCTGATTCGTAAGAGAAATCGGAACTTTACCTCGTTTCCGTGGAGTTTTAGGGATTTTAAATTCTAATGCGCGGTTTGGGACTGGCACTAGTTTCGCACGCGCAATGATAATTTTTTAAAGCGTGTGTACCCCCAAATAAAATTCACCATTCAGTGTCAAAAAAAGCTTCAAAATCGCTTGCTTCAAAATACAGTCTTCAGCAAATCCTTAGCAACTGCTCCAGATCTGTAGTTAAGAGTCTCCCCCCTTAAATATATATGAAAATTTAAGTTTTTAAGTTCATTACTTGGGATTGAAAAGGAATATATCAGAGAAGTCACTCGTTAAAAAATTCCATTTAAGAGATGACATTTACTACCTTAACAAGCATAGCATTAAAAGATTGTAAACTATAGGAGTACGCAGACTAGAATTTGTTGGTTCCAAATTAAACGATGCGCTATTGTCGGGACGAACTACTCGTGATTAAACTAAAGTTCAAATATGGCACAACTTTAGCTCACGGATGTACAGACGGGAAACACCACACTTTCTACAATGAGTCACGACTCTGACGTGACGATGATTTAGAGTCTCGATAACCTTAACTCGTGCTGAGCTTAATGCATAAATTACGGTAATTAGTAAATGAGCATTATGAGCAATAACAGCAACAACAACCACAAAAACAACAATAAGCTTTATTTACATGACCATAAATACATTTGGTATTGCAAAAGCATAAAAAAAACGTAACTACATAAATGTAAACGAGACTTATAATAATAGTAATTATGTAACAAAGAAAAAGCAATTACCTTACGTACATCAGTTTGATTTGATAAAAGAGTATTACGTAAATCTAAGCAAGTTAAAATAAATTTTGTCAATTGAACATTAACAAAATAATCTGCAGAATTCACTAATTCTTTGGCGGGTTTTTTAGGAGTTACTTTTTTGGTGTAATGTATATGAAATGATTCATATATGAACTGCGGATTTATATTAAAGTGATAAATGATCATCGCAGTGAATTAGAAGCCTGAAAAAAAACAACAACAACAACAACAACAACAAAAAAACAGGGCTTCAACGGGATTCGAACCCGTGACCTCCTCGATACCGGTGCGGTGATCTACCAACTGAGCTCATATATAGATTTAGGCAGGCCTAAAAGCGGAGCTCCCATTTCTTAATTTTATTACTAAGCAAGTAGCCACACTATATTTCTAAGCTTATACAAGTGGCCCATACAGGAACAAACTAAATTTTAATCGCTGATGGTTAAAAACCTCTCATGGTTTTGTTGATGAAAGCGACGTCAATATATTTGGTGGTTCCGTCTGAATTTTCTTTTCAGTGACAGCCTGTTACTGACAGGTTCTAAAATTGAAATTGACGGGTGCATTTTGTTGGGTTTCTCACGTACGCACGTCGGTACAAAACAAATCTCCCTTTTTATAACGTTTTCTGTATACACTATAAATTATTACACCTCCCGGACCTCTTATGAGTTTTTCAATTGAAAAAGAATCTTGACCTTGTGATGAATTACTACAAAAATGTCAGGGCAAGAAAATCAACTCAAGGCAAAAACAAAATACAGAAAAACAAAGTGACCTCGCTACTAAACACAGTAAACAAAATCAACTCACGCCACGGCAAACTGAGAAAATCAAGGCGGCAAAACAAACTCTGAAAATTGATGGTGCCGGTTATGTAAGTCATTTTAAAGAAGTTTTTTTGTAAGAATAGTGTCAGTTTGTGATCTGCAAAGTAGTGCACGCTAACTTAGAATATCTCCTTTTCGTTGCAGTTTAGTGGAATGCTTAACTAATTCTGTTTTATCGTACTACGCGTTGCTAAGTACCCAAGAGAATTTTATGTAGAGAACTGAATGAATTTTCTTCATTTCTGGTAAGTATAAATATGCGGTAGGTAAAGTCTGAACTCACTTAGCCAAGCACAGGTAACTCACAACCAAAACGGCGAAATATTCGTTTACGCATCGAAGATATCTCAACACACTCACTGATAAGTAGGGAGAAGAGAAACAAAATAAATGCAAGCGAGCCGAAATTGTGATTTTGATCCGTGAAGCTAAATAATTTGTTTTCAAAATCCAATGGTGAACATCACAGGTAACTCCACTAACTAAAACAGAAAATAGTTAGTCTAAACGAAATATTTAATAAACAATGTCTGTTTAAAATGTACAAACACGAACAGGTTTGATAAATATTTACGGGAAGATCTGAAAAGCGACACAACTTCAAATTTGTTCATAAATGCTTAGTGCATACATTCACGTTTGTTACCTCATTATTGAAGGAGGCTTGTATTTTCTGCAGGGAAAAGCTTTCAAACCAGCCCAATAATACCGGAGACGAACACGGCAATTTCGTTGTAAGCTTTCTTCAATACCACCGACATATACATTAAGATATGAATTATCAACGAAGATCAATTTCTCTCTTTCCATCGGTGTAGCCTTTAACAGTCTTTTATCCTTCACTTCAGTGCACTTGATCGGCTTTGAGTTCACTTTTATTTGAGCTCAATTTAGTGATTTTCAGCCTTGCTCGGCCGCATGTCGAATCCTGGACATCGCTCTTTTGCCTTGTAGTCCGATATATCATGTTTAAGTCCGCAATTACTTGGGATCTTCAAGTTACAAGGTTGTCCTTAATGATTTACAATAAGTTTCCATGATGTAGATGAGTAAATAGAGCGAGAAATATCTACGATGATCTATATGTTCTTCAGCAGCTTTCTTCGTGTGTTTCATTTAGCTTTTAACGTGAACAGCGTGCCTACGATTTTGGGGCCTTTTCATGTAATGGCTTCGTTTAAGTTGATGTGAAATGTCCAGATCATGTTTTTGATGTGAGAAAAAATCTCTGAAGTGATGGGGTGAAAAATAATAACGAAGAAATATTTTCTGCTGACACTTTCTTCACAAGTTGTCATTCCCGCCAAATATTTTGTCGCCTTTTCACGCAATCGATTCGTGTAGGCGAAATGAAATATCCCAAGTCGATTTTCAACATGATTAAAAATTTGCAGTGCCCTACAAACTTCTACGATAGGTAACTTTAACGAAAGGTGGATGGTCAATATCAAACACGTAAGATGCCCAAGTCAAGCTTTTTCTGGAGTATGGCCGCCATTTTGGGCGACGTCGTCGTTCGCACGTATGTACGGCGCACGCGCCCGCGAGTCATGCCGCTAGCCACGATGACCATGAAAACTCAAACGCATGGTTTTCTTAATTTTTATCCTTGCACGATAGTTATGGGGCTCCGCTCTGCGGCCCTTCGGGCCGCTGGAGAGCTCTGCTATGAAGCCACACATTGGGACCGAGGTCACAATTGACCTCGCAATTGACGCCGCTCCCAATGCGGGTTATTTTTCTTTGAAGATATAAGGTGTTATTAATTATTTCCTGATTAATAGCTATAATAAGAGGAAACCTACCAGGTTCATCTCTACAAGCTATATTCGATGCCTTATTACTTACTTCTAAATGACGTTATCCGTCCCAAAACTTGAAATCAGGTTTGGTATATGCTCTCCAGATTTTACTGTTATAAGTCAAAATTGGGGAGATCATGGCGTCAAATAGTTTATTTGCAAGGAATGGAGACAATTTGCTTACATGTGTGTGTGTTGTCTAAGACTGAAGAGAACGTGAATGGCCTTCTCTTTTAACTTGTCAAGTGCCAATGAGAAGTTACCCGTTGAAGAGATTAGTGTTCCCAGATTAATATTAGTGTAGTTCTGAACAATTTCAATGATTTCATTGTCTATATGAAAACTATACTCATTACATTTTTAGCTCGTTTTTGAAAGATCATAACTTTGGTCATTTTAGGATGACGTCAAATGTATATCTGCGCGACTCGTAAATGAAAGTTTTGCTACACAATAAACTGTGACTGTTGGCATAAGCAAAAGCAAATTAAAGCAGAGTGTTAAAACCTAATATTAAATTCTCAGCCTCGTCGGATATTGCATTTCTAGCTTTGTGATTGGTTTACTGAATCCCGGTCATCAGCCAATATACGTATGTTTGACCTTATATGGGAAACGAGTGCAGCAAGTGCCGTTCAGCTTAAAATTTTCCTGCGGGAAGCGAAAATTCCATCAGAAAAATGGCAAATTTGGCGAGCTTCATAAGCTTATACAAGAAATAATCGACATTGCCTTCCCTAAAACCACACACCAATACCACAAAAATACCATAGTTGACTCAACTACGTAAAACTGAAAGAATTAATGCGAAATGTTTAATTAAAAATACTTGTAAATGTACAACAAGAGCGACTGAACGAGGAAGAAAAGCAGCAAATAATTTACGGGAAGACCAGAAAACTGACACAATTTCATTTAGTATAAAAATTATAAAAGTTCAACTGAGGCCTTACACTACTGTAAAATGGTAAAATGGTAAAATCCAAGCTTTCGCCGATCTACGGCATCATCAGTGATGCCGTAGATCGGCGAAAGCTTGGATTTTACCATTTTACCATTTTACAGTAGTGTAAGGCCTGAGTTGAACTTTTATAATTTTTGTTCTAAAATGCTACTGAAGGACAACATTCCACGTTTATTTCATTCAGTGTTCGACGTAAAATTAGGCTCAGCACTTCAGTTAGGTTTGTTACCTTTCAATCTTGATCTTGTCCTTTTATACATCAATAAAGTTAATCGACTCTGAGTGCAATTTCGCTTCAGCATAATGCAGTAGTCTTGATGACAGCCGTGGAGCCGTACGAACAAGTACAGTATGTAAACACTTGCTTCGCTCGTCTTGCACAAGGCGTATAATTTCCAGAAAAGATATTGCTTCGGAACTTCCCGTAAACCTTAATTGTTGTCACGATTTTCCAGGATGAAAAGACGATTTACGAGGAGATTTTCCGAGGAAAATCTTCAGAAGAAAACTCTCTCGCTCGCTTTCCTCGCGTGTTTCATTCAACTCAAGAAGTGAACACCGCGCCACAAATTTTCCCGCCTCTTCATATTATCCTCACTTCGTTTACATCAAAATGAAATGTCCAGTTGATTTATACTAAAGAAAAATTTAATAACACAATTATTCCATTCGCCCTTGTTGGATACGAGAGGTTATAGCCAACTCGGCGCTTCGCGGCTCGTTGGCTATTTACCCCCTCGTATCCAACGCGGGCTCATGGAATAATTGTTATATATACCTTGTATATCTTGTATACTAAAGCTTCAGTTTTGCACAGCGGGTTTACAACTGAGTTCTTTCAGCGGTCGAGGGGTGAGAGACTGGAGTGCCTTCTCTCCCCGTGCATTTTTATATTGGGGGCTGAAGTATAAGCCGTTAGAATTAGAGAGGACCGCTCTATAGAAGGGATTAAATTTCTTGGAAGAGAACATTGGGTCAGCCACTTTGCAGATGATACCTCATTTTTTTTAAGCAACTCTACCTTAGTTGAAACCTCACTTAAATTAGAAGACGAATTTGGTAACCTTTCTGGACTTAAACTCAATGTGGAAAAGACAAAAGCGATTAAAAGAGGTTCAATGAGTCCAAGCCTTTTGGTCTAAGTGGACTAAGGAACCTGTCAAAGTACCAGGGACTTTTATTCCTTTACAATGAGAAAGAGAACCAAAATAAAAATGTAGAGGCGAAAATTGACAATTTGTCTACCAAACTAGGCATCTGGGGGCGCGGCATCTGGTATATTCAGCTTTAACATCAATTATTCCGAAATGTTATATTCCTACCATTAAAAATCAAATTTTCAGCTTTATCTGGAATAAAAAAACAAGACAAAATTCAAAGAGATGTTTTGTATCAGGACTATACAAACAGGGGCTTACGTGCTCCAAATGTCGACGTCCTACTCAAATCTTTAAACGTGGTATGAATCTCTAGACTTCTGAAAAAAGACGAAGGCTTCCCAGAAGCTTGGAAACCATCCCAAACTACTCTTCTGGAAAGTATGGTGGCCTCCAATTCTTCCTTCGCTTCAATCATGACAACAGCCTCTGAGAAAACTATGATATTCCTATCTTCTACAAAAAACATGTAAGTATATTTCCTAGAGTTGAAGAACCTCTATGAACAAAACAGTGAATCAGCTCTGATCCTGTTCAACAACAAAAGATACTAATTGACAGAAAACCATTATTTTACTCAAAATGGATGGAAAACGGAATATCTACAATGCAAGATATTTTGGACAATAACGGGAAATTTCATCTTTTCGAGCATTCCAAGAAAATATAACATCAAACCCAATTTTTAAAATATTTACAAGTACTTTCAGCGATTCCTGATTTTTTCGGCTTGAGAAAGCACGAGCTCAACCAATGTTTGACATGAGAAATAGTATCCTATTCTGCACTGCAACAATCATCGCATCGCATTATAAGATTGGGGAGAAAATTCGGCGACCCGTCAAGAGTCGCAGTGCAAAACCAGTAAATTATGGGTGGGTGGGTGGGTGAAGTTGTACCATTATAGTACCGTCAAGCGGAATGAAAACCCGTAAGAGATCCCAACAACCCTAATAGCGTGAAACAACGAACTCACTTTCATTACTGATGAAGGCTTACGTATATTAGCCGAAATGTCTTAAAAAAAATGAAAAAGAGTCAGTGACAAACCGCTTAACCTATAACAGGCCGCCTCTAGCTGTGTTCTACAATGACCTGACAATGTGCTAACATACCCCAGGTAGGTATAGTTTTTTGCAACAAGTTCAGCACTATGTCCCTACAAGATCCCCCAATCACTTTGGAGACGGCCTTTCCGATGCACTGCTGGCCTACGTACATATCAAATACATTTAGCCAATTGGGCTAAACAATTTGTTTTTTAAAGGCCTTTAATATTTTAATTCTGAATTTACGCGACAGATGATCAAAGTTTTGTTAATGAGAGAGATGTCGTTAAAGGAGACATTGTCATGTCTACTTTTATGTGTATTGACTGTATTGGTTAAGAGTTTGTAATTGACAGCACTGTATTGAGTTGGTTCCTTTAGCTCAATTGAAAATAGAACACACAGAGCGGTGATTGACATGGTGAAATAATGCATTTTACTAAACTTGACGTTCCGTATGCTGCGATACAATTATTCGCCACAGGCTCAGTGAATCTCGGCGAATATGTAATTTTCACAGGAGAATATCAAGAACTGGATAATAACGAAAGAAAACAAGGGAAAAGCAAACACATGTATTGGCTTGCATACATGTAAACCAGTTTAGTACATCGATTGCGAATCAATTCACACTCATGTTAGGCAATAAAACGGAACAAAAGAAACGCTACGGAAAAAAGGCGATGATCTGGTACATTTGTATGACCGTTAGTAACTTACGGGCAATTGTTTTTATCACTTTGAAATGAGTACCTCTGGTCTGATGTTCACTCGATCTGACACAGTTTGTTATGGCCGCGTGATCTACGAAACCACTGGGTTTACGATCTCTTAATTCCTAGAACACCATTTCTTGAAGATCTTTACGGTCCAAAGGACTAAAAAGTGGTTGCATTTCGGTCTAAAGGACTGAAAAGTGGTCGCATTCCGGCCCTGGGGCCCGTTTCTCGAAAGCCCCGGTAAATACCGGGTCCGGTAACTTACCGGGCACGTTATCGGGAGATTTTATCGGGACCGAAGTTGCGTTTCTCGAAGCACCCGTTACCGTTCCCGGTAATATACCGGGCCCGATAAAATGGCAGGCCGTTACCAATCTCTTACGCGTGCTACACGCTCGTCCGTGAGAGAAGGAGAAAGACTTGGTACTTAAGGTTCGTTCGATTCATTCGAGACTTCCTTTGACAAATTTGACTTCGCTACGGATTGAATTCGAAAAGCACGACTGGATTTTTACGCAGTTTGAAGGACAGCACACGGAAAAATTTCCGCACAGCCCCATACATTTATTATGCATGCAGATTAATTAATTATGCATGCGCTTCATTGTCTTATGAGACAATGGCCAATACCTTGAGGTACTGAATATATACATTGATAATTATTACTTACTGTGCAAATAAAAGAGGATTTCGTTGCGGGCGAATTTTTTTCTCTTTCTCTTTCTCTCCCTTTCCCTGCTCCGTTCTTCCTTCTTCTTCCTTCCCTTCTACGCCACGTTTCTGTACCCAACCGTCCCTCGACCTTTTTTTTCCCTTTTTTTGCCACGACAGGCCTCGAACCTTTACCCTTCGATTACCCCTGGATTAAAAGTCCAACATCTATACCACTACGCTACGAGGTTCAGTTGAAAATTGCCAGTTGATAAATTAACTTTATTTGTCCGTCAGTCATGAAAACAAAGAAAAATTTACATTACAATTTATTTCTTCACCTTTTTGAAGCATATTTCTGATTCCACGAAAGCATGCATCACATATGTTAATCATTGGCTCCCTGGTGTATAACAGGGAAGGTTGAAGTTTCGTGTTTTCTCTAACCGCGTTTGTTTAGAAGCCTTCACCTCCAAAAAGTATTCGAAATCTTCCAAGTCCTCCACGAAATCCTCGACTGTTTCTCTTTGTCCTGCGCCAGAGGTAATACTTTGATGTCTTTCTCAACCTTACACACGCCGGCTATGCAAGATTATTCCTGTTCATGAGCGCCCGACTTGCATACAGTGTTGCAAGGAAACAATCTGCTCGCGTCGTTCATGAAATACACATATACACCGGAAGATGTATGGAGTAAATAATGTCCAGGACAAGTAGGACTTCATCCCGTGATGGGCATTATTCGTAATTCCTGTGCAATTTCTCGGACTAGAGGGACAAAATGCACGATAACAAATGGAAGCGATCCTTGTTGACTGCATTTCAAGGAAGAAATCAAGGGAAAACTTCGTGACAAAACAACACGAAAGGTAAAATAAAGCCAATAATTTAGTAAACCTTATTTGTGTTTTGCAGAATTACGATACTCGCTGACCCAAACAACATTTTAAAGCTAACCCCAAGGACTAAATCGCTATTTGTAGGCTTGTGGTTAATTTTATAACACGGTGAAAGCGCCAAAAATTCCAGATTTGCGTTCGATTTCCCGTATTTTGAACGCGAAATCACAAACTTTTTCTAAGTCTTTAATTATTTTTCCTATTTTCGACGCCAAATTACGAAAAAATCGTAAATTTTATCCAAGTCTAAAACTATTTTGGACTTCGAAAAAAAATGGAAAGTTTACTAAAACAAAGCGCTTTAGTCCCAAAGGCGCTCTATTGTTCTGTTCATTGTTTTCAATAAACAAAGAACTGTATGCATAATAAATGTATGGGGCTGTGCGGAAATCTTGTCGGTCTGGAAAAATTTCCGCACAGCCCCATACATTTATTATGCATGCAGATTAATTAATTATGCATGCGCTTCATTGTCTTATGAGACAATGGCCAATACCTTGAGGTACTGAATATATACATTGATAATTATTACTTACTGTGCAAATAAAAGAGGATTTCGTTGCGGGCGAATTTTTTTCTCTTTCTCTTTCTCTCCCTTTCCCTGCTCCGTTCTTCCTTCTTCTTCCTTCCCTTCTACGCCACGTTTCTGTACCCAACCGTCCCTCGACCTTTTTTTTCCCTTTTTTTGCCACGACAGGCCTCGAACCTTTACCCTTCGATTACCCCTGGATTAAAAGTCCAACATCTATACCACTACGCTACGAGGTTCAGTTGAAAATTGCCAGTTGATAAATTAACTTTATTTGTCCGTCAGTCATGAAAACAAAGAAAAATTTACATTACAATTTATTTCTTCACCTTTTTGAAGCATATTTCTGATTCCACGAAAGCATGCATCACATATGTTAATCATTGGCTCCCTGGTGTATAACAGGGAAGGTTGAAGTTTCGTGTTTTCTCTAACCGCGTTTGTTTAGAAGCCTTCACCTCCAAAAAGTATTCGAAATCTTCCAAGTCCTCCACGAAATCCTCGACTGTTTCTCTTTGTCCTGCGCCAGAGGTAATACTTTGATGTCTTTCTCAACCTTACACACGCCGGCTATGCAAGATTATTCCTGTTCATGAGCGCCCGACTTGCATACAGTGTTGCAAGGAAACAATCTGCTCGCGTCGTTCATGAAATACACATATACACCGGAAGATGTATGGAGTAAATAATGTCCAGGACAAGTAGGACTTCATCCCGTGATGGGCATTATTCGTAATTCCTGTGCAATTTCTCGGACTAGAGGGACAAAATGCACGATAACAAATGGAAGCGATCCTTGTTGACTGCATTTCAAGGAAGAAATCAAGGGAAAACTTCGTGACAAAACAACACGAAAGGTAAAATAAAGCCAATAATTTAGTAAACCTTATTTGTGTTTTGCAGAATTACGATACTCGCTGACCCAAACAACATTTTAAAGCTAACCCCAAGGACTAAATCGCTATTTGTAGGCTTGTGGTTAATTTTATAACACGGTGAAAGCGCCAAAAATTCCAGATTTGCGTTCGATTTCCCGTATTTTGAACGCGAAATCACAAACTTTTTCTAAGTCTTTAATTATTTTTCCTATTTTCGACGCCAAATTACGAAAAAATCGTAAATTTTATCCAAGTCTAAAACTATTTTGGACTTCGAAAAAAGATGGAAAGTTTACTAAAACAAAGCGCTTTAGTCCCAAAGGCGCTCTATTGTTCTGTTCATTGTTTTCAATAAACAAAGAACTGTATGCATAATAAATGTATGGGGCTGTGCGGAAATCTTGTCGGTCTATTTGATGTGCTTTTTGAGTTCATGGCGGCCATGGTGTTAAGTTTGCGCGGGAAAAAAATTGTCACCGCGCAGAGGTGTACGACCATCAGGCAGCGGACTGTGGTTTTACAGCAAGGACTAAAGGTGTGTATATACATTTTTTCATTAATAGTTATGACTTTGACCTTATCCATTCTTATTGTTTGGTGTTTAAAAATCTTAAATCAATTTTTTTTCTTCTCGTTGTTTGAAACATTTCTCTTACTGCTTCTCAGTTTCCCCAAAATGTGTGAATGTATTAATCGATTGAGTTGTCATAATCTGAGAATTTTTTTCGCAGCAAGAATCAGCAATCAAATGATAAACGCTTATTATAAACCATTTAATTCACTCGCACTTCATGATAGAATACGATAGATGGAAATTGATGAGTAATATTTAATGGATGGGGTAAATATGGTTGATGAGGTTTAAACTGAAAATAAAATAAACACACCTTTGAAATATACAATTTGATAGAAAGCGGTGTAAACAAGTGAAATCTACAGCCTTACATTGTTTTGGCGCTGTGGCCACGAAAGAGTTAACGGTGAACAAGATTCTAATATTTAAATATAAAAACAAAAATACAAATGATGTCTAACACACAAGATTGCTTGGGGACCTAATTAACCAAAAAGAAAATAGTCATAAAAATGAGAAATACAAAAAAAAAAAAAAAAAAATGCAACGTTCATGAAAGTAAGCGCAATATATACATGTATAGAAATTTTAAAATGTTTTAGGTATTATCACATGATTTATTTAATTTATTTATTCTCTATCAATTATGTAAATTAACACAATGTAGATGTCTGCTGAGAAGAAATCAAGAAGTACGCGGTTTACTACGGCCATGAGTGAGGCACTGATTCAGGCCTATGGAAATTACCAAGTAAGCTAACTTCTATTATAGAAATATCTGGACCTTAATAATTTCTTATATTAAGTTTTATGATGTGGAAAAAACTTTTGGTGAAAGTCATGTTGACCAGCACCTACATGTAGTAAATTAAAAGGTAGAACAACTAACTGTGGCTGAACCAGGGGTTTCAATAAAATTTGAAGTAGGCAGCTGGTTAGAATGGAGTAGCCGACTGCATCAACAAGGTTTGAAAGGGTCTTTCTCTAGGTTACTTCTATTTAAAGTAGCCGTCTTTTCTGAGCGATATAGCCAACACTTCAGCCATTGGTGCTTGCCTATTAGTGCGTGCATAGTTGGTCAAAAAGTTGAGATTGAGTGCATTATATGCATTCTTGGGTAGCTAAAAATCTATCTGTTAAAATATCATTAGAATTGTGTTAACATACAAGCATTGTTACAAGTTTGTTCCAGGTAAATGATGCAGAAAATCTGACAAATAAATTTTCTGCAAAATATATATAAAACCCAGTTTTAAAGGCATGTTTATATTAAAACATGTTTCCATAGCAACAGCATCGTGTCAACTAAGACATTAAAATATGGAAGTCTATCCTTAAACTAAGCCTTGCCAATTTTGGATACCCATGGATCAGGTTTAGAAAAATTGCAAATGTGGCACATGTATATAAAACTGTGTTCTTAAAAAAAAGTGGGCAAGATTGATTGATAGTGAATGTATTAAAAAAACCTTGAATATGAATTATATTTTATTTTATTTTTCCCCAGTCTATCCTTCAGGCTAAATTTTCGGATACTGTATCACTTGAAAAAAAGAAAACGGCATGGGCCTGTGTTGTGGATTGTGTTAATGCGGTAAATCCTGGTGAAAAAAAAAGTGTTGAACAGGTAATGTCAAGTAGAAAAATAGGATACGCATTATCATGGTGGTGTATCTTAAATTTTTTTTTAAACTTAAATTGTTTTCTTTTATCAGTAGAAAAAAAAATTCTTTTTTTGAAAATGAAATTTGTTTTCAGTAAATTATATTGTTTTAAAAGTAATTTTTTTATAAATCAAATATTGTCAGGTGAAGAGGCGATGGGAAGATATGACAGGAACTGTCAAGAAGAAGGAGAGGGAGGCAAGAAACAAGGAGCTGAAAAGGTTGAGAGTGACAGGAAATGGGAATTTAGAAGATGAGGTAGGCAAGCTTCCTAATGTGTGCTACACTTGAATTATTCCCCATGTTTCAGAGTTATTTAACAAAGATTGAAATTTTTTTTTAAAAGATGATGAAAATACAGCCAAGCTCTCTGAACCGTGTACAGAGAATCTCAGTACTTCCGAGAAGGAGATTGCTCTAATTTTAGGGCCCCAAACATTTACTGGGATTCCTGGTGGGCACGATTCCATGGGGATGTCTGGTAAGGATTATATTTGAGTTTATATCTAATCCCAGCGAGTCACATTGGCCGTAATGGTTAGTGTGCTGTATTCCTGATCCAACAGTCCAGCACTGAGTGGGGTGACTGCGTTGTGTCCTTGCACAAGACACCTTACTCCCGTAGTGCTTCTCTCCACCCTGCTGAATAAATTGGTAAGGGCAAATTTACTGCTGAGGTGTAATTTTGTGATGGTCTAGCATCCCATCCAGGGGGAGTAGAAATACTCCTAAGTTGTTTATTGCTACAGAAACTGAAATAAGCTATGGCAGTAAGGCTCCTTGGCTTGCTGTAACCATTTTAACATTCTCCTACAAAAATTTGTGGCCAGGTTAGACCAAGAAAATATCCCCATTTTCTGTGAAAGGTTATTGGAATCCCTAGAGGGTGGACATTCAGAAGCCTTTCAAGTGATTGACAAAAGACTAGTATGAAGCTACATTGTGCAGTTCCAAAAAGTATCCATAACTACTCCATGGAAAGCTCAATAGAAATTCAAGCCAAAAAACCTTCCATTGTGGGGTATGGGAATTTTGCAGAAAAACACATTAGAATTAGCTGAGGGGAATAAGGCTGGGAACAGTGATCAATAGGAGGTAAAGGTAGAGGTGTGACCTTGTTTGTCCACTTCATATGCTTTCTTTTGCTTTTAATAAAGAGCAGACAAGCACAGGAAAAAGACACATAGAAAAGGTGGAAGCTGATGTAGAGGTATACTTTCTAAGTAGTTTGTGACGTTTGTCATACAATGTACTATAAAACATTAGTAGAACATGGAACATAATTTTACAAGTTTGGTCAAAAACTGCAAAATCAAGAGTATTTATAACATGTATCTTGTCTCTGCATGGCGTTTAATTTTTTACCATACTTCAAATTTAAAGATGATAGAAAGCAAAGTTACATTCCCGCCCTAGTAATCACCATGATGTATAAGTTGTGGTTCAAATTTTTGTCTTGGTTTAAGATTTTTCAAGTGAGTCTCTTTTTTCTTTGCCCTGCACTCATACAGTAATATAAAATGAAAAAAAGTAAAATTTGAAACACAAAAGGTATGTCAAAAACAAATATTGGCCGATCGTGTTTATGTATCAATAATTGTGATGCGGTCATTTTATTATAATTTGATACAGGAAGTCAGTCTGCCAGCTGATACCAACGTCACTGCTTCAGTTACTATAAAGGTAATATATTTGTGGATAACACTTTGAGCTGAAATCACCCACCGATACAGTTTTATATACTATCATCAACATCATTCCAAACCCTACGGGGAAGGGGCAAAGGGCAGGTGAGGAGGATGGTAGCATAAATAAAAACAGCAAATTATCACCATCAGTGGAACTTCTGCTTGACCAGGATCAACCAATGGTACTGGATGACAGTTGCCAACTGTGGTGATGATCACCGAAAGTACTATATACTAAAACAGCTAATATGCACAGGACGAAATTCCAAGAATCCGTAAACGGAAACGTCACAGAAACATGTGAAACCGCTCCGGAAACACGACAGATAACCTATGTTTCCGTTAGCGGTTTCGTGACGTTTGCTCACGTTTCCGTTGCTGCGTTTACAGCGGAACCGGACCACTTTTTGGCATTTCCGTTCCGGAAACGTGACGGAACCACGTAGACTTGAATTTTCACATTTCCGCAAGACGTAAACGTAACGGAAACATGGAGTTGCATGTTTCCGTCATGTTTCAGAAACACGGAAACATGTGATTTCGTCCAGTGATGATTCAACCCTCTAGGATTCTAAAACCTGTGTACAGGCAAAGCACCAACTGGGCCATATAAGGAAAAGGCCTGCATCAAAAACACTTGCACAAGCCCAGCAGGAAGTAAGATACCTTTAACCATGCAATTTCTATTTAAAAAGTGATCTTATCACCAGTGTGGGATTAATTTTTAGTTATTGGAGTCTGTGAATAACAATAATAATAATGATAATAAAAATCAAACAGAATTTAAGTGACTAAACAGATAGGTAGATAATTATGTAGGGACAGTTCTCAATGATATATACACTGCAACTAATTTTTTAATTTCAACTGTTGCAGAACAAATATTACTACATATACATTATTGGGATGTTGCTTAAAATGTATTATCTTCATTATCATTCACTTGTTGGCTGCTAAGCAGTATGTCGCAAGCAGCATGATGAGCATCCCTTCAATATCTCCCACTACATGCTGAGTGATTGGAGATTAGGAAGTATAATTCATTGAATTCTAAAGAAAACAAACATTTTTCCTTTAGTACTTTGAAACTGTGACTGCCTACTACCAGAAAAAGATCCAAAAGGTTGACTTGGAAATTGACCTCCTCAAAGAACGGAAAAGAGAAGGTACCTATCCTCTGCACTATTAAGACCTCTCAAGATGAACTTTACCTTTGACAATTTTAGACTTCTATGTCTGCATTAGAAAGAGCTGTTTTAGGGGTAACAAGAAATTTCTTTATGGAAAAACCACCAATTTATGCAAACACAAACCAAGTGACAAAAAAAATTAAGTTGAAATATAAACTGTACATGTATGTTTATTGGATCTGTGACTGTGTTCCACATTGAATATTGTTGTCTCATTTAACTAAAAAATGTAACTGCACTACAATACAAAAGTATACATTGTTGCTCGGAGTTATTCTTAGTTTAAAATTTTTCCAAGCAGTATAAGTTCTATTTTACTATGTCTTGTATTCATTGCCACAATATGAAACAAAGGAAAATAAAAAACAAAGTGGTTTGATATACCACCATAATAATTCAATATCCAATTTGAATACAATAGCCAAAATGAGTAATGTTCTTGCTAGGCGTATTTTACATCAATCAAAGTTAATACATTTAAATGAAACAATATTGTTTTACTAACACCTTGTACTTCTCTTTTACCATTGATTTTGCAGGGTGGAAAATCCCATTTATTGGTGACAGCCAAGAGTGCTACTTAACAGGAGACATATAAATATAAATTTGGGTGGAGGGACACTATTTGTTGAGTGCCATTTTGGGGAGCACCATTGTTTTTTAATGTCTCAAATGATTTTTATATTTAGTTTTTCTTCATTTTGAAACTGATGTCTGTCTGTCTTTTTTGGTGATGTTAGAACGATTAATTTTTTGGCCTCTTTTAAGACAAGACAAGACAAGACAAGACAAGACAAGACAAGACAAGATACCCATGTTCTCTAATAACTCAATGAAAGGCTCTTGTCAAGAACATCCAAAGTCAATATTTACAAACAATGTAACAAATAGGCGCATGGAGAACTTATCTTATTTAAGCATTTTTTTAAGTATACAAATAAAAGACCAATTTACTATCTTGGTCTTGTAAACAAATATCTGACAACATACTGCAGAAACCATTATTGGTGCAAACACAGGCAGCCCTAGCTCACGAGAAGAGGATTAATTTCGATTTCTTGTCTTCATTTTTTGTTTGTTTTTGGTTTTGCCCTTGTTTTTTTTTCAGCCAAATGTGACAGGTATGACAAGCAGATGTATGGTATAATACACAACAATGCTTTACTAAATGTGCAAAACGTGACTCTCCCCTTGCAGCAAATGGTGGCAAATGGTTTGCATGAAAAAAAAAAAAAAAAACAGATAGATACTTTGATAGTTTGGCAATAAATCGACCTACTGCATTGCCTTGTTGCCTCTTGTGGTCCCCTTTTTGTCTCGTGTCGTCATGACGTTGTCATGACGACACGAGAATATGCGGTGGGGAGAAGGTGCATTCCAAGGTGCATTCCATGCGCGTTTGCTTTGTGAGGCCGCGGAATTTTCCCGCCATGTCAATATTTTTCCCGCCATGTCAAGATTTGCTTTGTGAGGCCGCCGGATTTTGTGCGTGTTGTGAAAGAACAAATAATTTTTGTTTATAAGTAGGAGTTCAAAAATATTGCTGCATTGAAAGTTTTTTGCTTTTCTGCTGATTCATTATAATCGCTTGTCGGTTGGGAGTGTTTATTATAAATGGCTTTTCAGTTGAACAGAATTGAACTTTAATTTAAGGGAAAATCGCAGCGTAGAATGTAAAGCAGTGAAAGAGATGTATTAAATTTGAGCAGTTTTATTAGGTGAAATTTTTGTACAGTTTTTAAATGGAATGGTTGAGACAATTAGGAGAGAGTGTTTGATTTATGAACTTGCAGCGAACGCAAATTCTTAGTGGTCCAACAGGCAATATAAATGGAACAGAAATAAGATAACAATGCAAGCAAGGCTGATCATACTACGTGAAAAATAGACTTCGCGAGACAACACCACGACTAGAACCGATACAGCAGGATTGCAACCGTAGACAGCTGTTTCGTCCTTATTGGGACTCTTCAGTGCGGTGTAGCGAATCTAAATGACGCCAGCTCGGAGAGCCAACGCAAATAAATTGCCCAACCCGTACACTGTATCAAGTTCCGTACTTTGAACCTACTTGTCCCCCGAATCACGCGCTGCCACATCACGTGTTTCGGGGGACAAGAAACTCAAAGTGTCACGGTGAGTCTCGCAAAGCAAAATAACTTAAATGTGGTAGGCACAGCCATTCCGAACATTTAAGCGCATGGACAAAACCATGCTTAATAAAAGCACAGCATATCGGATCTGAAAAGATCTACGGTCCAAAAATACGTAAAAGTAAGACTAAAACTGCAAGGGACCGTGAACGATAATGCTGCTATTCGTAGGATCTACTGAGAGATCTGATCAGCAATAAAATGAAATGAACTGCAAGCAAGGCTGATCATACTACGTGAGAAATAGACTTTGCGAGACAACACCACGACTAGAACCGATACAGCAGGATTGCAACCGCAGACAGCTGTTTCGTCCTTATTGGGACTCTTCAGCGCGGTGTAGCGAATCTAAATGACGCCAGCTCGGAGAACCAACGCAAATAAATTGCCCAACCCGTACACTGTATCAAGTTCCGTACTTTGAACCTACTTGTCCCTTTTATGTCAGCGCGTGATTCGGGGGACAAGTAGGTTCAAAGTACGGAACTTGATACAGTGTACGGGTTGGGCAAGCTTGCGAATGTTTCCAAAATTACACAGGAAGCAAAAAAATTGAATTCAGAAGCTTTTTTTACCGGTTAATTTTAACGTAAAACTTCGTATTTTACGTGACATTTCGCCATGGATGCTTCGATTATGATCACGAGATGTGATACGTCACAGGTGTGGAACCGCAACAAGTCACGAACATGGCTGACTCAAATTCTTGCAGTGAGAGCTCAACTTCTGCTAGCGACTCCACTGATTTTTAGAGAGCTATAGGAGGGGATATGTCAGGGGATAATTAAGAACCTTCTATGGTATTTCAACCCTGGCGTTTTGAGCCTCCAGGGAAAAACAGCGAGACAGAGAAAGGGAGTAAAATATCGAACCTCCTCACCGCCGACGGCGACGAATGGTGAGTGAATTGAAGTCCTAAATGTACAGTTTCTTTCTCTATTACCTCGGCCAGTTGTTTGTGAGCTAAGTCAAACCTGAAAAGCCTTGTTATTATTTGCATGTACGCGAGAAGCTTAATTAAACATGCTTTTATACAACCAAACTGTTTGCTGCATTTTGTTGTTTATATTCGGTCTTGTTTATCACAATAGGTTTTGACCTTTTGAGCTTCAGCCTAAGGTACACTATCTATCTTGTGCGTTTGAAAGCTTGCAAATACAGAAACGCAAGTTAAATTCTTTGTCTCTTTTGTGTTACCGATTTTTCTAAATTCTGCTCGAAAACGAAGAATTCTGCCGGCGAAATGCCAGCTACCGAAACAAGACTATCCGAAATTCTGCGGCAGATTTTATCTAGAACATACACAGGCTTGCAGTTAAATGTGGACAAAACTCTGCTGGGTCTCTTCACTTCTTTTGTTGGGAGAAGGGAGTTTGCGCTTTCTGTAGTTGAAACAACTTGCCTCGAGGAAACTTTGTTCAAGGTTGTTCGTTCTTGTATGCGTAAAACTGTACTGAGAATGATTTTGTAAACTGATTACTGCCACCGGGACTATTACACGACCCTGCGTGATTTTATATTTATCGGTATAATTAAGTTGTCATGTTTTTGTTTTGCAATTTCTTATCTTTTTGCGAAAAGAACCCACACGAAAATCGAAAATTGTGCTGCGTACAAGATGGCGGTCGGACGGTGGCCGTTTGCGCTCTCTCGATATTTGTCTCTCCTGTTTCTGCTTTCTACTATCATTTCTTCGTTACACGTTTATCGTGTATCTAATCCTTCTGCGGCTTTCTTGGTTGCTTTTAATGGCGACAGGTACTACGTCCCTGATCGAAACCACTGTTCTAATCGTCACTACAGTGCAAGCCCATCAATTCCACCATGTTGGAAGGCGAGAGCCGGACTCAAACTCGTCAGACTATCTCTGTGTGCTGGTTATTTGGTTCTTCTGTCTGGAGATGTTAGTCTCAACCCTTGGCCTGTTAATGGACTGAATGACGTCGTCAAACTCCGTGGACTCAAGTTTGTTCACCAAAACCTACAGAGTCTTGGCGATAAAATTGATCAGCTTCGCCTTTTATTACAAGAGCTCCATTCAGGCATACAAATAATAACTTTTTCTGAGACCTGGATTAAGCCTGACAGAAATGACAGTGAATATGAATTACCGGGTTATAGGCTTTTTCGAAAGGACAGAAAGGGCAATCATGGTGGAGTTGCGGTGTTTGTTCACGACGCCTTAGTGGCTACGCGGAGGGATGATCTCGAGCTGGATACCGTAGAAGGAATGTGGCTGGAAATTGCTGTTCCTAAATCACGCAGCTTTCTTGTTGGAGATTTCTACAGACCCGATCGTACCTCGTCGTATTACGATAAGGACTTTATGGTTAAGCTAAATGGCATTTTAGACACTGCTTCAGCGGAGGGCAAAGAGATGCTCCTTTTTGGCGACTTCAATTGTTGTTTTATGTCTAGTCACCGAAATGACTCTGATTGTAAACAACTCAAATCGCTTTTCAGGAGTCTAAATATCAAACAGCTAATCGATCAGCCCACGAGGATTACTAAAAACTCGAAGTCACTGATTGAATTAGTTGCTGTCAACTGCCCGCAGAATGTGTGTGAGTCGGGAGTAGTCTCTGCGCATTTAAGTGACCATGAATTGGTTTATTGCGTTCGTAAACTGAACTGGAAAAGTGCACCCTCCCAAGTCAAGACCTTCAGAAATTATGCGCATTTTAATGTTGACGCCTTTCGTAATGACCTGAAAGGTGTTAACTGGAACTCTGCTCCCTGTCCCGATGGACCTGTCATTGTTGACAAACTCTGGCATGACTTTAAACGGGAATTTATCACGATTGCTGATCGTCATGCACCGCTGACGCAGCGCCGCGTGCGCGGCATTGACAATTGTCCTTGGCTAAACAAGAGCATAAAAGCGACTATGCGCCAGCGTGATTACGTTCACAAAAGAGCACTCAAAAGTAACACCTCAGAAGATTGGGCTAGCTACCGCCGTTTTCGCAATCGTGTGACAAATGAAATAAGATCAGCGAAAGCGTCTTATAATAAACGGCTCATCGAGGAAAGTGGTGGTGATCACAGATCGTTTTGGAGGACGATGAAGAAAATCCTGCCGGGTGAAATGAAAGTTACGTCTCCAAACATTAAAGTGAACGGCGTTGTCTCTTCAGACAAACAATGTATTGCCAATGCATTTAATAAGTTTTTTGCATCCGCGGCAAGCAAATTGATGGCCACCGTACGGTCAACTTGTGGTCATAATCTACGTGATCACTATACGCCTATCCGTCAATATCCGCCGTTTAATTTTCTAGAAATCTCTGAGGAGTGTGTTCTGTCGCAGTTACGTAGCCTGAAATCTGGGAAGGCTGTGGGTTTGGACGGCATACCAGCGCGCCTCTTAAAAGATTCTGCGGATATTGTAGTCAAGCCTGTGACGTTCATTATCAACACTTCGCTGCGTACTTCCAAAGTCCCTTGTGATTGGAAATCTGCGCGGGTCATTCCACTTTTTAAAAAGGGCAAGGCTGATGAGATGGACAATTATCGCCCGATTTCCATTTTACCTGTTCTATCTAAGGTTTTAGAACGGGCTGTACATATCCAACTGTACAAATATATTCAGCAATACAAGATCTTGAGCCCTTATCAGTGCGGGTTTCGGAAGTGTCACTCGACAGAATTCGCTGCTCTTAGTTTTTCTGATAATATTCGTAGGAACATGGACCAAGGTCAATTAACTGGTGCTGTGTTTATTGACCTTCGTAAAGCTTTCGACACTGTGGATCATGCGGTACTTCTGGACAAGCTTTCCAATTTGGGGATTGTGGATAAAGAGCATGGTTGGTTTACGGACTACCTGTCGAACCGCACCCAGGTTGTTGAGTTTCAAGGGGTGACTTCTACTCCGGAAGCTATCTCTGTTGGAGTACCTCAGGGTTCTATCCTCGGTCCACTTTTGTTTATTCTACACATAAATGATTTACCGGAGGTGGTGTCCCAATGCAATATCTTGATGTACGCTGATGACACTGTTTTGTACTGCTCATCCTCTAAAGCCTCTATTATTCAAGACAAGCTGATTGCTGATCTGTCCAAAATTGAACACTGGCTTTCTTTTAACAGTCTGTTTAGTAATGTCTCAAAAACTGAAGCTATGCTTTTCGGAACTGCACCCAGATTATCGGCCGTAAACTCTTTTTCGATTACTTTAAATAACATTGTTATTAAGCGGGTTTTTCACTTCACCTATCTCGGTATAGTTTTTGATGACCGCCTTAGCTGGAACGAGCATATAAAACACCTTATTTCGAAGGCAGGAAAACGCGTAGGAATGCTCGGCAGGCTTCGTAGAGGTCTCACTAGAGAGAGTGCAAATATAGTTTATTGTAGTCTAATTAGGCCAATTTTAGAATACTGTGTAAGTGTGTGGGGCTGCTGCGGAGTAGGTCACAAACAAGACCTTGAAGCCCTCCAGAACCGGGCTGCCAGAATAGTTGCACGAACTGTGCGCAGCAACCCGGCAATGGACTTTCTGAAATGGCCCACGCTGGAGGAGCGCCGTCGTAAATCTGTTTTTAAACTCGTTAAGAAATGCCTGCAAGGGCAATGTCCCCAATATTTTAAAGAATATTTTAAACGTAATAATACAATCCATGCGCGCGCTACTAGACAAAGCAACCTTTTACATCCGCCTGCTGTAAGGACTGAGATCGCAAAACGATCCTTCTATTACTATGGTTGCATTCTTTTTAACGAACTATCTTGATGTACATAGTTTTCTATCTATATTATTATTAATGTTAGCGTAATGCATATGTATGCTATAGTTTTAGTACATTGTTGCGCTCAGGGCTCCCATTGATAACAGACAGCTTTTTGCATCTGAAGGGGCTACCCTGAGCGGTGTAAATCAATAAAGGTTCTTTGTCTTTGTCTTATTACTTTCGCGTTTGCTTGCGTTTTAATTCATGGTTTGCATTTGAAATGGTCGTTGCGCTCTTCGTGTCTTACAACATTTGGCATGTTTTCCTTTAGTTATCTCGTCAACTGACATCTGCTCGAATCTGCACACGAAACTGTTTCGTGGTCAGGCTAGCGACAATCTCGTCCCCAGAGTCCGCGATCCTTCTGGACTGCGCCAGGAATCGCGGGCTCTGGGGACGAGATTGGGCTAGGGAGGGTGAAGGGAAAGAGCGTGACACGCTTTCATACCCGGGTTTTATGCTACACCCCAGGTTGCCTAATTTACAACAATTGTTTCTCAAAAGGAATCACAGAATAAGTACTTCACGCAACACTTCTTCTCTTAGTTATCCGGATATTGTTTTATATTTGATTCCCCATTTCTTCGTATAATTTTATATCCCGCGAGAGCGCCTCTGGTAGCGCGCGGGGTAGTGGCTTCTTATTGCACAGTACTGACCTGCACGCAAATCACGCGCGCCTTTCGAAGGCATATACTTCAAAGAAACACTACATTTGCTGGTGGGAATTGCTTTCTATTTTGCCAATTAACAGCAGGAGAAATCTGAGGGTGGCTAAAAATTTCTCCACAACAGAATCAAAATATATCGGTCTGTTTCCGAACGCGTGGATTTCGCTTACATATAGGACATATAGAGGCTCAGTATTCCTGCTCATAAATGAAGAGATTTCTGACAAATTATGGGAGTCAGCACTCGCAGACCCTTTTCAATTTACTATCTACTCCAGACAGAAGGCATCTTTATCACGATATGGTGCAAGAGAGGATGCACCGTATTATAAAGCTATGTACATTTGGTGACCTTAGAAGGCCGATCAATCTGACGGATTTGTTTCGTTTCACGACACATGATTTACTCTTTTTAAGTTTATTTCCTTTCATATTTAAGCACTGAAGCACTACCTTTTTTATCTTGGACATCATTGAACAGCATAGGGTCTTTCTCCTTGTCATTCTCATTTATGAAGAGACGTTTGGCGTGTTTTCCTCTTATCAGAAGCATGCAAAAGCAAATCTGCCTTCCACACCTGTGACGTAGCATCACGTGACGTACCAAAATCCGAACGTTTTCAAAATGGCCGCCAAATTGGCGTAAAAGAAAATTCGTAGTAAATTCATTTTGGCCGATATCTTTAAAATTTTACATTCTTAAGATTCCTGTTGCTATAAACAACTTATAGAAAAAATAAAAAAATCGGGGTAAATTTCCCAAGAGTTGACCTTTAACAAGGTCAAAGACAGACCTCACGCTAAGTAACCCAGATAAGAAGATGTGGTGATATTCGGCCGGGATCGGATGGGAGCTGAAAACAGGAGCGGTAAGCGGGAATTTCAAGAAAGAGCCGGAGCGGGATTTTGAGAATCTTTACGGAAAGTTTTTTCGTAACTGCATAAAATGTAATTAACAAAATTTGACTGGAACAAATTGCTTGATCTGTGTAGCGGTGTAGGCTTTCAAATACGGAATAGGTCAATAGTGTAGTGTGTCAAATTTATATAGTTGCGGTTACACATCGTCGTTTTAACATGGTAAAAGGGCTCTTTACCTCGGGAAACTCACAAATAGAGAGGACGTTTTTTTGGTAAATATCATAAATAATATGTGCTCTGTCATTTTGTTTTTCCGCGTGCTTTGTCATTTTGTTTTCCCGGGTGTTTTGTCATTTTCATGGCCTGTTCGCCATTTTTATTTCCCGCTTATGAAAAAAAAAGACTACAAATTATCTCAGCAAAATGTTCCCCCAAGGTAAATTTATGGCGGTGTGAAAAAGAACAAAAGAATCGCCCATGAAAGTTACCGAGGCAAATAGGTAGGTTTTCCAAGTACCCCAAGATAAAATGACCAATCGTGAGGCAAACCTCAAAGATAAGCAAATAAAATAAACAGAGAAATTTGAAATTAAATATGATGGCGTGAGGTTTAGATTTCCTGAGGTCAACTTTGCAGGTTCAAGGCAGCAAAAACGTGGTCTTTCTTGGAATCATAATAATAATAATGGCTTGATGGTTTGCTGATTTGTAACGGTAAATGCTATTTTTTTTGCAAATTTGGCGTTTAAATACAACACTAGTCAAGGAAGATCTATAGTGCGTTTTCTTATATGTATTTCGATTTCATCTCAAGGTTTAGAAAAATCCAACAAAGAGATTTATATAAACGGAGTCTTCGCCTTCTATTTCTTCGCTGTCTGAAATACTGACATAACAAAGCAGTAGAGGACTGTCGAAAGAGTATAAATAATAAAAGCGAGATGATGCTAAGCAAGCACCCTCGAATTACCCATTTTCGTATTTCGCATGGTAAAGTGTTAAGTGTGTGACCGCAAACGCCTCGGTAACGTATTCCCGCGGTGAGTTCACCTTGGTGTTATTTACCTTGGGAATGCTATTTGCCTGGGTATGTGCAGTGTAAAACGTTCGTTACAAACATATCGGCATTTCTATTTTCAGCTTTTTCGTCACAAGAAACATGTATGAAATACTCTATTTTCTGATATTGTTCTTTGATCGTTAAAAACGGGCAATAAATAACAAAAGAAATGGAAAACAGCGCAAAACGTCGGCACAAGGAAGTGAAGTGGGGGACGAGTGCTTCGAGTAACGCTCAATTCCTCTTGCGTTCAGTTTGAGCCGGAAATAGAGAGGACGGACGTTTTTTTGGTAAAAATCATAAATAATATGTGTTCTGTCATTTTGTTTTCCCACCTGTTCCCCATTTTTATTTCCCGCGTATGGAAAAAGAAGACTAAATATTATCCCAGCAAAATGTTCCCCCGTCTCTGCTTTCCCTATCCCCGGATATGGTAAATTTTCTAAGAACACCTATTTTTTTAGTGGCGCGAAAGTCTTTAATGAACTCCCTGTAAATATTGCAAGCGTAAATAACATACAAGCTTTTTGCGCCCTAGCAAAACATTTACTTTTATAATAACTATTTAGTAAAGTATATTTTAATCTCTTTTTGACTGACACGAGACAGCCCAAAGGGCCTTTGATTCGTGTCTCAGACCATTTTGAAGCTGTTTTGTTGAGTTATGGCATTTCAAGTTTCCACCCATAACATGCAAAACTGCTGAAAAACTGTCCAAGACACAAAAAGATGAGATACATTAGAACAAGGCAATGGGGTAGGTTGATTTATTGTTCAAATATCAAAGTATCTACCCATTACTTCAGATCCATTTTTCTATACAAACCTTTGTAAATTCAAACACCATGTGCTGCAAGGCGAGTCACGTTTCACGTATTCAGTAAACATTTTAATATGTAAATCCTCTTGTTGCATTTCAATGAATGTTTCATGTAGAAAAGAAAACAAAGGCCAAACAAAGCAAAAGCAGGAAGAAAAAATATAACTCCTCCTATGACCTTAGGGTGCTTGTGGGTGCAAAAAGTAACTTGAATGTTCTGGGGTGGTTTAGTTAATGGAACACATCATTTATAAGGCGATCTTTCACCAGTACCCCAGCATTATTTTGAAGGTGAGCTGGCACCTCAATCACCACGTCTGGTTCTTGAGGGGGTTGCTCCTCATAACCAGGGAGTGGTGTGTTGTCAAAAACACACATATTGTGCAGCACTGCAGTCGCTGTAATAATCAAGCAGCAACGACTTGGGTCAAACTGCAGTGCCCCGCCAGAAGCATCGAGGCAACGAAACCTTGCCTTCCATAGGCCAAAAGCCCTCTCAATGGTGTTTCGTGTTTTCGTATGTGCCTTCTGGTACCTCTTTTGCGGCTGAGTTGACACACTGTCAGGCCTGAAAGGGGTCAATGAATATGGCTGGATGCCATACCCACGATCTCCCAGCAGCCAACCATTTCTTGCCCCCCCCCCCCCCCCCCCCCCCACCTTCCAGGTGTGCATGGAGCATGCTGGAGTTGAAAACCGCGGAATCATGGACAGAGCCCTGCCATCTGAAGAGGAAGTTGGTGAAATAGAGATGTGCATTACATACTGCCATGGTGTTGATGGCATGGAAGCCTTTATGGCACACATAGAGATGTTCGTTATTATTTGGTGCCCTGATGGGGATCAACGACCCATCCACTGCGCCTACCACTCGTGGCATTCCTGCTATTTTGTAAAAATCAGCCATTGTTTCCTGTAGGACAAGGACAAAAAAAAAATCATTTGTCATAACTTTCAGGAAACATACCCTCATCTGTTTCCTTTAAATTTCCAGAATTAATAGTATGCCATTCCCTATGCTTTCAGAAAGAAATCCCCTTTTCCACTGAAATTCTGGAAAGTAACCCATGTGACTGAAAAATATGGTTTGGAAAGCTTTGCAGTCAATCACATTTGCACAGAAATTGATGCCAAAATTTGCAAACCTTTCTTTCACTTTTTCATATTTCAGTCTAGCTTTAAATGGAACTTACATTTAGATCAATATTTCTGGTCGGAAACACGATCCAGTCTGGTGACATCCTCACAAGGCACCGTGAGACTGCAAGCAAAGATCTGCTGGCACTTGCCTTTGACACTCCCATCGTATCTGCGATTACTTTCAAGAAACTGCCAGTGGCATAATAGCGCAGTGCTATGAGAACCTGAAAGGCATTATAAATGTTGTCAACAAAAATCTTGCAGTGAGCATCAAACTAATCAGGATCTTCATTTCAAAGTGGTCAGAGACGAACCAAAAGAGATATGCGGACCGCCGTGGAAACAGCGTCCAGTTAACAAATGTAGTGTCCTATCTGAACGCCTATTTCAGCACTTCGTAATGATAGGAATTTTGCTGAAATACGTGTAGAGATTATTGGGAATAAGGATGGATCTTACAAGAGTTTCAAAAGTGGAAAGCTGTAGATCAACTGGCGTGATTAAATCGTTTCCACCGGCAGACATCAAGCGCAATTTTCACCGATCCCAAATCGACTGTTCTAGGGACCGTTCTAGCATAAAACAAGCTGAGATATATTGAAATGCGGCAGAAACAATTTTGTGATTCTTTATTCTCGTTTATCTATCGTGAGTACAGAGCGCTTCTTATTCGTTTTTCCTCAAGCTAATGCCATATATAAACAAACACCATTTGTTTATTTTGAGGACCGCGCGTAATACGACTGTTATGCGATCACTGTTTTGTTTACTTTAATCTGAATAATGCCTGATTTCTAACTTCCTCCTTCACAAAAAAGTCTGCAAATTTAAAAAACACAGGGAACAGGTATGGCTTGCTGTAGGATCAGGTGTGCGTGACAGGAACCATTTTGATGTCACAAGGAAGCCATAAGGGCTTTTCAAACTTCAAAATAATGATGCAAATGGTCTATTATATTTACCTGTGTCTCCGGAGCCAGCGGTCAGCTTCTGGCCGTGTCTCTTTCTAAATCTTCACTCAGTTCCTCCACGAGCCACTCTATCCGTTCTCGTGAAAGGCGGAATCTTTCAATGACTTCACAGTCCGCCATGTCGGCTAAAATGGGCCGTTTTTGGAAAGACCTTGGTCTTCGCGCAGGCACAAAAAGTCCGCCTCCGGCCGCCATTTTGTTTACTTTTGCAACATTTGTTTCTTCCCGGTAACTTTTCGGGAGGTCATGACCTCCCGTAAATTACCGGGCAAGTTACCGGGAAAGTTATCGGGATCAAAATTAACGGGAGCTTCGAGAAACACCCGAAAAGTTTTCGGGGACTTACCGGGCAACTTACCGGGCCCGATAATTTACCGGGTCTTTCGAGAAACGAGCCCCTGGGTAGGAAAACTTGGAGGAGTGAAACGTACAAGGTAGGCAGCAGCAGTTAGCTAGCCTGCCACACACAAGCAAGGTGGGTGTGATGCATGCTTACCAGCTACAGGTTGCCTGTGATTGATTGATTGATTGATTGATAAGGCCTGTTTTTTTTTTCTAGAAAAGTTGCAGGCTATATTTGTAACACTGACCCGGTTTTCACAAATCCAGACATGTCTATATTTACACTGACGCTATCTCTTGACATATTCCACTCAAAGGAGCTGTCTCACTATGTTTCAATATAATTTTTCCAATCTACAAAATCTTCTGTCGATTTTAAAAGTGAGCAATGAAACCTTCCAATTATGAAACTTTAAGGGCTGTTTTTTGGGCTGAACTGCATCAAATCGTTTACTAAGTCGGCACTGTAGTTCCCACAAAAACTGCTTTCAACTTGAAGGAAATCTGAGAATAATAGTTTTCTGAAGTACAAAAGTACCGAATAGGCAATAATAAACTAAAAATTAAGCAAGGATGATTACCGGAATGAGGAATGTTATGACGGTTTTAATACAGTCAAAGAACGCTAGGATAACCGACATCCAGCCTCACGCGGATTCTGAAAACATTGCCTCGCTTTTGCTTCTTCTGCTCTTGCTCTTGCTTTTTCTACTTCTGCTCTTGCTCTTGCTATTTCTTGTTCTGCTCTTGCTCTTGCTTTTTCTTGTTCTGCTTGTGCTTTTTCTTTTTGCGCATGTGCGTGCATAGCCATGGTTCCAAATATCAAGATTAAGGCTACCACTATAAGCCAGGTACTACGGGAAGTCAAGGTAACAGTGAGCCAGTTTTTTACTGTGACAATCAGTGTTTGAGATTCCATATTTCTGGCAAGAATAATAAGAAGAAAAAGGTCTGTCACACAACAGCTACATCGCTCTGAGATATGTTACTGTACTGACATACACAGTTAGAATTCAAACTCTAATTAAGCAATAGGCCACACTTTCTAGGGTTTATTGCGCCGGTGAACCCTTACAAAGTATGGTCTATTGCTTTTATGAACTAACTATGAAAAAACGTTTCTATAAAGAAATTGGGCTCTTTTTTATATTTCGTGATCAAGTGTCTCATTCACAACATGTTCATTGAATGAAGTGGTAAACCAATCACAGCGGCTGAAGGAATAAAACACAGGTTCAGCTTTACCAACCGTCCACGCCAAAATCCACGAAATGACGCGACGAAAACGTTTAAAAGTCGTAAGAAAGGGAAAAAAGCAAACAGTTAAATGGAAGAAAATGTATTTAACGATTTAAAGTTACGTTTACGAGGAAATTTAGCAAACTGTGGCCGGAGTTATTCATCGCGAAAGCAAAGGACTGCACGGCCGACAGTTTGCAGTTTACGAACCTCTCAGGCTTAATTTAGAATAAAGGTTAGTTTCAGAAACTCTGCTTCGGAAATTTTATTTCGAACTTACGTAATTTTTCGTTTTCGCCGAATGACAGACTTTACAGAAAGCACTGAAAACGTATGGAAGTGGAATTAATTCAAGCGCCTTCTGGGACACAGCGTGAGTTTCTGCTATCAAGATAATTCAAGTAAGCTTTCATCTCGATCAATATGAGGTATTTTCGTTTCGTTCAAATAAGGTTTCTGAATATATGTTGAATGAAAAGATATCCATGTCAATAATGTTATTTCAGCCCTGTGAAAGCGTAACTGTTTATTGTATTCCTTCTAATAAATGACGGTTTGCGCGTTCTGTTTGTTTTCCCTCTAGCAATACACTCACTTCTTTCGCTCTTACAAAGAATCGTGTAGTCGATGGAAAATTTATATGCTTTGACATTTGACACTGGTTAAAGAAACAATTTACGTGACTTGCAAGGTCTATTCACACAGCCACTAAGTTGCCGTTCACAGCTCAATATCCTTTTGTAACTCATTGTTTACAAAAATTAGTCAACTCGACGACACGATTTTGGTAACAAGAAAATGACTGTGATACATACCCAGGTCTCTGCTACGAACGACAGTGAAGTTTGCAGTCACTTCTGCTTCAAGATTTTCGACACGAAAATACTTGTACTTCAGAAGCTTCAAAGAGGGTCGTTAACAGGGGTATTCTCGTGACGCGTGATTAGCTGATTTTATTTTCCGTGAAACGTGAATTTAATAAATTTATTCTTCGTGACCCGTGACCAGAAGGTTTTGTGTGAAACGTGAAGAGCTTGAATTAATAACCGATATTCCAGGGTCGTAACGAGGTATATTTTTTCATAACTGATCCCATTTTTTTACCCAAAATTTGGATCCCTGATCCCAAAGGAGATGGAAATTTTGATCCCTGATCCCGCAAAAAATTTTCGATCCCACAAGATTCCCTCTTTATAATTTTGCCTCGATGTCGATTTCGTCGTAATCACTATTGACAACATTCGCGCCAACGCACGATCGAGCTGTTAACCTTTTCTTTTATAAAAAAAATACATTGCGCTTCTTGCTGAATCAGCAACCCGATCATCTTGGCTACGACTTCTCCTGTTCAGTTTTTATATTCTTGATCTGCCCTAATTTTAAGAACGGCTGACTGTTAGGACCGAGAACTCTCCGTCACCGACCTATTTGGCTAATCGCTCATATTTTGCTCAAGGATACCCTTTGGTGATATATATTTAAAAATCATATTTAAAAGTTCCAGCGATTTTTTATTTTTCAGAAATTCACGAAAAATTGAAAACGCGGTCAAAGTGCGGTTTTCCTTCCGATCAAACGCCCGAAATATGGTGCACGGACGAAGCTACGGCAAACTCGTGAAATAGCTTCAATTACCGCCAAACTTTACACAAAGACGGAAAAACTACTAACAAGCATCCCTAACTTGTAAAAAATCCGAAATTTGTTGAAATTGTGATTTTGCGAGCCATTTTATCAACCTCCTTGACGAGCGATTAAAATGGCGGCAAAATATAGGTCATGTTCAACAGCATACAAATACCCCTGGTACCTCATTCTTCGATAATTTTACTGTACAGCCCTAAAATATCATTATTAAACATTCACCATGCCAAGTTTCAGGGTCGAACTCGAAAAGCTTCCCGCTGAGAAAAGAAAAAATATCTGCGATACGATCAGCTCAAATGACAGAAGATTTATTGGCGAATTTGAGGCTACTCACCTCCAACTTGCCGATAAAATTCGAAAATTAATTTTATTTCCGTCGATTTATGTTTTTGACCTCAAGAAATATCCACTGGTATGTCAAAAAACACATTCAGAAGTTTTAGAAGCCATTAAAAGTCAAATTTGAGCTGAAACTGTCCTGCCATGTCTGATCTTATCGTCGCAGTTTTAAACACCTAATGTAAACAAACGCTTTGACATGTCAAACGTGAGAGACTATTTCCCAAAACCTTTTTAAACATTTCACAACAACATTAAAGTCATTTTAAGATCGTTAGAAAAATAGCGGTATGGTGTTCTAGATTAACAATTCAAAGGACTGTTTTATCCAGCTGAAAATATTTGAGATTTCAGTACGCCGGCACCATCTTCACGCATTATCGTTGCTTGAGAGGTCAAGATGTCGAGAGGTTAATTTGGTGAAGTAAACTGTCATATACTGGAAGAAAACAACATCGAACTTTGGCGATAACAAGTGTTAGTGTTTATACAGTGTAATAGCAAGTTCAAAACAAATTTCGCCTAAATAATTTGCGAACAAGAAGCGAAACTGTCCGACCCCAAGCACAAAATGCATTGAAAATAGTCTCAAGAGTACTCAAGAAATAGTCTTAAGAAACATACCATAACTGGGCACACATCCATCTCAGTGCCACATCATTATTGTTTACACGATCTCAAGCTTTCTGTTATTGGAATTTAGGGCCATTTAGTCGATTTTCCATACATTTTGCATAGCCATACACAACACTATCGGTATCAGCGTTGCGGATTGACATTCGAAACTCGAATGAAATGTCACGCAACCAGATGAGCAGTCATGTCACGTGGACACTTCCCTCGCGAATCTTTTTATAATATTTCGCAAGTCTTGAAGTAATGAAATATAATAGAGAGCTTTTTCATTAGTTGTATTCCTAAGCGATTGTTTCTCGTTCCTGAATGGCTTTTTGTATATATAGACTTCATCGCAGACAGTCTAAACAGCCGGTATAGACTATATCCCTTGGGGGACTCCCATATGAAAAGGGTGGGGATGTTCGTCGTCTCGCTTCGGGGGTGTAAATTTCGAATTCTTGGTCTTACTTAGGGTTTTCCTGGCAAAACGCCAATATTTTGGTAGGTCTCGTTTAGGGTTGCACACGAAAAAATATTAAAATATGTAAATCCTATTTTTAATACTTTGGTATCTTTTGGGGGTTAAAAAAAAGCTTAAGCCACGCTCAGATTAGTCTCCTTCAGGTGTTCTTTTTAAAATATCCGACGACCATCCCCGCTCTCTTCATGTGGAAGCCTCCGCGGGACTATACCAAGGGTTTTGTGTCAAATCCGGCTGCACCGCAGGCTATGGCTATAGTGCACTTTTTAAAATGAATTGCCTTTTCCTGACCTCCATCTCTTGATTATCCTCGTCGTAATCTATTTGCATGTGTAGATGATTTGTACTAAATTATAAGAAATTATTTTCAGGGGTTTTGTTAGTGGAAGAAATGCATCATGACAGCTATGCCAAAAGAAGTATGGGCTCTCAGAGCAGCCACGACGTCTTATGTAATAACCAGAAATGGTCAATTTTGCATTGGCTAAACGGCGCAGCGAAGACGCGGGGGCGGGGGGAGGAGTTGCTACCTTCATATGTCCCGCTGGATGTGTTCCAATTTTTCACTTTCTAGGTATGTGATGGGGTTCCAATTTTGGTCTTTTACTCTAATTTGGGGTTAATGAATGGAGGAAGATTATGCCGTCATATTTGTGTTCTGTTGCGCATCAACATCAAATTGTTTCGAAATGTGCGTAAATAGGACGTACCGGTATTTTAGTATTGTGGAGAGATGAGGTAGCAAATTTGAGCTTTTTGAGGTCTGAGACGGGGTATATGTAAAGCTAGTCAGCGAGCTTAGTTATACAGTGCCCGTACTTGTTGGCACAGCCTTTGTATGGAACGATTATTTCGATCCCATATCAGGGTTCTTGGAAATGTTTTAGCCCGTTTTACTACAGACATATCTAGCAGGTGATCAAAATGCCGTAAAATTCCGGTTACAAGCCTCCCCCCGATTATAGGCCCATGTACCTGGAAACAGAAAAAATACATCCGGTTGTTGTGTAAGCCCAGGGCTTATAACCGGAATTTTACGATAGTAGCGTTATTATATAGTGTACAAGTAGCTTTCATATTACATTAAAGAAGCGAAGCTGTCCGACCCAAATTATGAAAAGTGTCTGATATTTTTATGAGTTAGGTCTTAATGCAAACATTTTGTTTCTTTGTAACGCCACTGATCCTGCTGTATGTCGATCAGTCTGTTTCATATGAGAGTCCTTTCCCCCTCTTCACTCCCTGATCTGGGCGAGGGAAGAGGGAGACCTGAGATTCAGTTGTCTGGAAAAGACGTACACCATCAGCGCCTAGGGACCATTACATTTCCCGCACTGCGCTGGTGTCTAAAACCCCATACCTGTTCTTTTACGCAGACACTCTTTTCAAAACGTGTGACAAGCGGAAGGAACGTCTGCACAG
This sequence comes from Meandrina meandrites, assembly GCA_963693305.1. Taxonomy (NCBI): domain Eukaryota; kingdom Metazoa; phylum Cnidaria; class Anthozoa; order Scleractinia; family Meandrinidae; genus Meandrina; species Meandrina meandrites. Next base: position 13,270,155 of record OY855909.1, read on the forward strand.
GAGGCTGAACCCTTAGCTTCCTCGTCTGAAAAGCTCAAATTTGCTACCCTATCTCAGGCTAAGTTAAATTGTAAACCCAATCTCAGACCGGAAGTGACGAGGGTGTCTTGTTTTTTTTACCACAATATTACAATATGACTATTTATGGCTATTTATGTAAACACATTTCAAAACAATCTGATTTTGATGTGCAACAAAAATATAATTTTGACATTCAACGACCCCAGGTTAGACTTAAAGACCAACATTGGAACCCCATCACATAGGGGCTGCTCGTAGTCTAACGGGATCCCATTCGACGGGACATATGAAGGTACGTAGCACCGCCCTTCGCTACCGCGTTAAGCCAATGCGTGATCAATGCGTGATCAATTTTTGCTTTAATATCACATAAAATGTAATTTGTGTTGATCTGAATTAACATTAATTAATATTTTGCCGACACGTAACAGAAAACTGGGGAGAGCGTAGTGCGTGAAGGCTCAAGGTTTGGGCCTGGCTGACCGACGCGCCCATGCCTCATAGCCGTGTCGTGTTTTTGATTGTGGAGTGAAGGCAAAATATGTCTTCACTGCTCTGAGAGCCCATCCTTCTTTTGGTTTAGCTGCCATGATATCTTTCTTCCACTAACAAAATCCCTAAAAGTAATTTCTTATAATTTAGCAGAAATCATCTTCGCAAAGGCATAGTTTTGCATCTGGAAAGGTATTTACCGGCTCTGACTAAAAGCAGCTTTATTTTAGTTCCTAAACCCTCATCATTTCTTATTCAACTCATAAAGTACCCCAGCTTCAGTTTGTACAGCCCTTGTGCGGTCTGTGCGCAGCCGGCTTTCCAGCTGATCAGGGCAAAGACAAGGCTTGTTTTGAATAGCGCACTGTCCTAACAGTCAGCCGTTCTTAAATAGTTCTTACCGCACAAATAATCGAAACAAACGGACGTGATACTGTCTGATTCATGAAATTTTAGTTAGGAATACAAAGATCTACGATCTTTATATTTGTCGCTTATAATGCGCAATGCAGAATAGACCAAAATAACCGCAGCCATTTCATATTCTTGGGCTACACTGTGGGGAGTAGCCTGATACCTTCGCCTTTGGCTAATGAAACCCCGCTTGACACCGAGGGGTGACACTAGGGATAATGTATACGTACTGAAATGCTTCAGTCAGTTTGTTGAGAGTTTTCGGCAATGTCAAGGAAAGCTTCATTTTGGAATCGTTTTCTTTTATGTTTCAAATTTCTTTTATGTTTTAAATTTCCTTCGCTGAGATTTCAGCTGTAAGTCTTATTGTTGGTTGGAAATTGTTGCCTTGTTTGTCAGTCAACGTCCCATAGGCCGAAAACATCATCGATAAAACGTTTCCGTATTGTTGACTATTTTGCTTTGGCTCGACATTCTTGATTCGATAATGGTAAAGTAATACCTTCTTCATTCCCATGGCTGTTTCCTGGACTTAGGGATAATTTCCCCCATAGTGAATTGAAACAAGTTTTCTTCCTTTAAAAATAGTCTGAGCATTTATTTGAGATAATGGGATAAAATGGGAGGGTTGTTATTGTAGAAGTGCTCGTATGCCCTGAATACTGTTGTGATACCCTCCCTTGTGTACTGATGGTATGAAAAAGTAGTAACATCCATGCATAGACACCAAAATGGGTGGTTGGTGGGTGCACAGTTAAATTGTAAATTGGTGAATTTCAGTTGTATTTTCTCTTGAAGTTGATCTTCCCTTATTGGTACTCCCAAAGGAAAGAATGAGTCTCTTGATAAAACACGTTACCTTTACGGAGGGCTTCTGAGAGTATGGAAAAGAAGAGAGGGACCGACGCTTCATCTACTCGCACTTCCACTGAAATGGTCACTTCAAGTCGCTTTGAGTGTCAGCAAATTTCCTCAATTCTCGGTAGGAATCAGGGTGGTAAAGGGGTTACCCGTGGCGCGCAATTTGAGCAAAAACGATACGCGTGAGACGCGATAAATCAACTAAAATCTGGTCGTGATCCGTGAATATTGTCAGTCCAGTATGATGCGGGATCTGCTTATTTTGAGGACCGTTAATCGTAGTTCCAGCTAAAATAATTACTCGTAAATGAATTAACGGTAATAAAACCAAAATGGACAAGTCTTGCTACTAAGGCACTGACTAGGCTATTGCTTTAAAATGCCACGCGAATTTCCTAATCAGTTAAAGCTCATTTTCGTGAAATGGTCTAAATATATTATGCGTGATTGGTGACTTGAAGGAAAATAGGCGCGTGATTCGTTATTGGGACCCACTCCCCTTCCCTCTTTACGCCACCAAATAACTGAAAGGTCCTGAAATCATTCAAACTATGTCTCACCATCTACAGTCAACTCTCGCCTTGCGGACACCACACTATTGTTACAAACGATTTCGTGTGAACTCGTATCTTAATATGGTCACAAAATACGAAGTCATTGCTAAAAACACATCCAAGATTTGTACTTATCTGTTCGATGAGTGTCTTTAAAACTCTGAGTGACGAGGAACTTGATCTGGAAAGTTGATAGTTCATAACATGTCATAACATTAAATTTGGCCAAAAATGGAATATCTTGCAGATTTTAACAAGCACGAAAAGCTGTAAATCAAAACTAAAATCACTTTACCGTCATTGAAAGCGATCGTCCTTCTTCTTTTTGTTTTCCCATTGAAAATCAACCAAATTTATGTGATCTCTCTATCGCGTACACCAGGCTCTAACATAGACCAACACGTAATAGGCCAACGTGATCATATGACATGTTAATGATTAAACGTCATGCAACGTGATTGCAACACTGTCAAATCCTGTTAAGTTATCAACGATTGCGTGACTAGCCAGTACTGTCCGGTCATGAATCCGAATGTCTTCAAATACTATTTGAAATAAACCATAAAATCTCATAATAGCAAAAAAGCTCTAAAATTCCCTGTGAAAGTGCACTTTATAATTTGTATTGTCACCTAGGACAGCCTGATCCCTGATTCCATGAAAAACGCTGCTGATCCCGATCCCACGTGCTGTGATCCCTGATCCCACCCCTTTACAGGCCTTTGATCCCTGATCCCATATACCTCGTTACGACCCTGATATTCGTGATTTCACCACTTTATTGACTTTATTTTACGTGATTTTGAAACGTGAGACCTCAAATGTGACCTCAGTATAATTATCTTAACGTCAAACACTCTTTGTAGAGTAAGAACAGGATAAAAGAGTATGTTTCTTTCTTATTTTCGTAATTTCTTAATCAATTTTGATTTCTTCAAACACTATTTGTAGCGAAAGAACAGGATAAAAGAGTACTTATTTTCGTGATTCGCGAGAAATTAATCAACCTTTACTATCCACTCGTATTGACTTCCAGTATGTCGTCACAAGTGTTTACAGTCGTGCCAAGCGAAGCGTACCTCCCTCGAGTATATTAATGAATGCATTCATCTTATTTAAAAATAGAGGCGCCGATCAATGCTCGAATCAGAGTTTGGAATCTGATGACAGCCGCCCGATTTCAATTAAAGAGAAGGCGAGAAATTGAATTTGTCTTAGCATCTTTTGCATCTAATAAGCGTGAACACGTACGTCCTAAAACAAAAATGTTCAAGTTTCAAGTGATTTCAGACAGCGTTTTGAAGAGCGAATGTGACGATAAGTTGAAAAGTTGAGCGAGGTTCGATGTTCAAAGCGTCCGTTCGCATCTTCGCAAGAATGAATATAAAGTTAAGCGAGATTTCGCGTTGAAAGCGCCGGTTCGAATGTTCAAAAGTCTGAATGAAAAGTTGAGCGAGGTTCGATGTTCAAAGCATCGGTTAGAATGCTCAGAAGTTAAGCGAGGTTTCATGTTAAAGGTGTCGGTTCGAATATTCACAAGTTTGAATAAAACGTTGAGCCAGGCTCGATGTTCAAAACATCGATTCGAACACCGATGGCTATCAGGGTTTCGACAACACACTGACCACCTACTGACCTGGCCACTAACTGATCCCCTAAATATCATTAGTAGAATTCTACTAGTACACTAATGCCAATGCTGCAATGTGATTGGCTGAGCTATTGAACACTATCAGCCATTAGTGTGCAGTTGCCGAAGGTCGTCCACAAAATGCGACTTTTCTATCGTTTTTCCGAAGTTTTGGAAGGAAGTTTAGATGTAAATGGATAAAAAAATTCCCGAGAAGACTAAAAGAAGGACATTAGCGGTTTCTTGACTTTAAAAACTTGAAATTATTGAAAAACGTGTGCACGCGCGTAAACAACTGCAAATTTACCAAGGACAATTCAATGCGTGCGATTTTGTTAAAGCGTTTTATAGTTCGATAATGCGTAGAAAAATAATTAGAAGCCATTATTTGCGTTTATTTCAGTTAGAATTCTACTAAAACAATTAGATTATTCGCTCTCAATTTCTATGAGGTGATAGTTGATTCGGCCTGCGGCCTCATCAACTATCACCTCATAGAAATCTCGAGCTCATAATTTAATTGTTAATTAGAAAAAAGACAATTAAAATGCCCATTACTATCCGGAAAAGGAACCAAAACAAATCTTTATACTTCTTTGTGGCTTCCGCGCGCAAACACAGTGAAGGAACGATTTTTCACGACACAATCATCTTGCTCTCGCAGAACAATGAAAATGCGCTTTGTGTCCAGTGTTACAAGTTCACCTTCGACAAAACAAAACCTTCCTCACAGAAAATAGAAAACCAAATGCAAAACCATTGCATTGAATGTTTGTAAGTGAAAACTTGTGCGTAGTTGTGTGACTTTCGCTGAAACACTGAATGGAGAAACAATAGTGCGCTGAGTTATTAAAGCAAAGGAAAAACAATAGGGTGCTGAGTTCATTGTTTAGTTGACCGCCCCCATCATGATAACGAGCATTGCGCAGCGTTCATAACAATCAATGAAATAAGCTCTTTCTACGCGTCTATGAATAATAACAAGCGTTATGGCAGACCTATGTATTTTCTTCAACTGTAAATAAATGTCCCGAGAACAATAGCTGTTCTACGCTATATATACAGTGATAAGTATACATAGCTTTGTATGTGAAGTGGCGAGGAGACCTCCTGAGACTGTGAGGCGTGTAAGTGGGAAGTCGCGTCTTAAAGCGGCAGTATCACGAGAGGTCTAAGTTTTTTGTGCAAATTATGATTATAAAGTTGTACTCGCTGATCAACAAAATAACCCTTGAACAACAAAATTGGCACACATTCAATCTCTAAGATGTACGCAAACCATAGTCGATGTTTGTTAGCGATTTTCCACCAATAACACTGTCAAATTTGAAAAACGTCGGCCCGACGTTTTCAATTTTAGACCACTTCTGCCTACCCCTCCGTAGCCATAAGGTTTTAAACAACTTTCATGACCAGTACAGTGCGTTTTACCATGGCCGGGAAACTAAAAGTGGATTTTATATTAATACCAACACCTTCATCACGTAATTTACTTTTGCAAAAATGTGACCAAAAGGGGGGCTTTAACTCGACCAATTCAGTATTTAAAGTTAACAACAGGAATTGCGTTTTCGTGCGTCTTCCTTTGGCCAGGTCTTTAATTTATAAGCCCTTCTGGAAATAAGTTCCCAATTCCAATGAGCAAAAACATTTCAAATTTGGTAGTCATAGGAATTTTTTGAATCCAGTTATTTTCAAATTGGACAAAAAGGTATTTCTGTTACCTATTAATTATATTATATTATATAGCATTCAAAAATAAATGAACATGGTAAGTTTTTGACCACAGATTGGAGAAAAATGAAACTACGCAGCATTTTGTTTGACCGATGGAAAGTGTCCACATTTTTCTCAAATTGATAGTTTTTTCAAAAAGTATTCAATTTTTTTTAAAATTTGGAAAATTGTCAAATATTAATAAAAATGCATTTGTTGACAATATTGGATTAACTGAGAGCTATAAAATTAAAACCCAAACAGATTTTATACCCACGACCCCCCCCCCCCCCCCCCCCCCCCCCCTCACACACACACAGAGAAAAACAAAAAGAACCTTTTAAACCAACATATAATTACAAGCCCAGGGCTTAACATTCGAAATTTACGGGGATCCAGGCTATTCACAAATCAACAAGAAGCGTGAATGACAATCAATCAAACAACACAACAACAGAAGACCGGTACGGCAATGGACATGGAGGCAAGTCCCTTCCCGTCTGAAAATAAAGCGGGTCAAAATCACAGCGACCACGCTGCTGCATATGGAAAAAGATAAGCCGGCAACAAAATACCGGAAATCCCCGCCAAAAAAATCACTGATGGCGCAAAATTCGTGCGTTCAAACAAAATATTGAAGCGAATATCTTAAATTTACAGTAACTAAATGGCATTGTATCTAAAGTTTCGCCAGACTGAATTTAACTATTAAAAATTTCTGCAAATGATCACGTAAACAACTTTCTATTTCGTTTTCATCGAAGACCTTTACATCGTTTGCAATGCATTTGCTAAAACCCTTTGCTTGCTATCTTAGTTTTTCGAGAAAGTCAGCCGTTGGAAATTTAAATTCTGACAACAAACACTTGATTTTCGTTTTTAACTTAAGAATAGTGGAAAGTTAAGAATAGTAGAAAGCTTTCCAAGAATGCTTTCCTGTCCGTGACCACCAGGGACTTACAGCCGATTACAGTGTAGTGTGTAGTACCGTTTTTTTTACTCGGGCTAGGAGGGCCCGATGTATAATTTGCTAGCTTTCGTCGCCAAAAGGGGGTCATGGTCCCAGGCGTTCCTTGCGTGGACCACGAAAACTGGGAATGAGAGTAGAAACTTCAGGAGCCAATAAGATCACGAATAATGCAATCGATTTACCATTGTGATCAATCAATTAAATTTCGATGGACCTCGAGTTGGTTAATCGGCAGTCGCCTTTTCCTCGAGTTGGGACCGATCTCCACCGATTTTCCTTTTGAGCACGGAAAATGTTTACCTCTACGGGGCTTAAACTGTAAAGGAGAAACACCAATCAATTTCCAGGTGGCTCTAATGTGGAAGATTGTGAATTACAGAGCGTTTAAAATCTCGCTGGCGAAGGGTTTCTGACGTCAACGCTAAGGCGGATCCAGAATTTCACAAAAGGAGGTTCGATATTAGGACCGTCGAAGACGGCCCCCTGTAGGGGGATCTTGGGACATCCTCCCCCGGAAATTTTTGATATTCAAGTCCTCGAAAATGCGATTTCCGGCATTTTGAGGCCAAGTCAGTGCGGTTTGAGGTATCGTTTTTTTCAGCCAAAATGCCACTCTTTTGCATCAAAATATTGCAAAACCACGCTAAACAATCAAAATTATGTATTCGTATTCAAAGTTGCATTTGCAAAACTATTGGTAGATATACTGCATTTTAGCTTGTTTTCACTTTTGTGTTTTATCAAACACGGGATCAGCAAGAAGCATTTTTTGGGGGTATTTTTCCGCAAAAAGTTGAACAACGGTATCATAGTGAACAGGATTTTCGTAATGAATGTTCATCAGTGCCAAGCCTCAGGAGGACAAAACGACTAAATTTGCTAAAACCACTTGTGTTGATTTTAAAATAATTATTATAGCTATTTAGTTTCTATACGGTTAATGTTTCAGTGAGCTGGTAGAAAAGTAGCTATTCTTTCGTTCCAGCCAACCCTTGTTCCGAAGCCAGCCAGCTGACTGGTATATTCAGCCAGCAAGCCAGCCAGCCAACTTCCAGCTGACTTATTTTCCCAGCCAGTTAACCAGCCAGCTTCCAACTGAATATTTTTCCCGGCCAGTCACTTAGCTGACCCGTATATTCACCCATTCAGCCAGCTAACCAGCCAGCTTTCCAGATAGCCACTGGCAGGCTGTACATAAGCTTACTTTATTATTCTTTTTTTCTGCTTGAAACATAATGCTTTGGTAAATGTTAAAACTAAGTGTGGAACAGTAGCGATTTGAAAGTTTGAAAAATTACGATTTGTATGTGCTGTTTCTCCTGATTTACTGAGGCCGAGGATCACGCTGCCTAATTGACACGCGCAAAAAATGTTCCTTGCAGACAAAAGTAAATTACTCCCGGCTATGTAGAGTGCCAGGGCTTCGTAGCCTGCGAGCAGGCTCCCAAAGAAATCGGCGAGCGAAGCGAGCCGAGAAGGGTCTGAGTGAGAATTAAAATCGGGGGAGGCTGCAGACAAAGGTGTTATGCCGCCGTTCCTTAGCACCCGCCGGGCACCAGATTCTGGTGCAACCTCTGATTGGTCAGATTACTGATCGTTGTCGGGTCTTATTGACATATTGATTTTGCCGACGCCATGAGACGCGATACGATCAAAATTTGCATTTCGGCTCAGCAGTAAACCTATGGCGCGATTATTGTCTGGCTATCTCGACTTCGTACGAAATTAATTTTCTGTAAAGTTCTGCAAACTGTTCGGTTTCATCCGCTTGGCAAACGAAGAAAGCTTGAAACTGAATTTAAGAAAAGCCTTTTCTACATAGAAAGTTGAATTTTCACTAAATTTGTGCAGGCAAAAAATATATTTATCGCCAATTTCATGATCGCTTTGGATGAATGATGGACGGTCGAATAATGCTTTGCAAACGCCGGGTCTACACACTACATTAAAATCACCTGTAAACATAATAAATTTAGCTGTGTATTTCAATACGTATTCGAAAGTCGTTACTCAATATATACAGATGTGTTTTCTTTCCAAACGAGCTTTTTTGATAGAGAAATTGAAATATTGGTTCATACTTGCTTGCGTCTGGGTTCAGAATAAACACAGCTTCGATGGTTTCACTTGCGCTCTCAGACGTTTGCCCGCGGAAAACAGTGTCGCTTTCACCTTCCAGAACCTGTTATCTTCCTGGGAAAAAAAAAAGACATGATTGGCTTTTTTGTTTCGCATTTTTGTTGAATTCAAAGAGAAATTTACAAACCTACCAGCTTTCTGAGCGTCCACATTCACTCAGTGTTGAAGGCAGAAAATCTGTCATATCCCCAACTGGAATGCAGTTTCCTATTGGACGAAAACGTATCACGTGACCCCGTCACCAAGAACTACCAAAGGCGAACAAAGCTGGGGCGGACCATTAGATTTTTAATGGAGTGTTTGCATAAATTTTAGCTGCTCGATTTTTTGTATTCACCTAGCGGTGCAGGATATTTTTTTTGCTCTGCACATCCTTGCACGATACTTTTTGGTTGAAAATTTTTAATGCAAGTTAACCACTGATAGTGCTAAAAGACCTTTCAAGGCACTTTAAAAACAGTATGACCACTGAAATTCACCCCAAACCTTGTTAACATGTAATTTCTAAAAATCTTTCGCTACAAGCTCTTCCATTAATATCGACGAACAAAAAAAAAATAACGCCATAAAAGGTGCAAAGCAGGTTGAAGAACTGTTTGGATACATTATACAATCAAAACTGCAAGCTGAACTCGCAGTGCCAAGACTCGCACTTGTGATACCCCAGGGAAATGGCACGTGATACTGAAAAAAAATTTCTACATCATTAATTTAAATGCTCAACCCACCCTTACTCGACGTGAACGTTAGAAGCTTCGGTGAAAAGATGTTAGGTTCGCCGTGCCGTCCGCTTTCTTCCATTTTTGAAGATGTTACACAAACAACAAGTTTGCAGAGAACTTTATTCTTCAGGTATGTCACTGACTTCAGTCTCTCCCTTTTCCGCCAAACAAAGCTGATATTATGTCTTCAAGTCGTTTTGCGTTTTAATTTCTGTATTAGACGGTTTTTGCGGCAAATAAAATTCACGAAACTCGTTAATTAACATTTGTAGCTTAATTTGTTTGCTCTCATTCGCTTCAAGACCTATTTCTTTGTTGTGGGACCTCTTTTCGCTAGAAATAGACAGAAAAGTTTTGTGTTAATTCGGAAAATGTGTTATTTTCGACTCGTATGAAGTGGCAGTATTGGAAAACGAGGATAAAGCAAAAACTGTGGCAGGGAAATGAGCGCAATTTGCACAAACCCCTACGCTCGAATATTCGAGTACGCTTGGCTGGCTAACGTAAACATACTGTATTTTGCATATGTTGCATACATAATTTATTATTTCTCGGAAATTGAGCGCCGAGTTCCACGAAAGCTCAGAATTGTTTACTTTACCTTCCCAGATTTAAAAAGTATTTTCCATGTATGCTATTTAATTTTTGCCACGCTACGAGATTTACTCAGTTATTATAATTAGCTGTCAGCAGTTTTGGTAAAAAAACAAAAAAACAAAAAAACAAAAAAATGAAGAATATCGCAATAACTGAAGCGGTGTCAGAGAACAAACTCTGCATGGTTTAGTCTCACTGCACTGAAATTGGACAATTAGCTGTTGGAGAGAAGATATAAAAGCTCTTTGAGATATCGATAACCGACAGAATTGTTATGAAGACAAATACATCGAAATGCTGGGTCTCTTTGAAACACATATATGCAGTATGGAGGTCTTTGCCCGAAGTCCGGCGGAATTAAATGTTTTAATTTTGATACATGTCTTACTTTTGGCTTGTACTGGAGACATGCTTGCCGAACAACATAGCAAAACAGAGGTATGATGCCTTATCCATTCTCTTCAGAAGTTAATTGCTGTTTCACAAATTACTTGTTTGATGTCGAAACGAGAACCGAAACGAGCACAGTGTGCTCATTCCCAGAGCCCGCGTCTCGGTAGACCAGCGTTCCCGTTCTGCCGGATGTGTACGATTGTACACACGGTACACACTACATTTGGCCGCCAACATACAGTCATCCAGTAAAAAAAAATGCTAATCGCAAGTAAACAGCAGTAAAAAAAATGTTAGCCGAGTAGTAAAGTCAGAGTCTATCAAATACCACTTTGGATTGGCGGGGGGTGTTAGCATAATTATATCAACCAACCAGCAACCAATAAACCCCACTCCTTTGTCGCGGGGTTCTTTGTTTGCTAGGGGGTTTAACACACGCGCTAACCCCTTCGCCAACAAAGTAGTATTTGATAGACTCCAACTTTACTACTCACAAGAGAGGGTCAATTGAAAACAAGCGCAACCTAGGTTATATCAGAAAAATGGTGCGCGGAAAAAATAACTGCGGGTGGTTAATGTTAAGTCGGAAAGAAAACTGCGGAAAGAGGTGTGTCGGGGAGTTATGCGCGCAGCACAACTATCAACTAAAGACAGTAAAAAAAGGCCAGTCCCATGTCGCAGTTGCGGGGCAGGGGTAGTGTGTGACTATCGTCCGTGTCTGGCATGCGGAGGAAGTAACCTAAAGCACTGGCTAATCCGCAAACATAGAAAAGCGAAGAAAAACTTCGAGCGGGTCTTGGTGGCACAAGCAATTAGAGAAGTGACACCTCGCATTATATAAAAAAGGTTTTCTCAATTAGAGAATAAATACCTTAGATTATATAATTAATTTTCAAAAATATTTTTTCTATTATATACAATGGAGACATCGACTTTGAAGCTTTGGAAGAAGAACTTGCGAAAATAGACCCAGCAGAGTTGCGCTATTTATTGCAGTTACTTCCTGAAAACGTGCCTGCGGTTCAAAAGATTATTCAGAATGTGCTAGATGAACCAATTTCAGAAGAAACACAGAAGCGTTTACAACCCCCTTTACGTCCTAAACCTTTCCAACCAATAGCACCACCCCAAAGAAGGAACAGAGGGCAAGAACTTCTGAGACGATTTGATCCCTTTCCACCCCAGAACATCAGAAATGTGACAGACTACTTGAATGAGATTCTGAATCTGTACGATGTCGCAAGATTTGAGGGTGAAGAGAGCAAGGGTCGGCGTTTTATTCGATGGCATATGTCACTATGGCGGACGGCCACGTTTCAGTAGCCGCTCCACGTTGACGCTAAATTTGCCGTTTTAAATGGCGCTGAAGGAGACTTTGGAGCAGGTAAAAAACCTTTTAAAACAGGAGCTATCTCCTGTAAATGCAAAATTGGACGAACTTACGAGTAAACTAAGTGAAATAGACACCACAGTTAAGTTCTTGTCTGGAAAGTATGATGCACTATTGAACCAGTTAAAGGACATCAACAAGAAGGTTACTAGTCATACATCGGACATTGCAAACGTTAAAGAGGACTTAAAAATCACAGAGAAGCTCGCTCGCGGTACTTCTTTTGAAGTTGAAGAAATTGCTCAATACCTGAGGCGAGACTGCTTAGAGATAACAGAGTTGCGGCAAACGAGGAGTGCTCGGCAGAAGCCATTACCAAATCAATTGGCGATGTGATAGGAGTGCCACTACAAGATAATGACATCTCAATAGCCCATCCAATTCCCACCTACAAGGCTGGAGCACCACCGAAGCTCATCGTAAAATTCACCCGCCGAAGCGTTAGAAACAAGTTCTACGCAAACAGAAGGAAATTGTCAAGGAAGAAGGCCAAAGACCTGCCGAATCTTAATTTGTCATCCGAAGCAGATGTGTTCGTTTCTGAATCACTAACACCATTTAAGAAAAAGCTCTTTGGGGATGTCAATAAAGTGAAAAATAATCTAAAGTGGAAGTACATCTGGACTTATAACGGTAGGATCTTTATTAGACAGGATGAGAATAAGCCATCCTTCTCATTTGACAGTACAGAAGATCTAGACAAGTTTAAATCGGAACAAGCAAGTCGCAATCGTCGCTAAAAATGTAGAAATGTTCAGCGAGAGGTTATATAGAGTAGAGCACACTAAAAAACATGGAAATAACTACCCTTAATGCTAGACTTATTTATCTCAACGATCTCTAATATTATCGATACATATCTGTGAGTATAAACCATAATGTGCTCTCTGAATTTCCTTTCTACAATTTGGATCCCCAAGAATTTATTAGGATAACTGGAGGGTGGGTACACCATTCATATCACTCTCTAATTGAATCGAAAGATCTATTTCGAGATATTGTTATCAGTCCTGAAAAAGAGCACGAATTACATGAAAATCCATACAACAGCTATATTCAATCAAACTATCATACCATTAAACAAACTGGAAATTATTTTTATCAGGCGAATAGGCATCGTGGTTTTTCTATGATGCACTTTAATATGCGTAGCTTACCTAAAAATCTGACATCGCTCAATGACCTTATATTGACTGTTAAAGAAACTCCAGAAATTATAGCTATATCGGAAACAAAACTACAAAATGAAAACATCTATAACATTAGCATACCGGGATATGTGTTTTTGAATAATAACTCACCAACTAGAGCAGGAGGTGTTGGCCTTTATATTTCTCAAGAATTGAACTTCATTAGGAGGCGAGATCTGGAAATAACTAGTGACGGAATAGAATCATGCTGGGTCGAAATTATGCGGCAAAAAGAAAAGAATATAGTAATTGGTTCTATTTATAGACACCCAGCGAATGAATGTGCCACATTACATAATGCACTTAAAGAACAATTATCTAACCTAAACAATAAAGACAAAGAAGTCTTTGTTTTGGGTGACATAAACATAAACCTATTTAATTACAGTAGAGATAACCAAACATCGGATTATCTTGACATGCTTCTTGACTTGGGCTACATGCCATTGATTACTAAAGCCACGCGTATAACCGACCATACCGCAACGTTGATTGATCACATCTACACAAATGTGCCACAAAAAATAACAAAAGCGGGATTATGTTTAGCTGATATAACGGATCACCTACCTGTCTTTTGTACAGTGAGAAACCGGCTCCCTGTACACCATGAAACAAAAAATTTCCGGGATTTTTCCCATTTTGATCAACATCTATTTTTAAGTGACCTTGAAGACATAGATTTTAACCAAATAGTCGGCGAAGATGTTAATGAAAGTATGAATAATGTCATCAGTGTTCTGCAATCCCTATCTGACAAGCATGCACCAGTAAAAAAACTATCAAGCAAAACGATGAAACAGTCAGCGAAACCTTGGCTATCAAATGCTATTCTTAACTCTATAAAACGAAGGCAACAGCTGTTTAAGACTCACTTCCTTAGTAAAGATTTCAATAAAGTACAATTCTATAAAACATATAACAATAAATTAAACCGAGTTAAGGATGCAGCCAAAAAAAGGTATTTTCAAGAACAATTTAAATTAAATGGCGAAAATCTAAAAACAACCTGGAAATTGATCGGAATGATAGTAAACAATAAAAGAAATTGTGGACAACCTCGAATCTCAAAATTAATTCATAAAAATAGATGTTATACCGAAAAGGCTGATATTGCACATCAACTAAACACACATTTCACAAATGTCGGTCATGAACCTGCAGCAAAACTCCCAACGAATAACGAAAATGCTAACCAGTACATTAAACGATCATTCCGAGATAGTTTTACCTTCCGTGGTATTCTTGTGCATGAAGTCCACGATTTAATAATGGGAATAAACCTTAACAAGTCAACAATCGGAATTCCGAAAAAATGTATTAAACTCGCTTCTGACCACATAAGTGAATGCCTAACATTCATTTTTAATCAATCTTTACAACAAGGAATCGTACCTGATAGTCTGAAAATCTCCAAGATTACGCCACTAGACAAAGGAGGCGACATTACAGATCCTGCAAATTATCGTCCTATATCAACATTATCAACTTTTACACAAATATTTGAAAAATGTATCTATAACCAGCTTATCAACTACATCGAAAAACAAAATTATTTTTGAATTCCAATTTGGGTTTAGAAAAGGACATTCAACTGCGCAAGCTATAACCGAAATCACAAATACGCTTAGGAAAGCGATTGACAATAATCTATACACATGTGGTGTCTTCCTAGACTTTTCGAAAGCCTTTGATACTGTAAACCATTTGATTTTGTTGAACAAATTGGAAGCTTATGGAATAAGAGGAATTCCTCTAAGCTGGTTTCAGAGCTATCTCTCAAACCGAAAACAGTATGTTGCATTGGGCGAGGTTGAATCTCCTAAGCAGACAATGCTATGTGGCATTCCACAAGGGAGCACTTTAGGACCTCTTTTGTTTTTAATATACATAAATGATTTGCCAAACTGCTCAGAAAAACTATGCTTTAAAATCTTTGCAGATGATACCAATGTGTTCGCTTCTGCAAAGGATTTAAAAACACTTGAACACTTAATGAACTCTCAACTAGTCAAAGTTAAAAAATGGTGCGATATCAACAAATTGTCAATCAATTTGGGCAAAACAAACTTCATGATAATTAAATCGTTAAGGAAAAAAGATGTGGAAATAAATCTCAACATAGGCAACAGTGATGGCTCCTTCCATTTGCTCGAACGAAAAAAAATGTATAAAATATCTAGGAGTCATGATTGACGAATCTCTAACTTGGAAATATCATATCGCATATATCTGTTCACGTATATCTCGAAATACCGGAATTATATCGAAATTAAGGCATTATCTTTCTATACAGCAATTAAAACAACTTTACTATAATCTAATTTATCCTTACATATCATATAGCATTTTAGCATGGGGAAGTGTATATAAGACACATATTAAAAAAATACAAGTTAAGCAAAACCATATAATAAGATTAATGTTCTACTCTAAAACGTTTGGCAAGGAAACTGAAAGTGCCAAACCTTTGTTAAATCTACTAGACGTTCTGACAGTAGACAACATTTATCGTCTCGAAATATTGAAATTCGCACATTTATGGCATAATGGCCTTCTCCCTAGAGTATTTGACGATATATTTAAATATGCTAGAAATATGCATGGATACAACACAAGATATACAGCCAAACAGAATTTTTATAAGCATAGAGTAAACACTACTGTAGGAAAGCAATCCGTCACTTTCATGGCAATTGATATTTGGAAAGACCCTCCATCTTATTTTAAAGACTTAAGTGTATTAGCATTTCCCAAGAAAATAAAACGTTACCTCCTGTCAGAACAAAAACTAAACTGACTCTCTACCAGACTAAGTTTGTCGATTTTCGCAA
Organism: Meandrina meandrites; assembly: GCA_963693305.1. Lineage (NCBI taxonomy): Eukaryota > Metazoa > Cnidaria > Anthozoa > Scleractinia > Meandrinidae > Meandrina > Meandrina meandrites. The sequence continues at coordinate 13,286,078 of OY855909.1, forward strand.
GTTTTTCTCTCTATTATAACTTATTAATTACCTGTTTTCTTTTTTTTACTATCGATAACATCAACTGTATGGGGAGCTAACTTGAAAACCTACCGGTTCATTTAGCTCCCCAGCTCAATACTTAACTAACTACGAATTCCTGTAACACCTTATCTCTACTTTACTAAGAATACGAACAAAACTGTAAACTTCATTATCAGCTGAATAAAAATTATTATTATTATTATTATTATTATTATTATTATTATTATTATTATCAAAGATCTTAATGAAGACCTCACACCAAAATTTATGGAAAAAATCAGAGAGAACGTGCGGACATCATTTTACGCCAGGCATGCTTACTCTTATAAGTTGCGTCACATTGAAGACGGAACGGTCATTATCTACTACAATAAACAAGGCTCCCCTTGGATGAACACACTTGAAGAAGCGGAGAAATGGTTGAATGAGAAGGAGACTAAACGCTTGGATTCAGACAATATCAATAGACCATCTACAAAGTGGAAGTTCGTAGGCTACTTCAACGCTGATGTGAAAGTTGTGCTTGACCGTCAACCGTTGTTGGGTACGGGTCCCTTACCAGACTGGCTGCGCAACGTTGCACACGCAGCGCGTGGACAAGCAATAGTGGCACTAGATACCTATCGAGATAACGTGTGTTTATGGCGTTGCATTGCTGTACACAAAGGGTCTAGGCCAGATCGAAGCACAAAAGTAGCCCGTGGTCTCGCCAAGAGTTTCTTCAAGCTCAAGACTATGCCGACCGACTGTCCAAAACCATCTCCTGACGAATTAGACAAGGTGGAAATGCACCTGAATAAGGGTGCCGCTTTAACTGATTGGCTCGGCATCAGGGTTTATGTGCCCGAGCAGGGTAAAGATGACGAAGCGGTATGGCATCTCACAAGAAACCCTGCGGCACAGTTGAAGAATATTATGACAATTGGTTTTTTTTTTTTTTTTGGGGGGGGGGGGGGGGGGGGCACGCGTTCTTAATAAAAGACATTGCAAAGTTGGCGAATACGTATACATGCACCCACTGCAACGCTAGATTTACAAAGGCTTGCAACCTTCAATGCCATGCCGAAAGGTGTGCCCAAGGGAAAACGGTAATCGATTGCCCAGGCGAAAAGGTCGTTATTTCCTAAACTGCGTACCGAAAATAACTTATTTATGCTCTAAACTCTGTAATGATGAAACACACAAGCAAATAGACAATAAATGAATTTATTGTATTGGAGGAATAGGTCGAGCAGTGCCATAATACGACCTGTACAAAACACAACTTACATAATACAGAAGAATAAATGGTAGCAAAATACAAAATGAGTCTAAACTGACTCTTACAAAAACTGAATTAATTAAATTCCAATGTGCAAAGGAACATAAAGACGTGAATCGACCTTATCGCGAACATAGCCGTCTTTAGCTGAATCTGATTTCCACCTTCCGTGAACTTTGAAAAGGCGATCAGGAACATTCAGATTTGCAGCGGAAGTAGCTCCTCCGGACCTGAAGCTGTGATTACTAAACTTAGAGGGGTCTAACCCAATAGCTAACAACTTCTCCTTAAGAATTTCTCCCGCTCTGCTAGCGGTGAGGGGCTTGGAAGACAAAACATTGCACTTCAAGTTCTTGTCGTACCGTAAGGATCTGAAAATGAAATTCTGAGAAAACAAAGGAATCCTTGCAGCTTCTAAGTACTTAATAAGGTAAGTATAAGGACAAGTACAATTACTAGTCTTAGCAATATAAACCCAGGAACCATCTCTGTACTTATCAGTCTTGCTGACTTCAACAAAAATCTTATGATAAAGATCTTCAGTAACGATGTTAGATCTCCTAATGCTTAAAAGCTCGGAAATGCGGAAAAAACCAGCATATGCAAGTAAACACATACAGACAAACCTGATATCAAGTAAATTACTACTCTCCCCATACTGCTGGAAAATTAAGCCAAGGATCTCTGGGGTAATGGGCTCCGCCTTCCTGACAGGTTTACGAGGAAGGCGACTGGAAGCCTCAACAATAGACTTGACAAGAAACTTGTCGCACGGATTGCAATTTTCAAAACCTGCTAACTTATGCACCCAGTTAATAGCATAAAAAACACTGTGAATTGTAGAGCTACCTAGTGAATTCTCAAGTAAATGATGCAAATACAAGGAAACTGTGATTGAAGTAGCTGGGAGAAAAGAAACCTCCCCAGTGCTATGCAAGCACCACGCTTTAAACTTACAAAACGATCTACAATAATTAATAACTGTGTTATCAGCTCGAGAATTGAAGGCAGAGAGCCAAAGCTTCTCACAAAGTGGAACGCCAAACGTCCGACTGGCAGCTGCTTTAACATCTGAAGCAAAAAATAGAGAAAATGAAATGACAAAAAATGACCAAACCAAAAATATAACTGAATAAATAAAAACACGCGGTGTCCAAGTGGTCCCAAAAACACAGCAAAATATCGCCACTAAGGGCCCAAGTGGTCCCTGCATAATGAAAAAGACCAAGTGGTCCACAAAAAGGGATCCAAGTGCATCCCACGATACTCGGATACCATGTGGTATGAGCGTAAACACTCAACAAACTGCAGAGGAAACCCTCAACAGATGTGAAAGGGGGGGGGGGGGGGGCGTTAACGTAAGGCCTCTCTAGGAAATCCTCAAGAACAGGACCCCTGAACGGAAATTTTGAGATCCAAAAAGGGCATTTTTATAATTACCCAAAACAAAAACATCACTACCCATGGGGATCTCGAGAAAATCAGAGAATATGGGGGACAAACCCTCGTCTGTAAAAATCAATGGCCAAAATGGAGCGGAAGGCCAAGCAGGAACAACAAGTGTAGCGCGACCGCCAAGGGCCACCATGTGATTGAGGACCCTGGGGATGAGAAAAATAGGTGGAACGAGCCAATTATTCTCTCCCGCCCAAGAAACAGAAAAGGCATCAACCGCCTCTGTTCCAGGGCACCAAAACCTGCTATTGAAACGGGGCAACTGAGTATTTTCATGATTCGCGAAGCGGTCCACGGAGTGAGGCCCCCATTTCTCCTCGGCCAAAAGGAAATAATCCCTGTTGACCCGCCAATCATCATAATCCACCACTCTACTAAAAAAATCAGCTCTATCATTAGCCGATCTCGGAATCCATTCAACTTCCAATGTGATACAATTGAGCAAGCACATACTAAAAATGCGCAAAGCTAAACGTTGCAAATCTTTCTTCATGCTTCCCACTTCAACAATTCTAGAAACGCTCTGATTATCAGTATACCACTTAATAGTGTGCCCTTTAACTAAAGGCAAAAAAGATTCTAGACCCAGGGAAATAGCCTTTAGTTCCCTATAAGAGGAGCTCTTCTGAGCCTCTTCAACACTCCACATCTTATGAGAGATGGTGTTATGAAATTCTAACATGTAACTGGCACAACCCGTAGAACTCGCATCGGAATAACATACACGGGTATAAAGAGACTGTACAGACAACAGGCGTCTACCGTTAAGGGAAGGAATATTGTCTTTCCAAAAACATAGTTCATTAAGAGTGGAACCCGATAGGGAAATTTTGCTATCCCATGTAGGACTTCTTAAAATATCGAAATGAGAATACCTTGTCATGATACGAGTAATATTACCAAAAACGAAACCCATTGAGATAATCTTACCAACAAACTGGGCCAATTTTCTAGCAGTGCTAGAAGGATACTGAGAACGAATTGAATCAATAACCTGTACCGCACTGAGAATTCTTTCTGAAGGGATGGAGATAGTATAAATAGACAAATCAATACAAAAACCCAACCAAACTAAGCAAGAAGTTGGCTGCCAAATTGATTTACTGTCATTGGGAAGGAAACCAGAAAGCTGAAGCGAAGTCTTAACAAATAATGAAGCAGCTACGCAGCGAGCGAAATCACGGGCAGAACCAAGCCCGTCATCAAGGTAAACTGTAATTCTCACAGCATGACTCCTCCAATATCTGACAAGAACACGAACAACCTTAGTAAAAATATACGGAGCTGAGGATAACCCAAAAGGGAGAACTGTAAACACAAAAAACTTCCTTACACCATTAACAATCCAAGAAAGCCCTAGAAAAGTTTGATGTTCCTGCAAAATATCGATATGGTGGTAGCCAGATTTAAGATCAAATTTAAACATGAAACGATCGAAGGGAAGGTAAACACAAGCGTTCCTTATATCCTCAAACTTAAATTTCTCTTTCCAAATGTGTTTATTGACATGCCTAAGGTCTAAAATCAACCTCTTCTTACCACAACTCTGTATGGAAACAGACAAAGGATTGACAACATGAGGAGGACTAGAAACTTGAACAACTGAGCCTGACAAAAGAAGCTCCTGAATAGCCTCTAAAACAAAATCAGCGTGCATGAGCGCTGAACGGTTATTATCAAAAAATGCATTCTGAGGAACTGTAATAAAAGGTATGGTATACCCCTTGTCAATAACCCGGAGAATGAAATCATTTGCACCTAGAGTAAGCGACCAAAAATTAAATTGAGCTCTGAGCCTACCCTTAACTGATTGAATACGATTGGGAGAATTCTCAAATTCAAAACGCTCCTCGAAAACTAGACCATCGTCTGAAATACCTTCAAGAGTATCATTCACCACTTTCTGGTCAGAAATGGAATTACTGCTGCCCAGAAGAGCCGCTGTCTTTAATTGGCAAACTTTGGAGCTGTTTGTAGGTTGATGGGGCAGAGAAGTATTTGTTGGGGCAATTGACTCTCCAATGACCGGTCTGGCCGCAGGCGAAGCAGATGTCATAACGGCCTTTATCAAAGGCGCCTTTCGACGTTTGAGGACGAAAATTAGTAAAATTTCTTGGCGTAATAGAGGAGACAGTTGATGAAGAACCAGATGACGTGCCTGGACGCTGAACGACCTGTAGAAACGGAAGAAAGGGGAAACTAAGTGACGGTCGATTGAAGGCACTGAAATGACCTAAAGTGAGAGCACAACACGTGGTGAACCTATTTAAAGACATCCCAAACAATAAGCGTGATAAACACGCCTAAATGCGGTACGCATTACGTAACCTCCATTCCGACACATAATACCAACGCACCGAGCATAAATACATTTATTTCCTAAACTGCGTACCGAAAATAACTTATTTATGCTCTAAACTCTGTAATGATGAAACACACAAGCAAATAGACAATAAATGAATTTATTGTATTGGAGGAATAGGTCGAGCAGTGCCATAATACACGATGCTAAACGCTAAAGAAAATAAAGAACGGGCAAAGAAGACGAATGAAAGTAACAGATAAAAATACTCAACTTCTGTCCCGACTTCGCAATGCGGGCGTTCTTCTTCTTTCTCAACGCTCTCAGCTCCGCAGCACGGATCTTCTTTTCGTCTTCAGAACCAGAAGCGACTTCGTCAGAAAGATACTCGTCAACTGCGGCCCAACCTGCTTCAGATTTGTCAGCAATTCTGATGAGCTTGTTTCTTCGCTTTATGGCCTTTGAAGCGGAGTTGAGGGAATCGTCGAGTTTAAGAATCAACGCTGAAACTTGATGATTTTCGGGGTTTTCAAGGTCGACGAGAGATTTCAGCGAATCGACAAAAGAAAGACTCTGGGTGATGTGCTCCAAAGTCTCAATATTGAACTCGAACTGCTTCTTGTTGCCGCTAAACTTGAATGTTAAGTTCGATCCGGACTTAAGTTTCTTAACCAAGGAAGAAGACGACTTGAGTTGATCTTCCGAAAGCTCGCGCTTCAAATGCGAAAACTTCTGATCAAAGTAAGACCTTAAGTCTTCAAGAGTCCCGGCAGAAATAGCTTTTGGATCCTCCTCGCCATCTTTATCAGACATGATAAACAAGCAAAAACTAAGAGATGGTCGATTGAAGGCACTGAAATGACCTAAAGTGAGAGCACAACACGTGGTGAACCTATTTAAAGACATCCCAAACAATAAGCGTGATAAACACGCCTAAATGCGGTACGCATTACGTAACCTCCATTCCGACACATAATACCAACGCACCGAGCATAAATACATAAGTCCCGCAGACAGCTTTCGAGAAAGCACTTTACCCAAACCATCAAGCTTCCAAAGAATCGCTTCGGTGGCTTGAGCAAGAAGCCAAGCGGGGGAAAATTCGCATTCACCACGCAATGTCCGGGCATGGAGGCGAGCGTTGGATAGAGCGCGCGCCAGTTGATGGATACAACCCTGAGACAAAGACAGTGTTTCAATATCACGGCTGCTACTGGCACGGATGTAGAAAATGTTTCCCATATGATCGTGAAAGAATCATTGACCATAAAGACAAAACGCGCGAAGACCTTTTCAAAGCCACAAAGAGACGCATAGGTTATCTCCGAAAGGCCGGCTACCGCGTGGTTGAGGCATGGGCATGCGAAGTTTGGGAAATCTTAGATGAGCTACCGCGAACCCAAACAAAAAGCTACCCACACGCGATATTGTATGATTTTGAGGCGTACGGTGACAATAATCAGCGGAAGGAGCCGACGCCCACGCTCACGATCGAGAACGCGCACGTGCCAATCTCGGTGAGCATCGGTGACACTCTTAAAAGAGAGCCTACCCACATCTGTGAAATAGATCCCGCAGAGCTGGTCCGCAAGTTTATGGAAGAGTTGGAGAGGCTCGGGAAAAACATCCGGGCACAAGTAAGAGCTGAGTTCATGCTCACATGTGGCTTCCGTTTCCTTGACATCATCAACTACCTTGGCCCGGGGACCAGCTACGAGAAATGGGTGAAAGCCTACGAATGCAAGACAGTGAAATCATGGTTTCCATACGAGTGGTTTGACAGACCCAAAAAGCTGGATTACCCAGGGCTTTCGGTTTATGTGGCTTGGTACTCAAGGTTGAAAAACGCCTTTGTGCTGAAACTTTCAGAATGGCGAGCCCGCAAGAAGCTGTTGCGAGAAAACGGCATGAAAACCTTCGCAGACGGGCTGCGTTACTACAATAATCTCGATGTGGCTCCCGGCCTCGAGGCACTGCAAAAAATGAGAAACTTCTACACTGAGAAGGGAATCGACATCCTGAAAGACGCTGTCAGCGTCCCAGGCGTGAGTTTACATTACTTGCTCCGGGGAGCTGTTGAGCGGAACGCGGAGCTTTACAGCCCAGGCAAAGAAGCTTATGATATGCTAAAAGAAGCTGTTGTCGGTGGCCCGAGCCTCGTTTTCACAAGGCTCCACGAATTTGGTGTTACAGAGATAAGGTCGCATCAAATACCTGAACCCCGTCTCTGCAAAAACATCCTCGGTTACGATGCCAACGCCCTCTATCTTGAGGCCGTTCTTCTAAAACAAAGTGGTGCCGGTTGAAGCTGTCCCCGAGCATATGCTCAAATACTTGCGGAATACAGGCAGAAAGCGCGGAGATGATAGGAAACTCATGGGAGCTTTGTCTGCACAGAGGATGTTGGTGTACGCCCCTCTGTTGCTCTGGTATGTAGAACACGGGGCGGTTATCACAAAGGTTTATCGGACGATTGACTACAAACCGGCCAAGATCTTTCCCTGGTTTGTGGAGCAAGTTACGGAGGCTCGCCGGACAGGAGACGTGGAAAAAAGCAAGGCGCTGCTGGCCGAGGTGTTCAAACTGCTGGGAAACAGCGGGTACGGGAAGCTCATCGAAGCCTTGGAGCGGCAAACAAACATTATTTACACCAAAGATGAGAAGGTAGTCGACAGCGCATTGCGAAGCCAGAAGCCATTACCAAATCAATTGGCGATGTGATAGGAGTGCCACTACAAGATAATGACATCTCAATAGCCCATCCAATTCCCACCTACAAGGCTGGAGCACCACCGAAGCTCATCGTAAAATTCACCCGCCGAAGCGTTAGAAACAAGTTCTACGCAAACAGAAGGAAATTGTCAAGGAAGAAGGCCAAAGACCTGCCGAATCTTAATTTGTCATCCGAAGCAGATGTGTTCGTTTCTGAATCACTAACACCATTTAAGAAAAAGCTCTTTGGGGATGTCAATAAAGTGAAAAATAATCTAAAGTGGAAGTACATCTGGACTTATAACGGTAGGATCTTTATTAGACAGGATGAGAATAAGCCATCCTTCTCATTTGACAGTACAGAAGATCTAGACAAGTTTAAATCGGAACAAGCAAGTCGCAATCGTCGCTAAAAATATAGAAATGTTCAGCGAGAGGTTATATAGAGTAGAGCACACTAAAAAACATGGAAATAACTACCCTTAATGCTAGACTTATTTATCTCAACGATCTCTAATATTATCGATACATATCTGTGAGTATAAACCATAATGTGCTCTCTGAATTTCCTTTCTACAATTTGGATCCCCAAGAATTTATTAGGATAACTGGAGGGTGGGTACACCATTCATATCACTCTCTAATTGAATCGAAAGATCTATTTCGAGATATTGTTATCAGTCCTGAAAAAGAGCACGAATTACATGAAAATCCATACAACAGCTATATTCAATCAAACTATCATACCATTAAACAAACTGGAAATTATTTTTATCAGGCGAATAGGCATCGTGGTTTTTCTATGATGCACTTTAATATGCGTAGCTTACCTAAAAATCTGACATCGCTCAATGACCTTATATTGACTGTTAAAGAAACTCCAGAAATTATAGCTATATCGGAAACAAAACTACAAAATGAAAACATCTATAACATTAGCATACCGGGATATGTGTTTTTGAATAATAACTCACCAACTAGAGCAGGAGGTGTTGGCCTTTATATTTCTCAAGAATTGAACTTCATTAGGAGGCGAGATCTGGAAATAACTAGTGACGGAATAGAATCATGCTGGGTCGAAATTATGCGGCAAAAAGAAAAGAATATAGTAATTGGTTCTATTTATAGACACCCAGCGAATGAATGTGCCACATTACATAATGCACTTAAAGAACAATTATCTAACCTAAACAATAAAGACAAAGAAGTCTTTGTTTTGGGTGACATAAACATAAACCTATTTAATTACAATAGAGATAACCAAACATCGGATTATCTTGACATGCTTCTTGACTTGGGCTACATGCCATTGATTTCTAAAGCCACGCGTATAACCGACCATACCGCAACGTTGATTGATCACATCTACACAAATGTGCCACAAAAAATAACAAAAGAGGGATTATGTTTAGCTGATATAACGGATCACCTACCTGTCTTTTGTACAGTGAGAAACCGGCTCCCTGTACACCATGAAACAAAAAATTTCCGGGATTTTTCCCATTTTGATCAACATCTATTTTTAAGTGACCTTGAAGACATAGATTTTAACCAAATAGTCGGCGAAGATGTTAATGAAAGTATGAATAATGTCATCAGTGTTCTGCAATCCCTATCTGACAAGCATGCACCAGTAAAAAAACTATCAAGCAAAACGATGAAACAGTCAGCGAAACCTTGGCTATCAAATGCTATTCTTAACTCTATAAAACGAAGGCAACAGCTGTTTAAGACTCACTTCCTTAGTAAAGATTTCAATAAAGTACAATTCTATAAAACATATAACAATAAATTAAACCGAGTTAAGGATGCAGCCAAAAAAAGGTATTTTCAAGAACAATTTAAATTAAATGGCGAAAATCTAAAAACAACCTGGAAATTGATCGGAATGATAGTAAACAATAAAAGAAATTGTGGACAACCTCGAATCTCAAAATTAATTCATAAAAATAGATGTTATACCGAAAAGGCTGATATTGCACATCAACTAAACACACATTTCACAAATGTCGGTCATGAACCTGCAGCAAAACTCCCAACGAATAACGAAAATGCTAACCAGTACATTAAACGATCATTCCGAGATAGTTTTACCTTCCGTGGTATTCTTGTGCATGAAGTCCACGATTTAATAATGGGAATAAACCTTAACAAGTCAACAATCGGAATTCCGAAAAAATGTATTAAACTCGCTTCTGACCACATAAGTGAATGCCTAACATTCATTTTTAATCAATCTTTACAACAAGGAATCGTACCTGATAGTCTGAAAATCTCCAAGATTACGCCACTAGACAAAGGAGGCGACATTACAGATCCTGCAAATTATCGTCCTATATCAACATTATCAACTTTTACACAAATATTTGAAAAATGTATCTATAACCAGCTTATCAACTACATCGAAAAACAAAATTATTTTTGAATTCCAATTTGGGTTTAGAAAAGGACATTCAACTGCGCAAGCTATAACCGAAATCACAAATACGCTTAGGAAAGCGATTGACAATAATCTATACACATGTGGTGTCTTCCTAGACTTTTCGAAAGCCTTTGATACTGTAAACCATTTGATTTTGTTGAACAAATTGGAAGCTTATGGAATAAGAGGAATTCCTCTAAGCTGGTTTCAGAGCTATCTCTCAAACCGAAAACAGTATGTTGCATTGGGCGAGGTTGAATCTCCTAAGCAGACAATGCTATGTGGCATTCCACAAGGGAGCACTTTAGGACCTCTTTTGTTTTTAATATACATAAATGATTTGCCAAACTGCTCAGAAAAACTATGCTTTAAAATCTTTGCAGATGATACCAATGTGTTCGCTTCTGCAAAGGATTTAAAAACACTTGAACACTTAATGAACTCTCAACTAGTCAAAGTTAAAAAATGGTGCGATATCAACAAATTGTCAATCAATTTGGGCAAAACAAACTTCATGATAATTAAATCGTTAAGGAAAAAAGATGTGGAAATAAATCTCAACATAGGCAACAGTGATGGCTCCTTCCATTTGCTCGAACGAAAAAAAATGTATAAAATATCTAGGAGTCATGATTGACGAATCTCTAACTTGGAAATATCATATCGCATATATCTGTTCACGTATATCTCGAAATACCGGAATTATATCGAAATTAAGGCATTATCTTTCTATACAGCAATTAAAACAACTTTACTATAATCTAATTTATCCTTACATATCATATAGCATTTTAGCATGGGGAAGTGTATATAAGACACATATTAAAAAAATACAAGTTAAGCAAAACCATATAATAAGATTAATGTTCTACTCTAAAACGTTTGGCAAGGAAACTGAAAGTGCCAAACCTTTGTTAAATCTACTAGACGTTCTGACAGTAGACAACATTTATCGTCTCGAAATATTGAAATTCGCACATTTATGGCATAATGGCCTTCTCCCTAGAGTATTTGACGATATATTTAAATATGCTAGAAATATGCATGGATACAACACAAGATATACAGCCAAACAGAATTTTTATAAGCATAGAGTAAACACTACTGTAGGAAAGCAATCCGTCACTTTCATGGCAATTGATATTTGGAAAGACCCTCCATCTTATTTTAAAGACTTAAGTGTATTAGCATTTCCCAAGAAAATAAAACGTTACCTCCTGTCAGAACAAAAACTAAACTGACTCTCTACCAGACTAAGTTTGTCGATTTTCGCAAGTTTTTCTCTCTATTATAACTTATTAATTACCTGTTTTCTTTTTTTTACTATCGATAACATCAACTGTATGGGGAGCTAACTTGAAAACCTACCGGTTCATTTAGCTCCCCAGCTCAATACTTAACTAACTACGAATTCCTGTAACACCTTATCTCTACTTTACTAAGAATACGAACAAAACTGTAAACTTCATTATCAGCTGAATAAAAATTATTATTATTATTATTGTTATTATTATTATTATTATTATTATTATTATTATTATTATTATTATCAAAGATCTTAATGAAGACCTCACACCAAAATTTATGGAAAAAATCAGAGAGAACGTGCGGACATCATTTTACGCCAGGCATGCTTACTCTTATAAGTTGCGTCACATTGAAGACGGAACGGTCATTATCTACTACAATAAACAAGGCTCCCCTTGGATGAACACACTTGAAGAAGCGGAGAAATGGTTGAATGAGAAGGAGACTAAACGCTTGGATTCAGACAATATCAATAGACCATCTACAAAGTGGAAGTTCGTAGGCTACTTCAACGCTGATGTGAAAGTTGTGCTTGACCGTCAACCGTTGTTGGGTACGGGTCCCTTACCAGACTGGCTGCGCAACGTTGCACACGCAGCGCGTGGACAAGCAATTAGTGGCACTAGATACCTATCGAGATAACGTGTGTTTATGGCGTTGCATTGCTGTACACAAAGGGTGTAGGCCAGATCGAAGCACAAAAGTAGCCCGTGGTCTCGCCAAGAGTTTCTTCAAGCTCAAGACTATGCCGACCGACTGTCCAAAACCATCTCCTGACGAATTAGACAAGGTGGAAATGCACCTGAATAAGGGTGCCGCTTTAACTGATTGGCTCGGCATCAGGGTTTATGTGCCCGAGCAGGGTAAAGATGACGAAGCGGTATGGCATCTCACAAGAAACCCTGCGGCACAGTTGAAGAATATTATGACAATTGGTGTTTTTTTTTTGGGGGGGGGGGGGGGGGGGGGGCACGCGTTCTTAATAAAAGACATTGCAAAGTTGGCGAATACGTATGCATGCACCCACTGCAACGCTAGATTTACAAAGGTTGCAACCTTCAATGCCATGCCGAAAGGTGTGCCCAAGGGAAAACGGTAATCGATTGCCCAGGCGAAAAGGTCGAAGTCCCGCAGACAGCTTTCGAGAAAGCATTTTACCCAAACCATCAAGCTTCCAAAGAATCGCTTCGGTGGCTTGAGCAAGAAGCCAAGCGGGGGAAAATTCGCATTCACCACGCAATGTCCGGGCATGGAGGCGAGCGTTGGATAGAGCGCGCGCCAGTTGATGGATACAACCCTGAGACAAAGACAGTGTTTCAATATCACGGCTGCTACTGGCACGGATGTAGAAAATGTTTCCCATATGATCGTGAAAGAATCATTGACCATAAAGACAAAACGCGCGAAGACCTTTTCAAAGCCACAAAGAGACGCATAGGTTATCTCCGAAAGGCCGGCTACCGCGTGGTTGAGGCATGGGCATGCGAAGTTTGGGAAATCTTAGATGAGCTACCGCGAACCCAAACAAAAAGCTACCCACACGCGATATTGTATGATTTTGAGGCGTACGGTGACAATAATCAGCGGAAGGAGCCGACGCCCACGCTCACGATCGAGAACGCGCACGTGCCAATCTCGGTGAGCATCGGTGACACTCTTAAAAGAGAGCCTACCCACATCTGTGAAATAGATCCCGCAGAGCTGGTCCGCAAGTTTATGGAAGAGTTGGAGAGGCTCGGGAAAAACATCCGGGCACAAGTAAGAGCTGAGTTCATGCTCACATGTGGCTTCCGTTTCCTTGACATCATCAACTACCTTGGCCCGGGGACCAGCTACGAGAAATGGGTGAAAGCCTACGAATGCAAGACAGTGAAATCATGGTTTCCATACGAGTGGTTTGACAGACCCAAAAAGCTGGATTACCCAGGGCTTTCGGATTATGTGGCTTGGTACTCAAGGTTGAAAAACGCCTTTGTGCTGAAACTTTCAGAATGGCGAGCCCGCAAGAAGCTGTTGCGAGAAAACGGCATGAAAACCTTCGCAGACGGGCTGCGTTACTACAATAATCTCGATGTGGCTCCCGGCCTCGAGGCACTGCAAAAAATGAGAAACTTCTACACTGAGAAGGGAATCGACATCCTGAAAGACGCTGTCAGCGTCCCAGGCGTGAGTTTACATTACTTGCTCCGGGGAGCTGTTGAGCGGAACGCGGAGCTTTACAGCCCAGGCAAAGAAGCTTATGATATGCTAAAAGAAGCTGTTGTCGGTGGCCCGAGCCTCGTTTTCACAAGGCTCCACGAATTTGGTGTTACAGAGATAAGGTCGCATCAAATACCTGAACCCCGTCTCTGCAAAAACATCCTCGGTTACGATGCCAACGCCCTCTATCTTGAGGCCGTTCTTCTAAAACAAAGTGGTGCCGGTTGAAGCTGTCCCCGAGCATATGCTCAAATACTTGCGGAATACAGGCAGAAAGCGCGGAGATGATAGGAAACTCATGGGAGCTTTGTCTGCACAGAGGATGTTGGTGTACGCCCCTCTGTTGCTCTGGTATGTAGAACACGGGGCGGTTATCACAAAGGTTTATCGGACGATTGACTACAAACCGGCCAAGATCTTTCCCTGGTTTGTGGAGCAAGTTACGGAGGCTCGCCGGACAGGAGACGTGGAAAAAAGCAAGGCGCTGCTGGCCGAGGTGTTCAAACTGCTGGGAAACAGCGGGTACGGGAAGCTCATCGAAGCCTTGGAGCGGCAAACAAACATTATTTACACCAAAGATGAGAAGGTAGTCGACAGCGCATTGCGAAGCGCGTATTTCTCAGATCTTGACGAGATAGGGCAGGCGTATAAGTTGGAAAGCAGGAAGCCACGGATCAAAATCACCCGCCCATTTCAGGTTGGAATTTCTGTCTATCAGCTGGCAAAGTTGCGGATGTTGGAATTCTATTACGACTTCCTTGACAGGTATTTTGACAGAAGAGATTTCGAGCTGATCCAGATGGACACGGACAGCAACTACATAGCCATCTCTGGTGAGCGACTCGAGGACATTGTTCGTCCGAAGCTGAAACCAGAATTCGAGGCGCAAAAAAAGCAGTGGCTGGCTTGGGACAAGTGGAGCGGGCGGACCCCAGGTCTCTTTAAGCTGGAGTGTGAGGGCAGCCGGATGATTGCGCTCTGCTCAAAATGCTATTTCATTGACGACCAGGGCGAAAAAAAGAAGTTTAGCACAAAGGGGATGTCGAAAAAGCAAAACGAGATAACCTGGCAGCGTTTCAAGGCAGCGTTGGTGGAAGGAAAAAAGGATATGGCAACAAACAGAGGTTTCAGAATGCGGGATGGAAAAATGGTCACTTACGAGCAGCAGAAGCTGGGATTGAGCGCTTATTATGACAAACGATGGGTGCTGCCCGACGGGATACACACCGAACCAATCGAATTTCACATTTAGTTCACGTTAGCCGGAGGAAGAGTGGTGTTTGGAGGCACAACCAGCAGTTCTTCACGCACAAAGCCTCGCTTGGGCCCGTCATGCAAATAGTAGAGAACGGGCTGATTCAGTTTGGTAAAAGATCGTTCAATGTTGTAAACTTTCAAAGACCAGATTGAATCAGTGGCTCTTTTCACACCACCTTCAAGCTCACCAGGTTGGTAGAGGTAGCGCACATTAAAGGGGCAGTATCATGAGATGTCTTCTAAGTTTTTATGTAAACTATGCTAGAATTATAAAGGTGCACCCACAGATAAACAAGATAGCGTTAAAACGACAAAAAGGAAAAGAAATTCATTCAATAAGATGTGAACAAACCATAATCAATGTTTTTGTCGTGATTATCCTCCAAGTAATAAGCACTAAGGATGTTTGCCCAACCTTATTAGCCAATGATGGTTATTTTGGGCAGGCATGCACTTTATTTTATTTTTATTCTTGTCTGTATTGTAATTTAAATTAATTAAGGGTGCAATAAAGTTGTTGTTGTTGTTGTTGTTGTTGTTGTCTAAGTAACACCGTCAAACTTGAAAACGTCGGCCCGACGTTTTAAGATTTTAGACCACTTCTTTCCTACCCGTCCGTAGACACACCATTTTTTAAACAACTTTTGTGACCAGTACAGTGCGTTTTAGCAAGGTTAGGCAACTATAAGCGGATTTACAATTAATTGCAGCACCTCCGTTGTATTTTCAAGTAGCACTATATCTTGGTGAGACTGCCCCTTTAACGAGGGATGGGAGGTTTTTTTCGTTCAAACCAACAGGTCTCAAATATTTTGTTGACGGCCTAGAAGGCACAGCCTTTTCTTTGATTGTGGCAGCAGGCTTCATGCCAATCAGCCGCGTGACTTCGTTGTTCAGAGAAGAAACAACTTTGGGAAGCCTTTTTACCCACGCCGTAGACCGCTGGCCCTCAGGCAGGCGCATTTCAACGGCGTACTGGTGCCCGAACAAGCGCTTAGCCAGGGTACGGTTGAAACGTTCAACGATAGCTTGGTCTCTGTGAATTTCAGTGCGCCCGCGCCTGATGGAAGTTTTGTGCTTTTCCATCTGCTTGGTAACAGCGCCCATAAATTCGCGCCCAGGGTCAACCTGCAGCATCTGAGGCCACTTCAGAGGCCCGCGTGTGTAAAATGTCTGAAAAGCTTTGGCAACCTCGGCAGAATCTTTGGAGGTTAAAGGCTGAGCTTCTTTTAATCTGCTGGCAACGTCAACAACGGTAAGCGCGTATTTGTAAGTGCTACGGCCCAGTTTGTCGTGCGGCAGAAAAATAAGGTCCGCCTGGTGCACTTTGTTGGGTAAGGATACGTAAAATTTTGGGCGAGGAATGTAGCGCGGTGCAGGGAGATAGATCTGCCATAGCGCTTGCTTGAACAACCATTCTTTGGCAATAACTTCAGGAACCTTTGCAGCGGCAGAGATACCTTTCCAGTAACCCTGGGGGCTGAAGTAATGCTGCTCCAATTTTCTTTCCATTTTAAAAATTATGTGGTATATATACATGGCTGGAAAAACGAGTTTGGGGAGCAGCCCTTACGGCGTTCTTCGTGAACCACTGAAAAAAGAGCTTATCGAAATGTTGCTAAAAAAGCTGCCAGTGATAATAGAAAACAAGCAGGAAACCGATCTTGACGACCTTTGCGAGCAAGAGGAGATGAGACCGTCATTACCACCCGAACCAAACTTAGGGTATTTAATCGATGTTCTGAAAAAAAAACCGGCATTTCTTTAGAACAGGTAGGTGAAAGGAGGGGGTTAGGTTTTTTGGCGAATATCATTTTCCAGTTCAACAAGCTGTTCAATCACAGGTCGTGTAACTACGTTTGTTTTTTATACAACTATTTTCATAAGGTTTCGCATGACGATTGGCCGGCGAAAAATGCTATACTTAAAAAGCTCGCGAAAAATTTGCCGAAGATGAAACAAACCAGAAACAAAGCCGAAAAAAGTTTCAACGAAGGGTGGTTGGTTGCGAACAAGCCGCCGGATTAAACAGAAGTTGTCTTTGATGATCTTTTACCACAGTCAGTGTGGTTTGAAAAACGAAGTTTTGTCTTTTGAGAAGTAAAGGTGTTGTACTTTTTGACAATATCTTGATACTCACGGTCAGAGATTACACCATCTTCAAGAGCGGTTGACATGAGAGAGTTGATCGTGCGGAGCGTTTCTTCAGCCAGGGTCTGTATTTTTTCGTGTTTTTTCGCTTTGCGCAGGAAAAATTTGATGGTGACGCTGCAGGAGGTTGACACCAATGAAAGCACGGCGGCGGTTGCAATTAAAGGCCCCCCAACAACAATGCCAACCGCAGAAAGAGCGGCGGCGAGCCCAGAGCCGGTAAGAATGGTAGCGACTCCGCCTGTTAATGCACATGCCGTTTGGCAATGTGTGTGCCACCGTTTGAATTTGGCTGAGGTTTTGCAGTAGTGCACCAACTGGTTTTCTAAATTCGCTTTGATCAATTCTATTTTAGCCCGCCTGAATTTTGTACCAGAATCCATTTTCTATATATGTGTTAAAAAAATGTCAGCCTAGTCGCAATAGTGGTTGCGGTATTTTCCGGTTTTCTTGTTGTACGTTATTGTGTTACACGGTTCGGTTACTTTGCTTGGGTGTGTCCAAAACTTTTTGCTGAGCAGGCCGGTTTTTGTGTTAAACGTCCCCTTGGCAATGTCACCCGACCAATACTTATCAAGCAGCTTTTTATCAACTCCGGGCAACAATTTCTAAAACGCTTGAGCCTGCGAAAACCCGGGAATCTTTTTCCCGATTTGTTCATTGATCGTTTCACCGACACCCAAACCCACCCTTTGCTTCGTGCTGATAGCGTTGCGCGCCAAAGAGTGGCCCCGCTGTCACTTGTTTTTGGGGATAGTGTCAAGCGCCTTCACCATTTTTTTGTCTGCAGCGTGTTTGCAGCTTTTTTCATTTTTCTTGCCTGCACAGACGGCATAATCAACGTCATGCTGCATTGAAACTGCGTCCGTGGCCCCCGTTGGTTGTTGGTATATCTTCAAGATCTTTCCCGTTTTAGGGTTGTAAGAAAGCTGTTTTTCAAGAGGATTGTACGGCCCTGTGTAGTTGTGGCCCGGAAGTGTCCACCCTTTCTTTGGTTTAGGCAGCTTACCGATGGCTTTATGAATATCAATACCTGCGCCCTGCGTTTTTTCAGAGACAAACCTTGTCTTGGTAATGCCGCAGCTGGCGCATTTTACGCTTAGCAGTCTTCTGCCGTTTTTTGTGGTTGTAATTTTTTCGCTTTCCGGCACATTTGGCGTGAAGCGCTTTTCTTTATACTTTATGTGAAAAATAATCCTTCACCGCAGCCTCGTTGGCGTGCGCATTTCCTGAAAATATGCTCAAAATTTCTCGAAACGACCGCCCTTGTGACGTTCATTCAGGAAAAGCAAACAGTAGTAGCCATAGCGCACGCTGGATTCCCACTGAAGCTGGTTGTCATTCCGGAGAAAGGTCTGTTTGCCCTCAAGAATCAACTCAATTTCCCATTCTGCGGGCGGAGGTAACCCAAAAGAGTCAAAGTACTCGTAACGGCCGCTTCCTCCTTGCCAGCAGCAAACCCAATGGGTGCCTGGCCCTCCAAGATCATCCATGTTGATTATGCAAGGGGAGTGCTTTTTCACCATGATTTCGATTTCGTCTCTCGCAAATATGCCTTTGATGGGGATTTTGAGGTATTGGCACCACCGCAGCAAGTCAAAATCGGTTAAGGGGACGTCTACGAAGGAAGGCGTTTTTTTTGGTCGCCCCAAGAACCTATGAAGCGCGGAGGGCGCCGTAAATATGCAGGGTTGACGCGCATACCCTTTCCTCTCGTTTTTGGAGAGGGCGGACGTTTTACCCGCATCCCCACCCCCTGCGTCGCCGCCGCAGCTTTCACGAACTTTAACGCGTGTCCTATTTGTGTCTTGCTCATGTTTATGTCCACGCCTGTTTTGTTTTTGACCGCGCGCTTTATCTTATTGATCTGCCTGGCAGTCAAGTGCAAAAATGTCGCCACCCCGGCCTATGGCCTCGTTTTTGAGCCTGAGTGTAATGGCTCCTCTTTTCGCAAAGGCCTGCGCGAGGCGCTGCTTTGCCTGTCCGAAAGAGAAATCTTGTGCGGATAGTAAGTCGTCATCTTTTATACTTATTGCAAAATTTTATTTACGTCTCTTAAACCATCAGCAGCTCATTACCCACCTGCCTGAGAACAAGTTCGGACTCGTACAAAATTCCCGCATAAATGATGTAGTCTTGCTCGTTGGCCGCCTCGTTGAGCCTGTAGTGGAAAACCATCTGCTTTGGGTCGTTGGTAATGTTATCCTTGTTTTCGCGAAGGTCGAAATAGACTATTGGGTATAGCGTCTCGAAGTTGTTGGGCTGAAGCTGAACACCGGTGTTGTAGTCGTTTTTGCGGCACCTGTAGTTCATCAAGTCATTAAGAATGCGCAGTTTGAAGTTTTCGTCGTAGTCCAGCTCCGGATAGTACTGCGAAGTGCCGTACTGCAGCCGGCAGGTCGCTAGCTTGGTTGAATTGCCTCCGTCAATGTCAAAGGTGTCGAAGAAGTAGGGGTTTTGAGTCAAGGCGTTTACCCTCCCTGCTTGTTGAATGAAAATGAAAACATGTTTTGCGTCTTTTATGCCGGGATTTATCTGCCACGAACCGAAAGCGTCACGCCGACTGCTGCTGGGCTGGATCATTTCATTCAGGTACGTCCAGGTTCGGGGTTTCAAAAAGTTTTCGTTTGCGAGCTTCTGTCCTTCGCTGGTGAAACGCAGCATTGGAACCCACAGCTCCAGGTCTCTCACCACTTCCCTGCGATCGGTGCCATCGTTTTGCCAAATCAGCTCTGAATCCGATTGTAGCTCAATTTCGAACTCCAGCTGCATGGGGGGAAGAATCTTGTCACTCGGCTCTTCGAAGAAAGAGTACCTGTTAAGCGGTATGAGGGTTTCAACCGTGAGGCCGGCGTGGGCAAGCAAGCCCCTTTGTCTGATTCCTTGGCTAGTGGCAGCGACGGCCGTTACATTGCTATTCGTTGTGTCCAGATACCAAAACTGATTTTTTGCCGCGCTCCTCGCATAGTCATCAGAAAAAATCTAGCAAGTTTTTAATGAATATTAACTTGTGAATGTTGTCTACGTTGTAAATGTTTTTGCCCGATGATTTCACTACAAGTTTGTTTATCAATGAAAACGAGCCGTTAATGGGCGCTGACCGGGCGTCCCCTGCAACTGCCGCGCCATCCGCGGTTGCCTCGAAAGTGAAATCAGCCCGGAAGCAGGCGTTATAACAGTCAAACCAGTTGTCTTGGTCGGTGACTGTGAATTTATAGTTAGTTTTCACCTGCTGCTGATTGTTTCCCGGGATAGTGATCGGTTTGTCTAAAGCAAAACGAACAAACTCTGTTTTTTCCAAATGCTTGTGGCTTCTGAACATCTTGCGGGTATATATTTCAAAAAAATTATTTAATTTTCCGCCAAATATTGATTCACTTTCAACTTTGCGGACCGACCCGGGTTTAAAATCTGGTTCAACTTTTTTCGCGAATCCCCGCTGAGTTTTGAGGATTTGGATTTGGTCAGCATCTTCTCCAGTTTTTGCCGCGACTCGGTACTCAAGGGGGTCTTTTTCCTTCCCCACAAAACGGCTTGTATCTTTTCAGCCCCTTTTTCGGCGGCTTTTTCCACGGCTTTTTCCACCACCTTTTTCGAGGCTTTTTCTACAGCTCTCTTTAAGGCCTGGCGGGCTTTTTCTTTGGTGGCGTGCTTTGTGAACCGCCTTCCTATGGCCATTAGGGTGTCTCTAACGACCCACGTACCTTTGTGTTTGTATCTATAAGTTCCTTGCGGCGCGTCGTAATATCTCGTCCACTCGCTCGGATGGTTAATGGCTCCTTATACTTACGTGTAAATTATTTTTCTTCTTCGATGATGATGCTTAAAGCCACGTCTTGGTCATTCAGATCTATAATGTTGTTGCGCCCGTCCGTGATCTTTATGTTTATTGAATTGATTCTATTTTTGTTCACCGGGTGCCACAGGAGGCGGCGGGGCTCTTTTGAAAAGGGGTAGCTGACGGCGAGTTCAGCGGTTGAAAAAGAGAACATAACGTCATCCCCGATATTGCCCACGGCCCTTGAAACAAGGTCACAATGGATGTAGATCCAGTCGACGCCTCTTGTTATATTTGGCACGCGGTCGCCCCTATTGTTCGCCCCGTCTATTGTTTTCTTGTCATAACCCAGCAGCGCGGCGAATTCACCTTCGCATAGGTCAAGCTCGCAGCCGCCCTGCAACAAAATGATCGCCCGACGCGTTGTGGTGTGAAAATACAGCTGGAAAATAAACTTGGAGTCATCTTTCGAGGGATCCACTCTTCCGATAAGCGCCTGAATGGTGGTGTTGAGGCTTTTGTAATCATACATTCCGTCCGGAATAGTCACGGTTTTCCAGTTCTCAGTTTTTTTCCGCCATTTGAACTCGTTGTTTTTGTACCGTTTCGCGATGTTGTACCACGAATAAGACATAGATACCAGCTCATTTAACGCCGCCTTTTACGTTTTGGAGGGGTACAAAGCGATCGGTGGGTCAAAGTTAATTGTGAAGTCATGTGACCGGCTGTAGGAGTTGTTTGGTTTGGCCAGCTGCGAGTTGAGCAACAGGTTGAAATGGACCATGCTTTTTTATATAATATCACTCAAAATTTTTTGGGCCTGTTTTTCTGTTATTTCATTTTGCCTTACCAGCACCCCCAATATCTTCTTGACCTGTTTTTTTAGCTTCAGTGAGGTGTTGCCCGCCTGTATTGACGCCAAGCTTATGTGTAGCCTGTCAACCAAAGCGTTTGGATCAACACTTCCGCTTCCTTCCATTTCCCAGTCGGGTTCCTTTTCCCACTAGGGTTCCTGTTCTTGAAGAGAAGCTGGGGGGACGCTCTGTTTATTCCCTTTTCTCTGTTTATTCCCTTTTCTCCTGTCAAGAATTTCTTCTCTTGCCTTTTTTATGTCTGACATTGTGTAGCCTTTGAATTTTCCGCTTTGTACAACATAGTCAGGATTGTCTTTATGTTTTGTTAACATGCTGCCCAGTGTCCCAAGGTCAACTGACTCTGATCCCTTGATACCTGGTTCTTTTGGTGGCCCCCATTTGCCACGTTTAACTGGTTGCTCTTCTCCTTCCTCTTCTTCCATTTCTTCCATTTCTTCCTCTTCAGCCAAAGGTGGTGACGGTGTTGATGTTGGTGATGGTGGTGTTGATGTTGGTGATGGTGGTGGAGTTTCCGCATCCGGTTTAAAATCTTCGTCGAAAGGGTTGTTTAAGTCAAAATCCTCCATACCGTAGTCTGGGACCTCTTCTTTTTGTGCCGCCTCTTCTTGGCGTTTGTCAAGCCGCGATGTGATCGGTTTGAACAACTCCTCACCTGTTAGCTGGCTAAACGTTTTATTGATTTTGTTCTTTTTTATTGCCGCGAGGATGTTGTCATTCTGCTGCTCAACTTTGGCCTTTTCGCTGACAAGTTTTTGCCACCTTTTCATCGACATATTTTACGCTATATAAATATCAAGCAAAAAATGAAAATTCCAAATTACGACCCCAGTTTAACTGCAAAAAGTAATTACAAGCAAGGCCACCCTTGTATGCCATCAGATACCTTTCGGATGCTAGTTTGTGGGCCGAGTAACTCTGGTAAAACAAATATTCTTTTGCATATGCTTTACAAGTTGTTGGCCTACGACAAAATTTATCTTTGCGCAAAAAACCTTCATCAAGACAAGTACCAATACATGATTGGTGATTTCGACAAAAGAGTCAATCCTGTGGCTGGCGATAATGTTATCGAGGGCGCTCATGATGTTAATCCTCTTGAGGTGCTGCCCACTGACAACCAAAAAATTGTAATTTTCGATGACATGGTTTGTGAAAGCAATCAAAGGGATATTATTGAATATTTTATCAACGGACGCCGCCGCAATTGTAGCGTTATTTATCTTTCTCAAAGCTATTTTAAGGTCCCAAAAAACATCCGAGATAATTGTAGCCATTTTTACGTGTTCGGCGTTCTTCCCAAAGAAAATAACCGTATTGCCGATGAATTGGGAATTGACAGAGAGCTGCTTGAAAGGGCCACAAATGCGAAATATTCTTTTTTATACCACGACCGGCCAAAAAAACACGCATAAAAATTTTGATGAAGATATATAGAAGATGGGGTATCTTAACGGTGCTACGGGCTCGACTCAAACACACGAGGAGACCACTTCAACCCGAGGAAAAACCGGCCCTGCCGGCCCTGCATGGTCCAACTGGCGCAACTGGACCCGCTGGCCAAAAGGGCGATACTGGTGCAAAAGGTGATACTGGTCCACAAGGTCCAGCTGGACCAAAAGGTTCGGCTGGAGCTGCAGGCCCGAAAGGTGATACTGGACCACAAGGGGCGACCGGACCTAATGGCCCTGCGGGAGCAACGGGACCTACGGGGCCTACGGGACCTGCGGGGCCCACTGGAGCAACTGGACCTGCGGGGGCGCTATCGGCCCAAAAGGCGATGCCGGCCCAAAAGGTGATAGTGGCGATTTATCAACCACTAGCATTACTGGCGACATTGTCATGAACGACCATGTGATCAAACAGCTTGCAAATCCTGTCGGCGATCAAGATGCTGTAAATCTTACTTAAATGAAAAAATATGTGGCCGCCACTTCAATTTCATCAGGGCACGCCCATAAAAAGAATGCCTTAGCCTATTTAACCCAAAAGGTAGGTGTTATAGTCCATGAGCCAGTAGGGTGGTCGGTATCATCTGGGGGGATTAACTTAAATGGTAATTTTTAGAAAGGTAGAGTAGTAACTAGTCAGAAAATACCTGATAGCAATTGATCGGTGGTAGTTTGTGGACTTGGGCGCCTTTGAAAGTTTTCTCTTAGCATGGAAACGAGGCTAAGGAAGAATTGTAGTAATAACGCCCAGTTAACAACACAAAAAATCGTAAAAGCTTCACATCATCGTATATCCTATTCTAGAAGCTTAATTCTACCTTATTTGCTCCTTTCAAAAGTCACCTGCTATGTCGAATGTGCATTAAAAGGTAAGGATTTTCTAATAAAATTGAGAATGACAGTATGGGACCCAGTTCTCGGCCGGGTCCAGTTCTCGGCCACTTTATGTTCAAAAAAGCATTTTTACCCAAAGATAGACTGGTTCCTGTACTTTCATAATCTTCAGTCTTGCCCTCGCACTAACTGTAGGACGTTAACACGTTGGGCTGAGGCGAAGCAAGGTGAATTTGTTTTTCCGAAAACTTGTTTCAACTCCTTTAACCTTTTTACTGGACTCAGGCGCGTAACGCATGTTACAAACTTTCATTTCTAAAATAAGCCCCTTAAACACAATTTGTGATCGTTTTAACAAAAATAGGTTTTAAAAGTAATTTAATATACTGAAAAGATATTTAAATCTTCTTTAATATATACATTTGCGCACACTCTTTTTGTGGAAGAGAACTGGGTCCACTGACCAAAAACGGGGACCGCAAACGAAGCTACCATCTTCGCTCTTAGCTACCAGCTTCGTTATTGCTCGGACAGAAAAAAAAAAGTGTTGTTTACACTGAAGCTAGTTTTGGGCGCAGTTTCATATTCCTACGGTTCCTACGGTACCTGCTATTTATATTCCGCATAACTATGTAACTACTCCAATCCGCTAAGTCGACTTCGTCCTTTACATTAAATGGCTGGTTTTCACTGTTGGGCAGTCTACTCATTTCTGTGCACCTCATGCCGTTAGCTAAGCGAATGCATAGAGCAGATCATTAATTTTCTACTGTCGATACATGACAGAGGTCCAAGGGGCCTCCATATTGTAGTCCGATGGTCGGATCTCCCTTTTTAGAACACATTAGTTGCTATTTCAGATCACTGACTGTTGTTGTGGTGATTTTTAGAGCCCAGAAATTGTGGGTCAAAGCCTTTAACCCTTTCATGAACTCTAGTGAGAGTTCCCACTCCTATCTAGCTTGGTGAAGGTCTCACGACACTCTTCGTCACTTGTCGCTGAGCCTTTACTATCCTGGGGAAGGAACAAACAATTTATGCGCGCATTTTAACACAGCCTTGCAGGCGTCCCAACTAAAAGCGTTAGCAAGTCTGACTGTTGAGTCCAACGAACCTTTTGTGGTTTCTGGTAAGTTCCACATTTAACGAACAGCGATGTCGCAATATAGTCGACAAATACAACTGAGATATAGTGAGGACATCCGTGTCTTCAGATCGTGAAGGTGCTATGCCCGTTTGCCTATGTGAAATGCATGCAGAAATAAGGGACCATCTATCATTTTCTTACATTGAAGTCAGTTACCGGTTTACTGGCTCTTTGTCGTCTAGCTTCTGTCTTTCAATCTTCCATTCACCCGGACAATAAAACTGATGACACGTTCTTTATTGTTGTCGTTTGTTAGGAAACTTTCTTCATGTCTGACTAACGGTCTGAGTTTTGCTGATGCCACGCAACTGATGCCGTTTAGCTCTGCTTGTAGATGTCTCTCCTCATTCTTTATTGTCATCCTTTAATAATATAATAAGCGCTTATACATTGCTTTTCTAAGCGCTTTACAACAATAAAAATCCATTCCTTGGTACGTGTTAAATACTATATATGTATCTTTCCCTGTGCATCTTCCCTCAGCATTTTATTTACGACTTTAACACCTCCAAAAGACACGAGCTCACTCCGTCAATTCCGAAGCAGAGCTACTGGGAACTCGTTCAGCGGCCATTTGCACATTTATTCCCTAGCAAAGTTGCAAAAGTAGCCATGTTAGTCTTGCGAAGGAAACCAAAAGGGATAGACAAGATATAACGACAGCGGCTCCCAGTGGAAGCAAGAAAATATTCCCTATCTACGATTCTATCCTTGTGCCATTAGTTCCTTAGATAATTCAACCAAGAAGAGACCAATTAGGCTTGAGTATAACTGATGTTTCACAAGAAGCGACCTGTTTCTTCTGAATCAGTCAGGTGAAGTGTCTTAAATTGGTTTTCAAGAGACCATGGAATTTCTTAACTTGTGGGACTTAACTTCTCCATGCCTTCCTCTTTGAATTCTTTGTAGTATTTCTCACCAATATCATATGCTCTTATCAGGCTTTTGTGCGAAGTTCTTTGACATCCTAACGAGATCCTGGTTTGCAGAGAAGGAATTGAAACAGTTTTTTTGTCAGCTCAACTGCCATCACAGAAATGGTTATTGATAATTTTGATACAAGATCGCTTGAGGTCTGTTTGTTATAAGTCATGTCCTGCTTGACTGTACCGCGTCTCTCACCTGTGCATAGTACAGAGCAAGGTTCTTAGCGTTGTTATTCTTGCTGTGCACGCCAAGAATCATCGATCGTATGACACGAAGTGATAGTCCCATGTTTCCCTCTTAAAACGCAAGCAGAACAGCAAGGGCCACGCCCTTAGCATCATCCACACTTTGACACCCGAAAGATGGCAATCTTCACTATAACGCCATAGTTTCTCAGTGAGCTCTATTATGTCTTCATGACCTCTCTCATAGTACAGGTAAAAACACATACTATGTCACTGCAAGGCTTTGGGCATTTTATGGTATTTGTATGGTCTATAAGCATGAAGACCATGGAAAAATGTGGCGGATTTGTTTTATACAACAACGCTGAAAATGTACCGGCGAATGAGAAGGAAAGTCAACTCGAAGTCCCACGCGGTGAGTTCCACAGACTGATCGGAAAAGTTCCAGTTTACATGTCTACTCTAAACTTGCATTGGTTACAAATTAGAATTAACACTTGAATTAGCAATAAGACTAATTAGTAGTAATTCTTACATCTAACGCTAGGTAATAACTACAAACATCCACGAACATAAGTCACTTCACTAAAAAAACAGCTTCAATTATATATGGTGGAAATAATTGGAAGGGAAGCCCGAAATACACGAATCCACTGCATCAACCAGTGCAAGGAAATCAAGAATATCAATATTGATAAATAATAAAAAATATCAACACAAAGAAAACGTAATTATGTGTATTAAATGCAATGCAGACGCTATTTTGGTGTACATCCCAAGCAAAACGCAA
Source organism: Meandrina meandrites (assembly GCA_963693305.1). Classification (NCBI taxonomy): domain Eukaryota; kingdom Metazoa; phylum Cnidaria; class Anthozoa; order Scleractinia; family Meandrinidae; genus Meandrina; species Meandrina meandrites. Next base: position 13,313,153 of record OY855909.1, read on the forward strand.
ACGCGATGCTGTCACGTGACTTGCCACGTGATTTATATTACACTTTTTTGGAACAAGCAATTGACCTGAGAGACATGCACTAAATAACCTATGTTTCTGCACAGTTTAATTTGAACAGTTTGGTCTCCAACAGAGTAAGCCAATTTTAATAAGATCATATAGACAGGGGGGGGGGGGGGGGGCAGAAAAACCTTCACAATTCCCAGAAACTACCTCAGATCGGTTGCTATCAGGCATTTTCTAACTCTATATTAATAGTACTTCTCAAAAAACACAAAGAACTTCAATCCCCCCGGATGATACCGATCACCCAATTTTTGGGGTCTGGCTCATGGACTATTACAGCTGTAAACATTGTTACTTCTGTTATAGTTGAAGACTTTACATCCAACCTTCACATTGTGAATAAAAATGCTTATACTTTTAATCTTGTAAAAACTAGTGACAATTCTTTGAACCCTCGCTTACAGTTAAATAAAGGTCCACTGTCGCCAGGAGAGTACACTACATTACGACTTCAACACGGACAAAGTGTGTAATTCATTATGTATTCAGTTTTCAGTTCACACATGCGCAACATAGTGTTAGGATTACCCAAGGGACACTTGTCACTACTTAGTATCTTAGCAACTAAAAGCAGGTTCGAAAATCAAGTATCCAGTTTAATGTCCGCTAAAAACCTGTTTTGACTCCGATTGAACACATGGCGGCTTCAAGATTGATCTCGCCGCTTCGCTGCTTACACGTGAATGTGCTGCTCGAAGACAAATTGCTACGCTGTGTAGACAAAACACCAAAACTTTTAACTGTTTTGAAAGTAGGCTTATCGTTATGTGTTGAGTTCTTTTACCCGCAAAGCGATTCTAACTGGTTCATGAGCCCTTCAACCCCTTACGCGATTGATACATTTACTTACCACACCAAGCGCTTCGCCAGCCACAACCCAAAGTATATGCGCACCATTATTCACACGTACAAATACAAAGAGAAGGCCGACGACACTATCTATTTTGATATTTCAAATCCAGGATATGATGGCTCAGCGCAAAATGAAAAGGCCGCTTTAATCATTTACGGTTTAAAGGGGTATCAAACAGATGTCGACGGAACTTTTTATGATCAGGCTTTCGTTCTTGATGATGGCGATTTTACTCTACAAACCAATTTAGATATGAACGGATTTGAAATAAAAAATTATGATCGAGGCTACAGAATAGAAAACGATACAATCAAATTACAAAAAAATTTAGATCTAAGTGGTTATGAGTTATCAAATAGATTTAGCCAAGCCTAAAAGCGGAGCTCCCCAGTTTTATTTATATATTTTATTTAATTATGAAGTTACGTGATGATACAATTTTCAACAGCAGCAAATGAGAGAAACAAACAAACAAAATCAATCATAAGGAAATAATTCCACCGACAGCATTATCAGCCAGCAGTCCGGCTGTGCATAAACTCCCGGATAATCTTGAAGTATATCGGTCCGGGCTAATGATAGGGTGCGGAAGAAATATAAAAAAATGCGGCAAAAAGGGGCTGGGCTATTATGTATATCAAGTGGTTCACGAGGGGTGGATAGGGCACATGTCAAAGTTGACTGTCCATCATGCGGCAAATTATGCATTTTCTTTTTAAGCTGATTTGACTGCTTTTCTAGGTTTTAGAGGAGAAAAATCACCGTTTTGCCGTCCAACTAAATAATTATAGCATAAAGGAACAATAAATATCTGCATTAGAATACGTTTGATTATTTTTACTCATTTGCATTTTATCTCAATTTCGAATGGGAAGTCTTTTGGGAGACATTACATGACGTATTAGAAGTATCTGCTGTCCGTATTAATGCGGGCGCACGTGCAACGTTGTAAACACGACAAAAGGAACAGACGACGACTCTATGACACTCGTATTTTGACTTCACAGAAGGGCTTTCAGTCCGAATCGAGTAATTTTACTTTGAAAACTTCAGTAGAATGCAAGAAAGCAAAGAGAGAAAGCAGATTAATTCATGCGACCGTTTCCCTCGCTGACTTCATACTGTAAAAGGAAGTTGGCAGCATCAGGGTTTTACAGGTAAATCACTGATTGCTTAACTTTCACCAGCGAAAGATCAAGAGAAAGCGAGAATTTATTGTATATTTTGCTCACATTGTGCGATTTTGTCTAACTATGCGATTTTTAATGAATTGCGATTTGCAATGCCTTGTTGCCCATTCTTTGCCAGCTTCCTTTTACTCTTTGAGAAATGAGGCATTTGTCTCTTCAATTACATAATTTTAAAATCATTTTATTCTGTAGTAATTACCAAATGAACATGGTATACCGGCATAAGAGAAGTAATTGGCCATGTTCTAAACGAGCAGGGGACTGGGTACGAACATATTTTTTCTTGGTACGAGCATTCAATATCGATTGAATTGAAAATGGGGCACGTCATCTGAAAGAGTATCCAAAAATTAGTAAATTCACCAAATTTGATGGTTATTGGTTTAAACGCAAAGGCGTGGCACACTTTTAAAATAAGAGAGCTTAGTATGGATTGGAGGATGCCTGTCCCTCCAATCCATACTAAGTGTACCATGCCTTTGGGTTTAAACCAATAACCGTCGAATTTGGTGAATCTACTAATTTTTGGATGCTCTTTCAGATGACATGCCCCATTTTTCAATTCAATCGATATTGAATGTTTGTACCGAGGAGAAAATATGTTCGTACCCAGTCCCCTGCTCGTTTAGAACATGGCTAATTACCTTTCCATCATGGGCAAATTTTGCAGGTATTACAGCATATGTCTGCATGTGTCTTAGTATAATTAGTCTCCTTCACAGGCATTGTTTGGACTCGTCATGCAACGCTCCCTACCCCACCAAACTGAACGGTATTCCTTTCTGCAGTTTAGCCAATCACAGCTTCCCTCACATTTTTCTGAGGTAGTCACACCAAAACTCGCCGACTAAACCAATCACAAGTGTCTTATTGTGATCCTGGTGTCAGAAACTTTAAACCGACACCAGTTTGCTGCGTTTTGAATTTGACCGACACCAAACATCACGTCTGATATAAATCCTAATTCCAAAAATTTGATTTCAAGTACAACAGGAAGATCAATATCTGAAGGAATGTAAAAGCTTTTCGGCTAACATCAACTGATGGGTGTGAAAGCAACTAGAGTCGAAACAAAAGGAAAAGAATGTGGTTGAGGTTTAAGCAGCCCTTGGTGGGAGAGGGAGCATTGCGTGATGAGCCCAAACAATGGCTACGAAGTAGACTATAGTCTCTGTGCCCTAAAAAGAACCACATTTGAAAATCGCTGTATAATGCATTGCAAACCTTTGAATAAATTTAAGTTATGTATGCCGATGGATTGTGTCTCTGGTGACGTCTAACTGAAGAAAAGGCAATGCTTGAGTTGAAAAATAACTATTTTGTCAACAAATATTCTTATAAATGCATGTGATAGTGCTGTTGACATTAAATTAACTTAATATTACTTTAAATCTTAATATTTTGGCTTTCATAATTATTCAGTTAAAATTTTAAGATCCCCCCCCCCCCCCCCACCCAAATGCAAGGAAAACACATTTCTGATGGTCCAAATTCAAACATCTTCCAAGGAAGCATGACCCAGACCCCCCTAGAATCTCTTGCCAGGTGGGCAGAAGATTATGTGGCTTTCGGCCAATTTATGCCTGTGTACACCAAAGAAACCCTGTTAGCCAAGTCTTCTGTTGAGAACCTGGTTGTCATATATTCAAAGAATGTAATGCCTTTAAAGCAACATGCTGAACCCAAAAGCAAATAAATGAGCAATTTTTTTCATACCTTTCCCTGATTAAAGCCACAAATGAGAGGAACTGCAGTCTGCCAATTACTTACATACAAGTTTAAAAGTTCTGGCCAGCAGAAAATTGGTTTTGGCTAGTAAAATCACAAGCCATTAGGCTTGTTACCTGAAAGGTTAGTCATGATCCCTGAAGAAAGAAGCCAATATCCAGCCATCTTGACCGAATAAGCTTCAATAAAGGATTTATTATATGGGCAAAAAGAGAACTTTTTTTTGATTGACCAAGGCAGAAATCCCGGGTGGGCAAGATAGGCCCATCCTGCCTGCTAGGGATGAGCTTCCTTTTGCCTGCTAGCAGATTCACCCATGCAATGAATTCTGTGAACAGGTATCCTTTAAGAAATTTGTGACTGGATCTTACCTGGCTTTATTTCATTAATTTTAAAATTGAAGCTGTCCATATAAATTGCATATTGTACAGTGGGTATTACTTGCAATCGCAATTTCAAACATCAACTGATGTTAACCCTTAGGCAAATGACCATGAATTAAATTTCTTCACTTAATTGTACCACCTGTTTCAACTCTATGAACTATACAATTAGTCAACAGCACCAATCCAAATTGTTATATGGCGACGTACAACTCCATTACCTCCCCCAGCATCATGCAAAGATCTTATCAAGTCTTGTGTAGTTGAATGTTTAATGAAGAAATAAACTAATAATTTGCTTGTCCATTTATCTGTCTTTGAGTCTGTGACTCTCTGTGCAAACTCTACAGCTGGTGTTAACCCTAAAAAAGAAAATGATCACATATCAAATGTTGTTAATTATTTATTGGCATCAGTATCAATATTTTTAATATTATTCCATGCAATAAAGATGATAAGGAAGTGTGGATGATGTTACAAATAATTAGGGATGGCATGTCACATTATGTTAATGTTGTGCAATATCGGTTTCCCGGTTCCCCCCAGCATATTAAAGATCTCATCCCAGACCCCAGGGGGGCACTCAGCATTTCAAGTGACGGGGATGATCGAATGGGAGCAAAAGTCAAGACCCCAAAAAATCCCTAGGGCTTCCAACAAACCCCCAAAAAATCCCTGGACCTAAAATTAACCCCCAAAAAATCCCATACCGAATTTCTGACCCTTGAAATTTTAAACATTAAAAACATTAGAAATTGAATGTGTGTGTGCATTCATCATACCATCTGAATTTTATCTTTCCTTCAACTCGCAGTATTTTAACACTAGAGACCACCAAGAACACTTCCTTTGATTGTGCTTTTTTTTTACAGAACTACATAGCTAAGGTCAGTAATACCCAAAAAAATCCATACTTAAAACAAGCATCCCACAAAACACTTGCCGAATTTTCCTACCCCAGAAAATCTCGGAATCAAAAATTAAAAACCCCAAAAAATCCTTCTAACATCCACGTCACTTGAAATCCCGAGTACCCCCCCTGGGTCCCAGACCTTGCCGGGTATTATCCGCTCTAGAGGCGGGGGTTTCATGAAGGCACCATCTTCACTCACTGTGGCCGGGCAAAGAAAAACAAAGTTGCTTTGTGCATGTAATAACCCTTCTATTTGTTATCCGTGGACATAAAGGCCCTAAGCCACCCACACTGATTACAGCATTGCCACCAAGGCTTATTACAGGATAGTGATCCTTAAATTTATTATGCAAGACCACACCAGCCCAAGGTCACTGAATAATACCAATGGCTCATGCTGTCTGGTAACTGCTGACCTCTGTCATTTCATAAAATTCTGAAAAAATGACTGTAGCCATCAACCATTGAAGAAGACCATGATACTAGTAATTCACAAATTTGTGTCAAGATAATATGATGTTCTACTGTTTGTAAAGAAAAACAAATTTGTTGGATTCATCATCTGCATTTTTCTCGGTCAGCTTGGTAAAAAAAAAAGAGAAAAAGCAAAACATGCTTGAAATTTCTAGCTAGCAGAAAATTGGTTTCGGCTTGAAAAATCAAAGCGGCATGTCACTAGCAAAGGCTAAGTAGGAAAAAAGTCATTTTTGATCCCTGATTTTAGCTGTATAATTATTTATAATTATACATGAGCTGCTATTTTGCAATAGAAATATTGCTTTTAACAAAGTAAAGCACAATCTAACAGTTATGCATTAAAAATTACCTTTTTTTCTGAATTTTATGGTTACCCAGCATTTCAGAGCCATTATTCATACAGCTTAACGACCGGTATATATCAATCAATGGAAATTTACGAGTAAAATTTTAGTGTAAATTAGATTCTTCAAAGACGCCGAAATTTCTCTTTTTGTTATTGCTACGATCTGCAATTTCGTTAGAGATGTCAAAAAGTCATCCTTCATGACTCAGGTTTCTAAAACTCTCTTGCGTCATTGTTGAGAAAAACTTTCAGTCTTCAGGTGGTGGAAACTGAATGATTGTTCACCACGATTTAAGTAAACAATATGGAACTAAATCAAAACCACAGTTTATCGCCAGCTTCTGGAAAGGTGTTCAAATGAAATACTTTTGGTAATTGTTTGTTGTTCGTTCAATAATAATTATTTTTTGCATTTCTTTCTTTCTTTACCTGTTTATTTACTTAAGTTCTTATTATTTTTTCCTTTTACTGTGAGAAAGTTGGGGGCTAAAGCCAGCCCCTCCCTCTGTGCGGGCCCTGGATTCTAATGAAAGAGACAGCCTGACACTAATGTTTATTTAGGGACCGATCGTTTATTACGTCCCAAGGGGGGGGCGGTGGTTTTGGAGGGGGGGGGGGTACAATTTTAAAACAAGCCTCTTTTTGGGGGGTAAATTTTTCTCTGGTAAGAAACATGAGGGGGGTCAAATTTTATGAAACAGCAACAGCAGTCTAGGGAATTTGACGTCAGTGATCTATCCTCGATCCCGTGGTTGGGGAAAAGGAAAGAATTTGACGCGATTTCCGGTCCCGAGAGAAGGGTTGTTTGATATGGTCGCGCAAGAGCCTGGAACCTAGCTCTCAATCCGCCATCTTGAAAACTACCCAGAAGGCTCTTTAATAATTAAGTTGGATTGCTCCCTCGACAGTTTGTGCTCGATCTTTTCACGGTCTTTCAATCGGTATATATGAAAAAAAGATCGAAAATGCCAATCTACAAAGCCTGGGATGTAAAACGGGAGACGTGAAAGGCCGTAGCGGCTGGGAGCTTCGAAGAATTTGCTAACGCAGGTGATAGATAAGGAAAGCTCTCTATCTATTTTTAGATCATTGTCATAAATAACAAAAAGCAAAGATGAAAACAATTTCATTCATAGACACAAACAGCTAAACTTTAATATTTGAAACAATGTAAAATAATACAAACAATAAACGAGAGAAAGATAAAGGTGATGTTAAATAAAAAAGATAAAAAATCTGTCCAAGGAAGGACGGAGAGAATTATGGCCTCCTCAGGAGAGGGGGGGGGGGGGGGGGGGGTACGTTTTTCAAACAAGAATTGGGAAGGGGGGTATAATTTTACCTCAAAATTTTTTGGGGGGGTTCAGTTTTGAAACACTGCACTTTTTTGAAAACCACGGGCCCCCCCCCCCCCCCCCCCCTGGGACGTAATTTACGGTCGGTCCCTTAATCTGATTAAAATTTACACTGATCTTACCTGCATTAAAGTGCACTGAATCACTTTCAATTGGAGATAACAACATGTCAGGCGCTTCTTGCAAACTGCCATCACTTTCATTCTCCTCTTGACATTCTAGCATCTGCTCTTCCAGCACTGTAAAACAAAAAAGTCACTTCACAAACATGTAAACATCACAAATGTCTGTCCAACATTCGCTGAATTCGTCCTTGAAAGGACGAATCGAACTGCATCTCGATAAATAAAAATCAATAGCTTTCGTTCGTAGAGCGTCGAGTACAACATGACAGACACCGAATTATAAGCATATCCGTGAAAATTATTTATACCAAGTAAGCTTTACAAAAACAAAACCGAAGAGACGTCCTCAGTTCATCTATAACAATAGAGAACAAAAGGACAAAAGAACGAGGAATACAATAAAAACAATTGGTTTGCGAGGAAGTGTTGACTATCTGTCTATCGCTCACTTGAGTACTCTACGTGCAGATCGCTTCGATCTTTGACTCAGTTTGACTCCGGAGTCGGAACGACGAAGCGACTCGACTGCTCTCAGGACAGGGCATCACTCGAGTTGACATCAAATGCTTTGTAGAGCAGCTTACTGTGAGATTGTTTCCCGACTTTGCCATTTCTCTTAACTGTTTGCCGATCAAGGATGATCAACGATTCTCGGAAGCTCATAAGCTTGCATTACACTGTGTACCAGTCTCGACCTTAGCAGCTCCAGATTGGTCAATTCACTAAAAGGATGGCTTCTGATTGGTTTATTCTCAAAACAGAAACTGTGAAATGGACAAGCCGAGAAATTTCATAACAATAAGCAACCTTACCTGAGCGTCTGAACGGGGTAAACCGACCAGCGACAAAGGGCGAAAAATATTACTGACTACCGACAAAACGAGGAAAAAAATACCGACTAGCGACAAAAAAAAATTAACTGAGATTTACCGAGAGAGGTCGAGAATTTTTCTGGCACAGAACCCCAATACTGTCAATGCTACTGCCCCGATTTCATCGGCCGCGCTTTATTACGGGTTACTCGAATAGACCGAAAAACACTTTGTCACAAAATCAAACTCTCCTAAAAACGTGGAACCGGATAGTATGTTGCAATTATTCAGTGCCCAAACCAGAGGGAAATAATTTTAAAAGTTTTATGCGAGCAAAAATAATTTAGGCATTCGCATGAACTTTCTTGTGTCTATAAAATTCAGCTAAATTCAAAAGAAAAAATGGTGCAGATCCCAATATTATTAAACCAACTGCCAACATCCATTTGGGCGACAAAAAGTACCTTTTTATATCTTAACACATTTTCCAGATTCGGCAGCGATGAGATTATTCTGCTAAAACTGCAATTACAAAATTGTATCACGACTATTATTTTTTAACCTAGGGCAAGGTCTCACCTCCATCACTTTTCTCGTTTTTCCTTTTTCTTTGCCTTTCTCGTTCACGTTGTTCTTTTCTGACTCTTTGTCTCCACTGTCGGTCTCTCTCTCGCCTTTTTTTCTCGGTGCTCTTGGCTACTTCTCTGCCACTTTAGCCGGGCCCTTTCTCGCTCTTTTTCTCGCTGCTTTTCGCTGCTTTTCTGCCTGTTTTGTCGGGCCCTCTCTCGTTCTTTTTCGGGTTGCTCTTCGCAGCTTTTCTGCCTGTTTTGACGGGCCCTTTCTTGCTCTTTTTGACGCTGCTCTTTGCTACTCCTTCGCCTGTTTTCTCTCGCTCGTTCTCGCTCTCTTTCCTGTCGCAGTTCGCTTAAACCCTGTCTCCTCGAAGTTGAATTTACTATACTCTCGTTTGCCGACATTGACATAACAAGAGCTAAGAATATTTTTTCCTCAGGTTTTAAACTTCAGACTAGCTGAATAGACGTCGACTATAGTCGTTTTGAAATTATTTTTTTGTTTGCGTCAGCAGACCTGGGTCATGCTATATTTCCCGCCAAAAAACGCGGGTAGCCGGCCACGTCCACTCGTTCCCAGGCCAAATCCGTGCGTACGGACGTACGGAGACGACAACCAAATTTTCTTGGCTTGATAGGTTACTAATTTTTCTTAGCTATGGATGCTCCGCCCGCGGGCGCCTTCGGCGCCCGCGGGAGCTCCGCTAAAAAATTACCGACCCAGAATAATAATACCTGGAGACTGGAAACCAGCTTATAATGAAAATTATGCTAAATTCGGTAATAACTATTACATATATATTTTGATCTGATTTGCCCCGCTTTCACTTGTGGTACCCTTTTTTCTGTCATTCACCTAAATGTCGCAATATTTGAGCCCGTACGCATGCGCTTTTGGGCAGCATAATTAGAGACTTGTAAATAGATTTGTAAATAAAATGTATCAGAAGGTAAAATGTTGGTGCTTTTCCACGCAATATGCTTTATTTTAACCGAACTTTCTACTCCCGTTTGGCAGAACGAAGTCAGACAGATAACATATCAAGTAGTGGAGGCGATGCGAGACGCAGAAAGATCGATCGATCGTTCGACAACATTTCTGTGATCAAATCCTGTTAATTCTCGATTTCTTCTCTTCGCTTCACTTCGCCAGCTTCTGTGGGGGCACAAAAACTTACAGCGCGTTAACTGAGCGTATTTGTTTCGTAATATCTGTTCTGTTTCGTCTTTTTTCGGTCCAAACACTAAATCGTGAGGCGACCGCCATGTTTGTGTTGTTCTGCTCGTCCAAGGGGCCTGGTAAATAGAAATATTGGTTTCCGGTATCTTTCTGAGAAAAATGTCACGCAACTCACATATTTCGAAACAAAAATATTGCAACCGAACGAAGGTATCGGCCGCTCAGTAAAATTTCTGAAAGTTTTCGCGCGTTGGGTCAAAACCCCTTAACATACAAAGGATCCAAGCATGTTCAAGATCATTATCGCATATCTCAATACCACGTCTGGGGCTGTTGTATTCGTCTATGTCTGGAAAAGCGTAATGATTGATGGAGTCTTCTCGTATGCACGGAACACAGATCCCATCAACGCCGCAACTTTCATGCTCAGGACGAAACATCACTTTCACAAGCCTTTCCCGTCTATGACAAAAAGGGGTTTTCTGCAAATCTTGGTGTACTTTGACCCAGCCAAGTGCCGCTCGCTGTCTAAATCTTAGGGTAAGATACTCCTTGTTGATTATTTTACGAATACGTTTTATGACAAATAACTCCTTGTAGAGTACTTTACGAAGCTCTGGAGAGAGGCCGTTGTTTTGTATGAGCTTGAAAAGTTTATAGTTCAACGTGGCTGGATCATATTTTGCCAGTTGTTCTTTCAAAATTTCTTCAAAGTTTTGAGCAACTAACCAAGGTAAGGGTTTTAATTCCTCGTTTCGCTTCCTTTCAATACAGTCGCAATAGAATTCCAAATTTTGTTCTTCCAAAGTCTGTCCAATGTTTTGACCCGACAGTAGCCATGCATTGTACACAATAGTAAAATAATTATTTAGAATTTAATATAATGCGAGATGTCACTTCTCTAATTGCTTGTGCTTGAGCTCCACCAAGACCCGCTCGAAGTTTTTCTTCGCTTTTCTGTGTTTGCGGATTAGCCAGTGCTTTAGGTTACTTCCTCCGCATGCCAGACACAGACGATAGTCACACACTACCCCTGCCCCGCAACTGCGACATGGGACTGGCCTTTTTTTACTGTCTTTAGTTGATAGTTGTGCTACACACCTCTTTCCGCAGTTTTCTTTCCGACTTAACATTAACCACCCGCAGTTGTTTTTTCCGCGCACCAATTTTTCTGATATAACCTAGGTTGCGCTTGTTTTCAATTGACCCTCTCTTGTGAGTAGTAAAGTCGGAGTCTATCAAACACTACTTTGTTGGCGAAGGGGTTAGCGTGTGTTAAACCCCCTAGCAAACGATGAACCCCGCGACAAAGGTGTGGGGTTTATTGGTTGCTGGTTGGTTGATATATGCTAACACCCCCCGCCAATCCAAAGTGGTGTTTGATAGACTCCGACTTTACGACTAGGCGAAAGCAAATTGCAGGGTAATAATGTGGTGCCTTAACAAGATGATGAACTATATACATTACAAAGGGAATACAACTATTCAACTATACAACTATTTATTACTATTCCCCTGCCAAGTGCCTAGACACGTGACACGGTAGGTAGTTATTTTTAATTAATACTTTAGATAGGTGTCCCCAATTAGTGGTTACCACTGCTATTTTTACTGATATTATTATAGTATTATTATTAAAAAGCAGAAACGCGTGCAATAGTGAATTTATATTCATTTTCTAGATTTTCCTCAATGATGATGATAATGATGATGATAATGCCATATCGAACAGAGGCGAACAGCATTTCTTACTCCCATTTTTCGTTATTAAATTATTAGTGTTTTATTAAAGATCAACTGGAAATTTTCAGTTTCTTCATATAGAGAGAGAGCATTTATTTGCTAGCCTGCGAGCAGTCTCCCAAATAAATGGGAGAATTCCTGGGGAGAATTCAAAGCGTTTTCTTTTCGCTCCATTCTAGACCGGAGGACTTGTTCGCAGGCTAGGCATTTGCTGATCTTTACGGAAAAAGAAGAAAATATTTAAGGACACGGTGATTGCTGTGAAATGTGAGTAAAACGGTTGACTTGTAAATTGAGTGAGACAGAACTTGTTTTGGAACTTTACCTAGTGTATGTTCTATTCTGGAGAACTACGATAAACGAGGCAGGTTTGCTGGAAGATCCGAAATAAATGTGGACTTCAACATTACGTTGTTTGTGCAAGTCAAGTGAACCAAGCAGTAACATGTCTACGTCAATTCGTGCATTGCGTTTCTGTAAAAACAATATCGAGAGCGGCGCTACCGGTGTAGCATTGCTCCATCAACTTTGGACAGTTCAAAATTGGGGTCTGCGGAGATTGCTGGACTAATGTACTTTGACAATGCACAAAGGTCCACAGATACTTCTTGTAGTCAATCAAACATGCAGCTCAAAAAAGAAGTGGCACCTGAAACACCAAATTCTTTAAAATGCAGATTGAAGTAGTGTGTCATCACATTTCCAAATACCTCGAGTTTTACTAAAATGATTCCGCTGAACGTAGTATTCTCAATTCCTTAAATGTAGTGAAACAGTTTATTATGTGTTTAAAATATTACGTATCACAACACATGGCATCTTGTCTAGGGTTCCTCAAAGGGAGAAGCGAAGATACGGCAAAGTGGAAGAGGTGCTGAACCGTTTTCAGCAGTTTTTATTTGCAAAAAGTCATTCAAACGCCGTGTTTTTGCCAGGGTTTAATTGCTTCACTGGACACTACAAAGGGATTTAAGACATTAATGCAAGCGGTTTGGTTCCGTTTCACCGTTAGCTACCGTTTCAAACTTGCTTTATTTTGTTCAACTGAAGATTTTACTGCGCTAAATGAGACTCGAACCCAAACTTTAATTGATTGTTAAGTCTTAAGTGCGGACTATAAATTTAGAAATTTGTTAAAGTGCCACTCCGACGAAATTTCACATTTTTTTCGGAATTTTTTTGCCACAGAATAACTTACCGGCGTCTATAATGTCCTTTAAACCAGAAACGAAAAAATAAAAAGCCTTCCTTCATCGAAAGTTTTAGCTTCGAAAACTGCATTTTTCCGTCCGCCATTACTTGAAACTGGTTCCAGCTGAGCCCGCATATTTCAAAGCGGCAGGTCCGCTTGTGACGTCAAACACCCAACACGTGACTTGTCTTTTGCGATGTTTAGTTTGTTTTTGTGGCGATTTTAGTAGAAAATATTTGGTGATTCTGCGGTGGAATTCTTCCCTTTTGAGCCAGATTTTTCTCCAACAAACCGAGAAAATGCAGGCCTTCAATCGTACAATGATCGTGTATTACGAACGATCAAGAAGCCGCGCATTACAGATCGAACACAAGATGTGATCAGAAGGTACAGTTCAGGTTACATACTTTTTGATTTTCTGGGCTCCCACTTCACAATTATACCCGGCCTTTTTGGTCCACTTCGGCACACTAATTTTAGAAAATGGTACGTGGTGTGTTTTATTGGTTTTGTAGAATGTTGAAGTACCTGATAGATAATCTATGGCATGGGGTGATGTCAAGGAAACATTCATACGAAGTTGCAGTCTTATTATTGTCTGTTCACTATCTTTATCGTTTTTGAAGAGATTTTGAGGGAGACTTGTCTCCCAAAATCGAATCTACTTTGGGTACTTACCATCATTATCATGATCAGTTTCTCAGTCAATAGAACTAAACGTTAATTATAAAAGAAGTTTTATTTGTTTGGAGAAATAGCACTGATTTATTTCAAGAGTGCAAAACTGATCCACAAGCAATGGAAATAAACCACTGAAAACCATGGAATGCCATGATTGACTCAGTGGGGCTGAGATAATAAAATTTACATAAAAAGTAATGTTGTTATTTTATGTGATTAGAAACAATACATAGATGATGTGGTTTAAAATTTCCCAAACCAGTTTTTTTTCCTTTCTTTCGCATGATGATGAATATAAGAGACAACAAAAACTAAAAATCAAAATGCAGTTTTACAAATTCTAAACCAAAGATAAATTTAAATCCCTACAGCTACAGTGCAATTTTTTTACTTTACATAACATTTTTATTCCATGTATATTTTGCAAGCACGATACATATTTTTCAACCCATAGAGGAACTGGCTTGAATATCTAAATTACTCATTCTCGAAGCTTTGGATCATTACAATCTTCAGTGCACAATGGCAAATAATTGGTTGGCAAGTAGTGATACTGCAATTTCAACAACTTGAGTAGTAAACAAATGATTTCTATAACATTTGCTTAAATGGACTTTACTTTTTAATCTTCAGCCTGAGCTTGTTTGATTTCAATGCCATTAAACAATTTTTTTTTATATGTTAATTTACACTAGCGAGTTGTGGTTCACATGCGAAGTTTGGAGAACACAAAAGAAGCTCAAGAGTTGCTCAAGGCAATAGCCAAGAGCAACTAGTGTTTTCCAAACTTCCTGCATGCACCATAACTTCATAGTACACGGCTTAAAGCATGAACCAATTGTTTTATAACAGTGCTGGTGTAAATGTAAATCAAAACTTGCATGATAAAAAAAAATATGGCAAAGCGCAATAAAACAACGAAAAGACCCCGGTTAGGGCTTGAGCCCAGACCACTTGAATTGGCATCTAACGGGCTAACCATTAGGCCGTCACATTTCCCACATGATGCGCGTTTAGGTATGATGAATTTGATTGTGCTGCTCTGCTTCCTTTGTTATGATAATATTTATACCCCCAGACAGCATTCAGTCCTGAAGTTTAATAATAATATTATATGGCTGGAGCTTGTTTAGATAAAGTAATTTTAATTCAACTGTGAAATGGTTACTACTCCATGCCTTTTGTCTAGTTTTACATGTAACTATTTAGTGCAAATTGTAGCTGTTGTTTCGCGGGTTAAATAAATCACTAAGTTATGGGAAGAGTAATTATCACCAGACTGCAAGATGCAGTGGATGGAATGCTAAGAGAAGAACAGGCAGGTTTCAGAAGTGGGCGAAGCACGACTGAACACATCTTTGTGCTCCGAAATGTCATCGAACAATCATTGGAATGGAATGCAAGTCTGTATACCTGTTTTTTAGACTACGAGAAAGCATTTGATAGTGTCCACCGCGAAACACTGTGGAGGATAATGCAGTCTTATGGAATACCATCAAAATTCATAAGAATGGTCAAATTGTTTTACAGCAACACGAAGTGCGCAGTGATCGATGGGGCGGGCCAGTCTAATTGGTTTGACGTGAAAGCAGGTGTGAAGCAGGGTTGTGTGATGTCGGGATTTCTTTTCCTGTTGGTGGTGGATTGGATTATGTGTAGGACTACAGAGCAAGGTAATACAGGGATTCGATGGAAGATGATGAGACAGCTTGAAGACCTAGACTATGCCGATGACATTGCGCTCATTTCCAGCACATGGGCGCAAGCACAAACGAAGTTAGAAAGGCTGGGGAAAAATAGTGAAGGTACGTCTCTGAAGATAAACATCAACAAAACGAAGGTGCTTAGACTCAATGCTAGGAGACAAGATCCTATAAAGATAAATGGCACTGATGTAGAGGACACCGACAGCTTTGTCTATCTAGGGGCCATTGTTAACAACTTGGGTGGCGCCGAACAGGACATTCGGAATAGGTTAGGTAAAGCTAGAAGTGTTTTTCATCGACTTTCAAAGGTGTGGAGAACAGGTGAATTCCGCCGAGAAACTAAGTTGAGGATCTTCAAGTCAAACATCATTGCTGTCCTGTTGTATGGATGCGAGACTTGGAGAATGACAAAAGCGGATGAAAAAAGACTTGACACCTTCCTTCACAAATGCCTAAGGAGAATCTTGAAAGTCCATTGGCCCATGCGTGTGTCCAATGATGAAATTCGGAGAAGAGCGGGAACCGAAAAGATCAGTTCACAACTACGACGTAGGCGATGGAAGTGGATAGGTCATGTTCTACGTATGGCACCAAACCGTAACCCATACGTGGCATTATCCTGGGCACCAAGTGGAAAAAGAAGTAGACGACGGCCAAGGGAAACATGGCGGAGAACGGTGGAGAAAGAACGCGCTGAGCTGGGACTAAAATCGTGGGCCGCAGCAGTAGCTGTGGCCAAGAATAGGGACAGATGGCGAACATTAACGTCCGGCCCTATCCCCCACTAGGGGGCAAGGAACTAAGAAGAAGAAGAATAGTTGAATACTGCGTAGCGTCTTTATGCTAAAAATAATTGTTAATATTTTTTAATGACGCTAAATGGCGGTATAAAATGCACCAACATTTCATACCGCCATTTAGCGTCATTAAGAAACATTAACAATTATTTTTAATTAAATCACTCTTACATGGCATGGACAATAATTGGCTAATAGTTGGGGCAAATTTCTTTTTTGAGGCAAATAATGTCAATTACCAGCTGTCCAGCAAAAAACAGATGGCAATTTGCCGAAAGGAAATGATGATGACAAAATTAACTTCTTTTCGATGTATCAGTGCTTTCACTTAGACCCAGCACCTGCTGGAACTCTGGCAGGTATTTTGAGGTAAATCACTCACTACAATCAATAATTCAATAGTGCAGTTTCACATAAAGGTGAGGTGTTTAAAACTTATATTGCTCTCTTATGGGTGCTACAAAAGAACTGATGCATAAACCTTAACTTTTATAATTTGAAAGGACAATCCAAAGAAGCATTGTATGTGAACATTAAATTTTTTATTTACATAAGTTACCTTACTTTTTAGCCTAACACTTAATTTTTAGATACTGTGAGATAACTGTGGTATCAAACATACAACTATGGCTTGTAAGTCTTTGGATCGGTTGTATTTGTCACTGTACCGGTTAAAAGATGAGAAGTAATTTATTATGTGTAGCCCGTAGCCAGGATTTTGCATGGGGGAGGGTGTGAGGGGGGGGGGGGGGGGGGTGCGTATCAGCGCCTCCTCGCCCAGGAAATTTTGAAAACTAGGTTGCCTAAGACAGCATATAGTGCGTTTTGAAGACAATTTGTTTGGAAACAAGGCAGGTAAAAGTGAAGGACATAAGGTAGAATGTATCATTGAAATTAACCTTGAATCACACAATTTGGCTAACATATACAACACGAATCTACAGATGATGGACCGTCAACCCAAAGGACCATATATTGAATGCCAATAGTCGAGGCACAGAAATACCATTTCCCTTTATTTATTTATTTTGATATTTTTTTTTACAGTAAGCAGACTTCCAAGGCTCGTGGGGGGGTACGCACTCCCCCCCTCCCTACGGGCCTGTAGACATTCTCTTTTACTAGAAAATAGATCGGGAGCTTATAATGATTTAAAAAAAAACACTAAATTGGCTGTTTTTAAACAAAAAAAAAATGAAAAATTAGTATGCAGTTTCAAAAGGTGGCCCTAACTGAAACCAAGGAAAACTGAGCAGCCAATTGAACATTGTTTGCGCCCAATTCTTCAAAGCTCCAAATCTCAGGATTTGGTCTTTCTCAGTAGGCAATAAGAGATAATCGTAGCACACATATGCACAATGTATTTCAAACTTTACCGATGGCTACTGTCTAATCTGCTCACCCTTAATTGCGCTAAATCAAGAGTTGTCTTATTTGGAAGCACGCGTCGTCTAAAGTCCTTGAACACTGTTTCTATCAAGATCAATGACAGCCCCCTTGAACATGCTAATACATTCAAATACTTGGGCGTGACACTTAGAGAAGATCTGTCTTGGAATGAGCACATAAATATCATTAACAAAACCAATCAGCGACTTGGACTTCTTAGACGAATCAAGCATCTTCTACCACTACACGCTCGCTTAACACTTTATCACTCTTTAATTCTCCCACTTTTTGACTATGGTGATATAATTTGGAGTGATAAAAACAACACTCAACTGATGAACGATCTCCAAGTACAACAAAACAAAGCAGCGAAATTAATTTTAGACAAACCAAAATACTCCTCCGCCACCGAAGCTCTTAAGGAACTAGAGTGGAAGCACTTAGATCACAGGCGATACCTTCACCGATGTGTTTTTATTTTTAGATGTCTTCATAAAATCATCGATTTTAATTTTAATTTTACACAAAATGATGCCATCCATCGTCATTATACCCGCCAGCGCAAGAATCTGCACCTTCCTGCTCCCAAAACAAACTGGGCAAAGCGAAAAATTACGTATCAAGCAGCTTTCGACTTTAACCTTCTAAGTACTGAAATACGGGAAACTGAATCTCTTTTACTTTTTAAAAAGAAATTGGAACGTATACCTTAATTGTGTACATGTTATATTTTTATTTATTTATATTGTATTTTTTAAGTCTAAGAAGTTAGCATTGTCTTGTACAATTAACGTTTCTATTTCTTTAGTTGTGATATTCTCCACAGGGCCGTTCTGAAAACCACTTTATGTGAGATCGCCCCCTGTTTAAATATTATTATTATTATTATTATTATTATTATTATTATTATTATTATTATGCTATAAATCTGTATAAATAGTTTCACTTACATCACCCTGACTCTCAAATCCTATATTTATCAGAGAAATAAGATAGTATGTGCTGAACAACCACAGTATCCTGGGCCTAGTTAACAGTGTAAAGTTTGACAAAAGATTGATCATCAGGTTGAGAAAACGAATAAAATATCACATTGTCAAAGATGCTCGACCAGCATCAAAACAAAAACAAAATTTAGAAAGTATACTATATAAGACACCAGAATTCAATGCTTATCTTGTGTGAACAGAAATATGGCCTCTGTTTCTTCTAAATTGTTGGAAAATCAATCTCTGGAAACTCCATTCAAATTAGTTTATCGAAAATGGAATATCACAAACCTTACTCAGGTGCCGGAAGTTCGCTCGGCGTATGCGAGCAAATCTTAGCCAGTTATATATTCTGTCTATATTTGAGATCACAGCTGCATGAAGGTTTGATTGCTCATAACGTGGTACTACACATCAAATTCCCAGCAAAATGAAGTTCACTATGGTTGAAGAACTGCATTTGAAACCTCAAAAGGTTCAATTAGCGAAGCGAAATTTTGCAGTGATCCACAGAGATCTGTAGAGAAATCAGCAACAAGCACTTCACGGGTTGGGTGTTTGACGTCACATCCGGCCAAGCCTCGCGATCCTTCGGGAACGTGTTTGAATAATGGCGACCAAAATATCTCGATAAAAACAGTCGAAGAAAAACGGCCTTCCCGCACCCAGACAGCAGAAAAGCTTGGACAGGTGAGTAAGAACCACTGATAGATTAAGAAAATGCAAAAACATCGAATTGGAAAATTCTGGTCGGAGTGGCACTTTAAAATAACAAATTAAACATTAAATAGCACATTTATTGTCTGAATATTGCTCATCACAAAAACGTTCTGAAAAAAATGCACACTATCAGTACTAGACTATATGAAACCACTAATGGACTGTTATTTTATACATTCAGCAAAAGCCAACTGCAATAAGGAAGCGATTTCTTGAGGACCTACCATAATATTAAATTATTCGATTTTGTGCCCGAGAGCGCTTATTGGAGGGGCGCTTATTTCATTTTTCGACATAAACATAGGGGTACAACAATTACAACTACTAATTAAAAATTGCAACAATAGGAGCAGACATAGTTCACATAGCCCTAACAGCATTCGCTTGTTCAGTGTGATCAATATTTTTTTTAGATGAGAAAAAAGACCGCATAATTCAATGGTCTCATCAACTTTTTCTATGTCAACTTCTTGAATGCTACTTCCGCAAAGGAGGCGCTTCAAAATTTAACCAATTGATTAATTGGCACCACCACATGAAAGATGACGTTGAGATTGGTCATTTTGACCAAGTTGGATGCTTTTAGGATGAACAGAGATCAAGTTATGGACCTTGTAATATGGTTCAAATTCCATACAAACGTCTCTAATTTTGAGACAGCTTCCCCCCAAAACCATATATATTTTTTATATATATTTTTTTATAATTTCTGTGGTACTCTTAAAAATGGGCAAACAAAATGATTTCCATCTGAGCCTCTCCCAAATAGTAGGTCCATGGCAGAATTTTACAGTTGTCACAAAACTGATGAAAACTGAAATTTTAATTTTAAACTCGCCCCAGTTTCCTGCGCAACTCCGAAATGGCCTATATTACGGGTCCGCTAACACTATTCTAATTACTGTAATTTACAATTTGACGTGCTACAACACTGATGGTTTTAATGCTAGAGTAATTCCGATCTGAATTAACCTTAATTAACTGCTGTGTTTTCATTTTTAGTAGTAGACCGATTTTAATGTTCGTTTCAGTTACTTTTTCTTTTTTGAAATGGTGTAGGCAACAATCCCGGTAACAACCACGACGCCCGCAATCACAACAGTGAAGATCCCAAATACAAGCAGTGGGCTGCCTGTTGCAGAAAGACTTGCAGATCCAAATGGTTTGCCTCCGATTTCAAACGTGGCTGTATTGGATCCCATCACTCACTCTGAAAAAAGAATAACGCGATCTGAGATACTGGATAGGTCAACACGTATCGTGAAAAAATTAGAGGTTTTGAATTATGACTGATGTAGTGTATATGAAATGATTCATATATGAACTTCGGGTGTATATGAAAGTGATAAATGATAAAGAAATTGGAAATTCACTGCGATGATCATTTATCACTTTCAATTATGACTAAGTTTTTTTTTTTCCTCTAGCAGTGTTGCTACTCCCAGTTTGGCATGCTAGACCTACTAGACAATCACTCACTCTGAAAAAAGAATAACGCGATCTGAGATACTGGATAGGTCAACACGTATCGTGAAAAAATTAGAGGTTTTGAATTATGACTGATGTAGTGTATATGAAATGATTCATATATGAACTTCGGGTGTATATGAAAGTGATAAATGATAAAGAAATTGGAAATTCACTGCGATGATCATTTATCACTTTCAATTATGACTAAGTTTTTTTTTTTCCTCTAGCAGTGTTGCTACTCCCAGTTTGGCATGCTAGACCTACTAGACAATCACAGATAACCCGAAACGTTTTTTGTCAGGTTGCGCTGGGTGTAGAAAGGCACTGTGATAGTCAAATGTCTTTCACAAAATGACCCCAGCCAGCTAGCCACTTAGCAACCACGTGGGGAATCTTTGCATATTAAGGGCGAGCCTTGCTTTAACAAAACAACATATCTGTCGTAGGGTTTTACGTTTCTACGTTTACTGAATATTGTTTTTAGTTGTTGCTTGAACAATAATAGGTTCAGTCGATTAGGTTGTAGGACCTGGTGATTTCAAAAGATGTTGAATGTTGGATTGCAGACGTTTAAAAGTCGACCTGCATAGGAATGAGAGTGTCACAATGCGAGTTTTGCTATCTAAGGCAACCTACGTAGAACTGAAATGCATTTTGCACTGGTAATCGAAGGTTATGTAGGCAGGTTAATGATAAATCATAAAATGGAACTACAGTGAAGATTCTCTCATGACAAAACATTTGATCCCCGTTCAAATAGTGGATAGCTTCCCAAGAATGTTTTTTTATCGCTTTCCACCAGATAAGGTCTATTCAGGCACAAAATGTGCAAAACATGATTTATTTTCAAACACGCTTTTGTTATACCGGAATTAAAATTTGGTGCATATTTGCGTCTGGGTTCCGAATAAATTGCACAGCTGTTTATGGTTTTCGCCTCGAAAAAACACTGGCACTTTTCGACACTTTCACTTTCTAGTCAACTTTAAGCGACTGTAAAATTCTTAGGAAATATCACCAAAAAATGACTCACCTCTACCTAATGTCTTAGTTTCCCTGAATCGCCTTAAAACTGACTAAAATCGAATCGAACGAAAATCCTAAAGCGAATATCTCACCTCACAGTCACTTAGAGGCCAATTACATGGCGTATTTCAGCTTGGGTTGAAAGAGAGATCTTCTCATGGGCCTCTCTTTTTGATCACTCATGATCACTGCGCATCCCCTAGCTCACTTTTCAGTCCCGGGCTGAAATTTGTATGCGATTACATGAGGTTTTTCATTCCTTTTGTCCGGTTGACGTTTACAGCACAGGCAGATGTACAGCGTGGGCTGAGACTCTCTTCATGTAATCGCAAACGTCTTTTTATTAAGATTTTTTCTGGAAGCCGAGCTGAAATTCGCCATGCAATCGGCGCCTAAATGGCATTAGTATATACAACACAAGTGAATAGTGCTTTCCGCGCGCGCTGATTGGTTAACTCGGAGGTGATTAGCAAAGTACTATTCTCCTCCGAGCAGCGGAAGAGAAACAAAATGGCTTCGCGCGTCGCTTGGGATACCGAAAGTAATGTTTTTGTCTGTTAGTTATTCAACTTGTGTGGTATATACTAAAACAATTATTCACCTCAGTGTCGGTGAAAGTGGTGGATATTTACCTCGCCGCTTCGCGGCTCGGTAAATATCCACCACTATTCACCTCCACGTCGGTGAATAATTGTTAATTATTATTGCCTACAGAAGGCGAAAGCCCGAGGAAGCAATCTTTGAACGTTGTGCGTATACATAAAGAATTTACTTACAGTCAAAATATACAGTCTGTATACCGGATAAAATCTCGATTTGCTCGAACGGGGCCGCATGGAATCGCTGGGTAATGATGACCTTTCATCCAAATTCAGCAAAAACTGGATGGTAACGATAACGTAGAAGCAGAAAATGCCTGCCACAATGTCAACGGGGAGGCGTGCGTTCGTCTGAACTTTTGTTATATTCAACAATTTTCCCCAAAATGTTTCCTGAAAGATTTCTTTAGATTTTAGAGCGATGAAGTAGCGGGTCCGGCGGTCGTCGCGGTAAAATCGTGAGGTGAAAGTTGTAACAATGCAGTCACGAAAACAAACGCATCAAAAGTTTGGTTTACTACGATCGATAGAAGTTTTAAAAGAGATTGAGGAATCAATGATCTTTATTTGCAGGAAATGTGATAGCTTTTGAGTAACATTCATCGTTTATTCGTTTCAACAGTAATAATTGCCGGACAGATCTAGAGTTGTAGGCAGAGTTAATCTTCAAACGTAAAACGTAAAACGTATCTTTTACGTAAAGAAAATTGGACTTTTAATTTATGGTCTCTTCATTTCAGTGTCGTTTCTCGAAGACGAAAGATAAAGAGTTTATTTGTGCAAGAATAAGAACGTGCATATCTTATCTGCAAATTTGATCGCGATAAACGATAAGAAAGACTCAGTTTAAAACCGCGATTTGCCAGACACAAACTACTTGACCAGATAAAAGTCTCCATTAGTCCACTGGTCGAGATTTGCAAGACAACAAGCGGCACGTGAGATAAACAAAATGAAGATTGTAACTGAGATTTGACATGAAGAAGAGGGCTGTTCAAAAGAGTTCTCGGGATAATTAAAACCCCTTAAAAAACCCCTAGCTATAATACGGTAGCATATGGCAAGCATTCTTTGTATTATGGTCTAAATTGTGTAGAAAAGTATCCCCAGACGTTATAGATCAGGAAAACATTAAATATTTTTAGAAACAAAATACACGCAAATGCGATATTAGTTTACTCATAGACGATGGCTGTAAGGGCTGTTCCATCCCCAGCTTTAATTATTTTAATTTCTCTTTTTTATATATTTTTAGTATGTATTAATCTTTATACCCAAATAAGTATGACATTTTCCAGGCTCTGTGGCGTTGACACGTTAATAAAGTTTTATGATTTCCAGCTGTTGTAGTCACTGTCTTGTTGATGTGATTATTAATCTTTCAGAATTTTTTGCATAATTTCGGTGTTTGTTTTCAAATCACACGTTCTCGTCCCACCGTGGAAGGAGAGAAGGCCAAAAACCATGTGATAATTTGTCAGCACAACACGACAATAATTTAGAATAAATGCGACGCCATTAAGTGTTTTCTTCGTAAACGTCCCCCCCCCCAACATTGATTTTCAATCACTTTAGCAAAATATCAAGCTAGAGCATTGACTGTAGTAACAAATGTGCTTAAAAAAAACTGATTAACAGCGGGGGCAGCTGTAGTGTCAACAATTCCTAGTCATATCTACAAGTTCTTCCAGTTGTTGACATGAGTAATAGCCTCAGCAATACAACCTTCCAGTTTTCCTCTTCGGTTGCATTAGACATTGCCAAATTGAAATGCAAGTATTACTATTGGCTTTTTATTAACGCCTCTAAAATTGAACCATCAAGAACAAAGAACTGGGAAAAAGATCTCGAACTGCTTGTGTTAAATTGGGAGTTGGTTGTAAGAATAGCAAGTGAAGAGAATATTATTACAATTAATTAATCCACCGAATAATCTTAACCAAAAAAGAGCTGCATATATATGGAATTGAGACGAACAATGGATGCTTATACCGCAATGAACCCGACTCTATATTGCATTCTTTCGCAGAATGCCAACTCACCATGACGCTCACTGATAAACTCATAATTTGGTTCAATATTACTTATAATTGGGATTATGAATGGTACAGGAGACAATTTCTGCGTATTGTTTGCCAAATATTATTTATACTGTCAGAAGCTCCAATCTAAAACATGCCATTTTAAAGAATTTATTGCAAAATTGACTTACAGGCTCAGTATTGAGAAATACATGTATCATTGATCCATCATAATTTTGAATAAGGGACAATTGCTTCTTCTCTTGGTCCAATTATCAATCTAGTTTTCTTATTAATTACAAGTTTTTCTCAATTAAATTTAGTGCTATATAATTAAGTAGCAGAGGTATGCACTAGATATACACAGGGTTGGAAACTAAAATTTTGGAGCGCTCGCCATTTGGGTGAGTGGCCTTCAAGCTGCACTAGCCCAGATAATTTTTCACTTGCCCAGTCTTAGCTCCACACAAACACAGAAAGCATTAAGCCCCCCTCCGCCCACGAACATAAAATATCCAACTTTAATTTTTATTTTTTAAAGTGCCCATAAACCCAAAAATTATTTTTCATGCAAAAGAATATTTACGTTTTTCAGAGCACAATGCCGAAAAATTTTTTATTTCGGTTCAAACCTCGATTTTCTGTGAATTGTCAACGTCGGGAAAAATCGCAATAATTGGAAACATGACCGAGTCGAAGATCTGGCCAGAAGGGTCTATACAATTCGTGACGTCAAACCAGGGCATCAGTCGAACGTGATATCGCTCCAAAATGCATACAAAACGGGGAGACCATCAAGTTCTCGGCAATGTAATTGAAAAACGATTTTTGGTCACCCTTCTGGTCTGATCGGCGAGTGCTAGCAGCAAAGATTAAAATTAGACTTTTGATCTTCGCAGAAGGGCTTCAATTTGCTTCGTATCCAGAGTTTTCGTAGAATTCAAGATAATTATCTTCTAGCTTGCCGAACCAAAATATTACCACTGTTTACTTGAAGCATTAAGCGATTCTAGTGAGCGCTTCTGGTTTGATTCAGACTAATTTGCTCCTCTCAGTGCCTGT
Source organism: Meandrina meandrites (assembly GCA_963693305.1). Taxonomy (NCBI): domain Eukaryota; kingdom Metazoa; phylum Cnidaria; class Anthozoa; order Scleractinia; family Meandrinidae; genus Meandrina; species Meandrina meandrites. Next base: position 13,338,548 of record OY855909.1, read on the forward strand.
ACACACAATGCAAAATCAGTGTCTTCGGGCTTTGCGTTAGTTAATGCAAGTGTTAACCTAATGGGTTTAAAAGCAGGGTAAAATATTTCCAGTCGAATCCTAACTTTAAACAGAACATTTAAGAAGATCGTCCAGATCGTCGATCGCATGAACGCGATGAAAAGCATATAAAAGTTAGCGTACCGGCCGGTCCCGCGAACGAATAGTTGGCTGCAAATTATTCATACACGAGTACAGACTTTCGTCGTAGACTTTCAATACTGATTATTTAAGTCAATAAATTTTATATCTTTTTAAAACTCTGAGGCGATTCTACTTATTTAAACTGTGCATGCTGTGCCAAGGTCAAGAATTCGTGTTGTGTTGCGACACTACGTGCCGATTACGGATTAGGGCTCCCTTGGTCTCTCTTTGAGTTTAAAATGCACAAGGAAATTTCGTGATAATCTTTTCCCACGTATGTACATACAGACATATATAAACATGCAGTACTTGAATTCTCCTATAATAAGTTATTACATTGATATTCTACGAAAATTATTTACTCGCCGTCCAGATCTACGATCTACTCCTATTATTCCACTTCAGAACGATTACCAATATCCTGGTTTTACGTCACTAGTCCCAGTTTTACGGTGGCCCACAAGTGCACACCAAATTTAAATCACTCACCATTAAATCAAATCACTCGCGCCGAATTCAAATCGCCCACACCAAACTCAAATTATTAACACCGAATTCTAAAACACTAGCACCGAATTCAATTTACCCACACCAAAAATCAAATCTTCACACCAAATTCAAAAACACTCGCACCGAATTCAAATCACCCACACCAAAAATCATATCTTCACACCGAATTCAAATCTTCACACCGAATTCAAATCATTCGTGAACACCGAATTAACACTTCCGGTCGGCGGTCTCACCTACCTGTTTCGTAGGTACCTCATATATAGTATTTATAATGTAACCTAATATAATTTGTAATCCTAGTATACTTCACCTGCTTTGTTACTTTGCTTACTTCCGTTACTTTATTCACTTGAGATTCTTTGCAGATACTTTACTTACTTGAGATACTTTGCTTACTTTAGTTACTTTGCTTACTTGAGATACTTTGCTTACTCGAGATGCTTGGCTTACTTGAGACTCTTTGCCTACTCGAGCTACTTTGCTTACTTGAGACTCTTTGTTTACTTGAGATAGAAGTAAGTTTGCTTACTGAAGTAAGCAAAGTATCTGAAGTAAGTTACGTAACTGAAGTAAGCAAAGTATCTGAAGTAAACAAAGTATCTGAAGTAAGCAAAGTAACTGAAGTAAGCAAAGTAACTGAAGGAAGCAAAGAATCTCAAGTAAGCGAAGTATCTCAAGTAATATAAGCAGAGTATCTCAAGTAAACAAAGTATCTGCAAAGTATCTCAAGTGAATAAAGTAACGGAAGTAACGCAAGTAAGCAAAGTAACAAAGCAGGTTAAGTATACAGTGGAACCCCGTCAATACGGACACCAAGGGGACAGGCCAAATTGTCCGTATTAAAGAGGTGTCCGGACTCAGAAAAAAAGTCACGGATACATGTTTTCTCGACGCAAAGACGAATGCAAACGTTTTTACGGCAACAAAACGTTGTTTAATTGTACTGTTACTGTAACAAATGCAAACTGTGAACTCTCCGACTAAAATTAACAGTTTTTACGAAAACGTTACGATCTAGTCATACACTCGAACTAAACTTTAATAAACTCAACAGTGGAATTATTTGACAGTGTCGCAACTTTACTATATACAAGAAGGACGAGGCAAATAAAACGCATTTCAACAACAACAGAACGTTTGCTAAAAAGTTTCCTTTGTAACTGAAACTCGAAACCGTTTTTTAACTCTACCAACCCATTTGAAAAAGTCGGTAACTTTACTTTGCACGGAAGCTTTAAGCTTGCGACACAAGCGATAGCTGTAGCAAAAGGCAAAGTGAAGGGGTCAAACACCGGAAGTCGCGCTATTAAGCTTCTCTTTGTAATAAAATTGTTTTAACTCTTCGAATTCTGTCATTATTTGACCAGGGTCCAATGCCTTCAAGATAGAAAATAATCGTGGCAATTAAAACTCACAGTGCACAGATAAATAGTGTCCGTAAAACAGGGTTGACAATGTATAAGAGTTTGTCACTCGGGAAAGTGTCCGTTGTCCGCATTAACGGGTGTACGTATTAAGCGGGTTAATTTAAGAGAAAATGTACGAGGTTTTCGTCGGGACCAACGAAACTGTCCGTAATACCGGGGTGTCCGTATTAAGTGGGTGTCCGTAGAGCGGGATTCCACTGTACTAGGATTACAATATTAGCAGGGTACATTATAAATACCATATATGAGGTACCTACAAAGCAGGTAGGCGAGACCGCTGACACTTCCTGTTATTAAAATTCGGTGTGAAGATTTGAATTCGGTGTGAGTTATTTAAATTTGGTGCGCGTGTTTTTGAATTTGATGTGAAGATTTGATTTTTGGTATGGGTGATTTGAATTCGGTGCTAGCGTTTTTGAATTCGGTGTTAACAATTTGAGTTTGGTGTGGGCGATTTGAATTCGACGCGAGTGATTTGAATATAGTGTGAGTGATTTAAATTTGGTGTGAGTGATTTAAAGTTGGTGTGCACTTGTGGGCCACCGTATAAGACAGACAATATACGGTAAAATCCGATGATAAGCCCAATCAGAAAATAAGCCGGCAAGAAAATACCCGAAAACTCCGCCAAAAAAATCACTGACGCAAAATTCGAACGTTCAAACGAAAATCCTGAGGCGAAAATCTCACATTTACAGTCACTAAATGGATACAACGCCAACCTGAATTTAATTATTAACAAATTTAGGCAAACGGCGATCGCGCAAACAACTTCCTCTTTCGTTTTCATTGAAGAAATTTACATCGTTTGCAATGTCTTTGCTAAAATCTTTTGTTTCCTCATTTAGTTTGCCGAGAACGGTCAGTCAACAAACACTTGATTCTCGTTTTTTAATTAAAAGAAGTAGGAAGCTTTGTAAGCCGATATTCCTTTTTAGACTTTATACTTCCTATCTTTAAAACTAGCTTTAAAGCTAGTTTTAAAGTTAGGAAGTATAAAGTTCTGACATGTGTAATGTATGATATACATTGCTCTCTACTTATTTAAAATCGCTTTTCCTACTCCTCTATAAGCCGAGTTTTGCTGGGAACATAACGAAAGTGATATACGTGATGACGTCATTACGTTGCTCAGAAGTCCATAACTAGAAGTCTACATCTGGTATTGAGGCGCGTGCTATGTCTTTCGCGTGTAGGCTATTTTTAGAAACTGATGTCTCGCGAGAAAATGACGTAACCCACTATTTCGATACGATTGGAGTTCTAAGTTGCGGCCGGCAGGTGAAATAAATCAAATCACATCAAAACACTTGACAGGCCATTCTCTTTAATTCTCACATTTCGACAGAAGTAGTATCGTAGATAGTGATTTCAAACGTCTGTTCAGTGGCATTTGAAGGCGAGTGGAAAAGCAACCCGTCGCCGGGTTTCCGTAGACAAACTCACAAAACAAAGAGGTCGACTTTTATAATTTACGAGAGAATTTATGAACAGAAGTTCCCCAAACTTTTAGTAGTTAAGTGTGTCTTTATTTTGTACAGCATATCCTCGTGTTAAAACACTGAACAACATACACAACACAATAGCTGCACACTGCGAAGTGCCCGAGAAGCACAACTTGAATTAAACTTTTGACGGATGTGAATGAAATCATCATTGTTCGATGAATTAAACTCGTATTTCTATTCATATTAAAACAAGTACATTACCTTAGTCAGTCTTTTGTTTTCATGCCGTCCTTATAATTCCAAAAAACATGCGAAACTCGCCAAACTTGTCGTTTTCTCTGAATGTTGTTCTCAAACGAATCAAACTTCATTCTGTTCATTCCGCGCTCGATGTTGAGCGCTTCAGGGACCACGGTTTTGTTTTTCAAAATAGCAACGAACCTGTGCCAAAATGCACTTGCTCTCTTAATGCCTGTCTTCATCTTGAGAGTACAATTAATTTTTAGTGTCTTCGCATTTTGAATTTGACTCGGAATTAGTCTATCTTGCCCGCTGTCATTTCGTATTCTGACTCCAAAACACTGGGGTCCTCTCGCTTATTTGGATGCTCCGAATTTTTACAACTTCGATGCTATCGTCATCGATGAAAGATGGCCTGATGATTCTTGTCCGGACGATTTAATCCTCGCAAAACGGAAATTACGATGACCAACAAACAGAAATTTCGTAATGCCGTTCGCTCGAGTTCGCTCGAGTTCACTCGTCCTCTGCAGTTCTGCTTTTCTTCAAAAATTTGTTCAGCCAATCAAAGGCGCGAATTAAAAAAATACTTCAATGTGATTGGCTACTTGTTCGCGGCAAAGCTGTTGTAAAAATAGCCTACACGCGAGGAACGCGAGGTACACGCGAAAGACATATCTCAAAGCCTATTACCAGAGATGTAGACTTCTAGTTATGGACTTCTGGTTGCTAAAACAACTCGGATGTCAAAATAACACTGTTCATAACAAATTTCTATCTTTTTTCGATGGCGTTGTTAATGACGATGCAGTTTGCTCTCAAACTTGATCGGTGTTGTTCGTAAAAAATCCAGTCGAGCAACCTTAAACGTCCACGATTGGTTTCTTCGTTTTGCGGTTCTCTTGTTGGATTTAACGAAAAATTTACAAACCTCTCAGCTTTCTGGCGGCTTTCGCTGTGTCGATGGCAAAAACTGGATGAAATATTAAATATGTTCGATATTTTTTCGGATTACTTAGCATACTATTCACGGCAGCTCGCTAATAAGGAATGGAGATATGCGACCACGCTTTGTAAGTTGGACGTGGAAAAAAGGACGGGGAAGGGGAGGGAGGGAAAACGAAAAGCGCGGAGGCGAAAAGAGGAGAGCGTGAAAGGAAAGGCATGCCACGGCTGCTGATATCCCAAGGATTCTAACGCGAACTGGGCCGAAATGATATGCAGAGCTCTTATTTATACTCGCACTGTAAGGGACTGGCGCGAATAGCATACTATTCACGGCAGTCCCTTTCATGCTCGCTAATAAGGAATGGAGATATGCTCCCGCACTAAGAAGTCCAACGTTTAATACGGCTTAAGGCCCTAGAAGTCCGCCAATACTTAAACAACACAAACATCGAGTCCCAACACTTAAACTCAGAAGAGAACCCCAACCAGCCCAAAACTAAATCTAAGGCGAAGCGCTGGCGGGAAAGGCGACCGTAAAACGGACGAGGCTGTTGAAGTCAGTGCATGAATCTGCCAGTGTCTGGGTAGAGGAGAGGTGTCGAGACAATAACTCTGAAGGTCCTTCGGGACGTAAAACTTGCCCAACTTTCAAATAGTGAGACGCTGTAGGAGCGCGGTGCCAACCAATGTGTTCCATAATATCTGCAAGCTGACTACCCGAAAGGGCTAGAGTGATGGCTAAGCCGGCCCTAAAGCTGTGCAAAGTGTCTCCACTGTAAATCTTTGCTTCCTGTAGATAGCAACGAAGTCGTGACTGCAAAGAGGAGTTAGCGATTTGCTTATTTTGGATCTCCCCGGTAGAGCTGAGAGGGCGAAACAGGTAACCAGCCAATAGATGCACAGAAAGCACGGAGGAGATGCCGACGTAAAGTTCTATGGCCTTAACAGGGCAAAGCGACAAATCGGAATGGCGACGAATGCCAAAAAGATTAGCGGAGCCATCCCTGAGGGATTTACCCCAGACGTGATTGAACAGGAGACCATCGTTTTCCGGAAACCGCATAATTTCTTGGGTCTTAACCAGGGTAAGATCATTTGCTCGATTGCCGCTGAAAAAGAGCGCCTTAAACAAAGCAGCGTCTCCCGCATAGACAAAAAACTGGGAAGCAGTAATGCCAGGAACTGACATTTAACCTGTATAAGACGGGACAGCTGGACGACTTTGACGAGGAAGAGCGGCGTTGCTTGCTTAGGAGTGACAGCAGCTTGCAACTGCTCAGACGTGAAGGCCTTGAGGTAGGCTTTGATTTCAGTCGAGGCTGCAGGGTTTCCCAAGCCCAAAGGGGTGTTCCAATCACCCTCCCTGCCTGCTTCCTTAAAATGGCCCAGAGCTTTCCGATGTAGGAATCGACCGTCGCATAGGAAAGGCGAACAGGGCAGCCACAACTATGCACTGAATACTTTCCTAGGTGTGGACAAGCGGGAATCTTTCCAAGCAAGAAAACGACAAACATCTGTAGGGGTGGCGGAAAACAGGGCCTTATTGCCCGGCAGAGAAGCCAAAAAGGTGGAAAACTCCTTCTTCAGGGAGTTTTTTTGTTTGGCGCAAGCGGAGGACAAAGCAATGCCTTGCAGCTGGCCGAGACGGCTATCCATGACAGAAACATCCGGGACAACCGAAAGAGGTTGGGAAACGGAGAGGGCAGGTCTCTTGAATCCGCACATCTTGCAAAAACGGAAACCCTGATCAATCGGATATTTGAACTCTGGACATTGGACAGCAGGAACAAAAAAGCGGGCAACTGGGGGAAGGCCCTACAGAAAAAAGAGCGGGAAAAAACTAATAAGTGTTTAAGGGAAAATTACGGGCAAAAAACAACAGACGAAATGAAGACTTGAAATAATTTATTAACAAAGACCGAGGGTCCGATCCTCGAAATTCCAACTATCAGAGACGTCTGAAGTCTTCTTTACATGGGGTCGATACGAAAGGCCCATAAATCCCAAGGCAGAGGCCAGAAATCTTGATAGCCACTCTTAGAAGGAGGGTGCAAAATACCCACTTCGCCCTCACGTGCCAGAAGTAGACTAGAAGGAGGATAATGTGGGAGAAGAGCCCACCAAAAACGACGAGGTCGAACATCTGGGACCACTATGGTAAACGAGACGCGAAAGGAGGACAAGAGGCAGAGAACATTGGGAATCCGGCAGATGGGCGGAAAAATGTACGGGTTGGAGAACAGGAGAGGTGGGTGAATGTCGGGTGATTAGCTAAACAGGTTAACACCAGAGCAACCAGGGGTAGGGTGCGGAGAAAAGAACGGCAGCGTTACACCAGTCGAAGAACGCATGACGTTGGATGGAAGAGCCATGAGATCAGCTGAGTGACCAATTGGACCACCAAACGCATCTTGTAGTCGGTTCCAGCAGCCAACAGACAGACGGGAAACCGCCAGGGAGAGAGAGCGAGAAGGCTGGTCGGCAAGGTTGTTGGCAGAAGGATTGTGGAAGAGGCGAAGAATGCAGTTAGTGGACATCAGGGCCTCGAAGATAGACTTCAACGCGTCCGACAAGGCATGGGACCTAGCGGATTGGCTGTTCCAGGCATGACATAACGCCGTACTGTCAACATAAACATGAACTCTCGAGTCCTTGATAGTTGCAGCAAAAGATGAGAGTGCATTGCCAAGAGCCAGAGCTTCCTTGATTGCAATATCAGACGATAAAATCTCCACAGGTCAGTAGACAGAAGCATAGAGGGAAACTGCGGATGGATTTTGCACGCCAGCCCAGCGGTAGGAAGAGGCATCAGAAAACATGACAAATTGGTGGTGCCGCTCCAAACGCCAAGGAAAAAACCCCGACCAGAACTTGAGGAGAAGCCAGAGTTCAATTTCACGGCGCAGCGGAACTGACAAAGGCAGCGGCCTAGAAGAGCGGGAGGCACGCGAGATAGCCAAGTTGATCTCGTTAGTGAATAACCTGGCTCCCGGCACTGCCATAGCCATTGACACACACTTTCCTGCTAATCTTTGTAAGACAGTTATAGAAAACGTGGCTGGAATCCAGGATCCCTTCGACAAGAGAAATAAACCTCTGCTTCTTACCTGGAAGAAGACGAAATGCCTGCAAGCGGGAGTCGCACTCAAACCCAAGAAAAGGAACCGATTGTGATGGCTGAAGGATGGATTTCTGAAGCCCAATACAGTAACCCAGTTTGATTAACGTATAACAGAACAAAAAGGACGCCATATGGGCACTGACGAGGTTCAGCTTGTCTGGATCAAGGAAACTTACAAGATTGGAAACACGCGGCAAACGAATCAGCGAGGAATGACGGTCATCAGTGCACAAAGAACAGGGGATGTGAATGGAACGAAAGCAGTGAGAAACAAGAAGGCCAGTGGAGTGGTACACGAATGCAGATAACTTACAACCAAAAGGGATGGTATTACTGGTGAAGTACCACCCGTTCCACTCAAATCCAAAGTACGTCCTGCCGGAAGGGGCAAGGAGGATGTGATCATATCCGGATTCATCATCGCACACAGTTTGATACGTGTCCTTACTGACATACATGGGAAGTTGATGAAGGTGGTCGAGAGAAAACGGCCGATCATCCATCCATAGATCTAAAAACCTATAGACCTTAGGCAAAAATGGTTGTCATTCATTTCTGTTGTTTGGTCAAGTTTCTTAAAACGCTGATTGTGGCACTTAAATATATATGAAATATTATGCTATTCTGGGAAGTTTCAGTGTTTTGGGTTAAATGGCTGCAAAGTTATGACTCATTCAAATTTAAGAGAATTGTATGGAAAAGTCACCCTGGCCTGCCTAGCCTCGTTTTCATGTTTTTGGCAATATAAATGTCCCTGTAACTTCCCATTAGATGAAAGTGTAGCCTTTAAACTACATACACTGATTTACTTTGACTTTATCTTTAAGTTAGAGTAATTTCATTTTGTTGACAAATGATTCTTCTGGGAGCCGAAAATTAACAGCTGCCATATTTGCATTGGGTCTATTGACATTACAAAGTCTAGGTTTCGAGGGCTCAACCGTGAGGGGCATGACGAGATGAGGGGGGACAACCTCGCCCACCTTACCCCAAACCGAAATGGCACCGGAGGAGAGACGTTGCAATATCTTGTCAGCGATGAACTTGGCAAAAGGTGCACAAGACTTGTGATTGTAAAAGATCCGCTGGGGAGGGAAGGCGAGTAAAAATGTTCGCTTTTGAAATTTCCTTTAAAGTGTCTAAAGAAGGGCAGTACCTGCACCGTATACTCCAGCCAATCCAGAACATCCCGGGATAGAGGAGACGAGGTTGAAACAGCTATAATTTTCCAAAGCTGGAGATGGCGACGCAACTAGAAAACTAACAGGGTCTGGGAATGCCAGCATAGAGACGTCGGCTGAAACGTCACCACAGGAAACACTATCTACCCAAACCGAAGCCAAGTGAGAATTATAAGGCCGAGGGGACTGAAGCCCGGGCTGTAGGGGTTTGCCATCGTGATGCACCCATGAAATACTATGCTGTTTGATGGATAGTGGGTCAAAAGAAACCGAGGACTCGCATGCCGGGACGGTGTAGGAGAGTTTGAAACGCTTGGAGGGAGGCTGGAAAAAAGAAACGTGCTCATAATATAGCGCGAAAAACAAACTGAACAAAAGCAAATCAAAGGAATCGCTTTATTAAATCCAAACCCTAACGAATGTGATACAAGTATCATTCATCAAGCATACAAGCAAAAGCCACAATCAAACGCAACAGATCCAAATTCTATTGCCCTCCAGGAGGCGGCAGAAGGGGACGAGGACGCGACTGTGGGTAACTTCGGTTGCGAAACCGCCTAAAACACCTTGAAGCCATATGGCCAGGCATTCCACAAGCGTAGCAAAAGACCCTCTGACGTCTGCCGGTTGGACGAGCAGATGCCAGACCGGAGGATCCGCTGGAGCCAGAAGCTGGACCGGAGACAGAAGACTTGAAAGACTTATCCACTTTGGCCACGGCTTCAAGAACTTTCGCGTATTATTTGTCCGCCAAAAGAGCTACAAAATACGCTTTAAATTGTTTTTTTGAGACCGGAAACCTCTCTCTAAGCGTACAGGCTATGGCATCAAAGGTTCGTGCCCTGACAGTTTTGCGGCTGTAGCTAGCTGTTCCGTTATAGCCAATGCTTCATACTTGTCAAAATCCTCCTCCCTTCTGAATCCATATTGGGTAATTCTAGACAGGCGAGCTGGGACATCAGTGAGACTACCAGCATCCTCTAGCGTCTTAATTCTGGCGGTAAGTTGCTCAAGGAGGTCATTCTGAAAAACCGAGAGGAGGGCATGAACAAAATATCTACAGGCTGCCAGCCCTCGAGTGGGAAAAGTGGAAACAAAAATGTAAAGGAAAAACACGGAAAGAAAAGACAAATGGCGCAGAAAACGCGCAGGAACCCACCCAAGGGATGGCAGCCTGAGCGCCAGTAATCCGACTAGGGTATAAGACACCCTTTCAGGCTACCATAGGGAAAGGATATTTAAACGATTTGCGAGAGAAACGCGTATTGAAAGCAAAAACGAAAAGGAGATGCCGGCATCAAACTGTTATAAACAAATTAAAAATGTAAAAAGCAAACAGTTTGAGAATAAAGCAATTATGACAGAAACAAAAGGTGCCGTAACAGGGGAGGGAAACAAAGGCACAATAAACAATTGAACACCAAATTATATGCAAAAGTCAGCATAAAAGGAAAAGTTTAGGGCAATAAACGAGGGGAGAAAACAAAAGCCATGTAAATCCAGCCTAAATGAACCATGTGAGGCAAATACACGAAACATAAGTTCGCCGAAAGGTACAAAACAAAAGCGTACAAATTCAAGGGAAGGGCGTGAAAGCACTACGCAAACCCGAAGTTTGCAAGGCGAAATACGCCAAACAAAATTCACCGTAAAGTACAAATAAAGTATAAAGGCGTACAAATCCGAAGGTGCTGACAAAACAGCACAGCGCAAACCCGGAGTTTGCGAGGTGAGACACATTGACAAAACAAACTAATCCGTGCAAAAGGGGCGAGGCGAAACACACCAACATAACAAATAAACGTGTGCAAAATACGAGGAAGGGAGCCGAAGGGAAAAGCACTACGCAAACCCGAAGTTTGCGAGGCGAAGCACACCAACATAACAAAAAAACGTGTGCAGACGGGGGAAGGGAGCCGAAGGGAAAAGCACTACACAAACCCGATGTTTGCGAGGCGAAGCACACCAACATAACAAATAAACGTGTGCAAAGGGGGAAAGGAGCCGAAGGGAAAAGCACTACACAAACCCGAAGTTTGCGAGGCGAAGCACACCAATATAACAAACAAACGTGCGCAAACGGGGAAGGGAGCCGAAGGGAAAAGCACTACACGAACCCGTTGTTTGCGAGGCGAAGCACACCAACATACCAAATAAACGTGTGCAAACCGGGAAAGGAGCCGAAGGGAAAAGCACTACACAAACTCGAAGTTTGCAAGGCGAAGTACGCACAACATAAACTTGACAGCCAAATGGCTCAAGCAAAACATAAGCGTACAAACTAGGAAAAAACGAGGGAACGATAATACCGAAAACGGACCTACATGACCGTGGAAAACTATAAAGCGGCCACGCGAAATAAAAAAAGAAGAGGGAAATGCGCAAACGTATAGCAACAAGAAAAAGAATTATACCTGCAAAGGCGCTGGAATTTGCTGAGCATTTGGGATTTCAGCTGCAGCAACTGGAGGCACAAGGGCTTGGGCGGCGGGAACCGCGGCCTCGGCAGGAACTTGTGCGTCGGCCATAACTAAATGAAACGGAAATGTTCACAGAGGATTCTAACGCGAACTGGGCCGAAATGATATGCAGAGCTCTTATTTATACTCGCACTGTAAGGGACTGGCGCAAATAGGTACAGAAATTGTCGTTAAGGTAAGGTCTTCCGAAAGACATTACTTTATACATATATGATTTCTTTCCAAGCGGACTTTTTAATAGAGAAATTGAAAAATTGTTTTATACTTGCGTCTGGGTTCCGAATAAATACAGCAGATGGTAACTCTTGCGCTCTCAGACGTCTTTCCAGTCAACTTCTTGAGACTGTGAATTTCCTTGAAAAACATTAAACGAACACAAGTTGAACGTCCAGAATTGGTCTTTCGTTTTGCATTTATCTTGTTGGATTTAACGAAAAATTTAGAAACCTCTCAACTGTCTGGGAGCTTGGCTTCGGGATTTAGTTCGTCTGCAACGCAGGCTACTTTCGCTGTGTCGATGAGAGAAACTGTTTTGTTCAACCGCAGTTTCCTATTGGACGAGAATGCATCACGTGACGCGCGTAAAAACTGTGTTTAAACACGGAGCGATCTTATATAACGACGCTGAACTGTTTAGCCTGCCAATCACAAATTCCAATAAGACGATTTCATTGGCTGGGAAATGCACTCAACTGGCTTGTGGTGTGGCGTGATCCAGCTTATCTCGTTTTCTACACTAAAAATAGATTCAAAGCAGTACAAGAAATAGCATCAAGATTCTCGTGTATAAAATTCTCTATTTTGTTGTTTGGGTGCAAACAATCAAAAGCGAGGTTTAGAAATAGTGAAAGATACCTGTAGCTATCAGTCACTGTTCTGCGAAATCACAGAATTCCCTGCCCGCAAGCGACCTGAGCTTAGCGCCGATACTGAATTACAGTTACACTGGATAAACGCGTGGCAAGTAAACAAATAAATATTTATAAATTCATTTTCTGAAATCTTAATCCGCTTATTGCTGAAGAATGAGATTTTAGTCAAGGATATGCCACATAAAAGCTAACCAAAGAGCAAACGAAACTTGTAGTTTTGAATTTTGTCACTTCAAAATTGAATTTGGTGATTGTTCCCGTTTCAGGATAGTATAACAAGAACGTTTTCTAAAGAGCGTATATTAGCTCCTAGTTCGCCAAATTTCGAAATGTAGAGATTTTTTCCAAAGCATGGTTATCTTTGTTGTTTGAATCCTTGACCCATAAAAACAAAATACTGAAACGATTGCCATTGATGTGTTCATCATTATCTGTTTGAGCTTTCATGTCGTAAAAGTGTTTGTGACATCAATTTTGAATTTTCAGGATTATTGCATAAATTCGGTTTAAATTTTCTTTTAGCTTGTATGGAAAGAATTATTCAGTAGTTTATATTGTATATTAGCTTGTTAATTCCATATAAATGAACTGGGATCACTTCTGTTTCATGACCGTTACTCTGACACGACTTTTTAAAATTGAAGCCAACAAAGTGCTAGACGGGGCATTTTTATTGGCTCGCTCCGTGTTTAAAACCCCATTTACACGCGCTAAAAAAATCGGCACGGCACGGCAAATTTTTGGCACCGTGCCGACCATTTTTGGGCACGGCACTCCAAATTTTCAACGTGTAAACGTAGCGGTCCCAAATGAAATGTGGCACCAGTGCCCAAAATGTTTGGGGTGCCGAGCGAGATTTACATTCGTGTAAATGCTCTCCCGTGCCGTTCCAGGCCTTTTTGTCATAAATGACATTATAATTTAAAGTTGCTGTTGCTTCCGGGTCATTTGAAAACCAGATGCCTAAAGCTCTAACTTTATATTTAGGCCGTTTAAAATATTTTCCGGGAATTGATAATTCACCTTTGCCACAATTTGCTCCAATCCAAAAAGCTTCTGTTTTTTTGTCATTAAGTTTTAAGGCATAAACTTCGTAAAAGTCATCTAGTGTTTTAAGAGCTGCTGTTAGGGATTCCTTTGTCCCATCTAGTATTAGAGTTGTATCATCTGCATACTGGCTCAACTTTATTTCGTTACTGTTTACAAAGATCCCTTAAATACTTTCATTTTCACGAATTGCCTTAGCTAGCATTTCAACCGACAAAACGGAAAGATAAGGAGAGAGAGGGCAACCTTGTCTTACGCCTCTTTGAATTTCGAAAAAGTCACTCGCCCAGCCATTGTTCAAAACGCAGCTTTCTGGGCCGCAATAAAAAAGTTTCAACCATTTTAAAATGCTACTGCCAAAACCAAATATTGAAAAGTTTTTTTAATGAAAGACCATTCTATCCTGTCAAAAGCTTTTTCAAAATCTAAAAACAAAAGTAATCCTGGTACAGTGCAACCCCGATATAACGATATGCCAATGGAGCAGTTAAATTACATCGTTATATCGAAGTTCCCGATATAACGATATGGCCGTAAAATAACCGAAAATATCGTTACATCGGGGTAAACCTAACATATACTTTTTCACTCGATGAAGAGGCTTAGAATACAGTATCATTTTCGTATCATCGTAGTACAAAGCTGTTGTCAAAAACGTTAGAGATCACTCGATTACCGTAATGTTATTGGATTAAATTCAATGTTTTGCTTAAATTGTGACTGTGTACTGATAATATCGTTATATCGGGAAAGATTTTTCGTTCGGTCCACTAAATTCTCTTCGTTATATCGGGAATATCGTTATATCGAAGATCGTTATATCGTTATACCGAGGATATCGTTATATCGAGGATTGTTATATCGGGGTTCCACTGTATATTGTTTTCTTTGGCAATAACACTCTCAGTAAGGCGATGTTTTCTCCAATAAATCTACCTCTTATAAAACCAGTCTGGTCGCAATTGATGAGATTTGGGAGAAAAGGTTTTAAACGATTAGTAATTGACTTTGCCGCTATTTTGTAGTCACTGTTCATAAAATATTTGAAGGACAATAACAAAATAGCCTCCATTGTTCACAAAAATATACACGGATACTTGTCCTTGGACATAATTTGTTCCTCGAAGCTCACAGTTTTCCTCAAGCTTAGAAGACTGATACATCTGATTAATTTTTCATTCATTCAACCAATAATGAACAGAAAGGAAAAAAGAACAATGATGCTGGTAAAAGAAATAACTAAAAAAATTAACTGCAGTCACTTCCAACGGACTCATGTGACACTCAATCATGGAAGAGAATTATTAAATATTTTTTCACTCGAACTGTCGTTTGACATTAAAATATACCTTTGTGTTGTTCAGGCTGCCGACTCAGGTAAAGGCTTGACTGGCTGCCAGTTATACACAGTATAATTTATTATTACAAGAAACATCCTACCATCAGAACAGCCCCGATTGTTGATTCCATCACTGTCATTATTTTCCAAGGCAGAAGCTTCAAAGCTTTCAGAATCGTCAGTGTCATAAGATGTTCCCTTTGCCTCTGCGAGCTCTTTCAGATTATTTGATCGCGTACCTCGACTTACATTATCATTACAGTAGCTACAAAAATACCTCTTCTTTCCCATGTTGAGCTACACTCGAGATACAAGACTTCGAAGTTTCACGATCGATCAACGCAGCGACAAAATAAACGAAGGCATCAGACGTATCATGTGATGCTTTCCAACCAATGAAATGATTGAAATGGTCATATTTTTGGCTTCCCTTTCGTTGTTGTCACATCACACGTCTTACAGATCGATCGTTTGGGTTTGTTTGCTTTTGGATCCTTTCGCAGATTAATATGTATTTCTAGAACCTGACTACGGTAGTAATTGTGTGCTGTAGTTGAAACGAACCGCTCGAACAATACTGAGAATTTTGGAAGTGTCAAGCGATTTTCGTTTTACAAGAGGCGCCACGTGGAGCGAAGCGTTTCGAGGCTCTAGCCGCTCTTGCTTCAGCTCTATAGATCTTCTTCTCGTCTTCTTCGTCATCCGCCAAGTCGTGATGTTTATATTCCAAAACTGTTTTCCAACCGTACGGCGACTTATCAGCCAACAAAATTAATTTTTGCCGATCTTTAAGCAAAGACATACCCCGATCCAACGCGTCCTGAGAAGGTCCTTACGCTCAAGAGCAACGCTAGCGTCTTCGACAGCTTCCATGACTGATTTGTTGGCTTTGAGTTGTTCCTCGTTACTCTTCTTCTTGGACGAAGGTGGAGCATCCCGCTTAAGCCTCTTGATCTCAGACATCTGCTCCGCGGCATTCGAATCATTAGATCTCTTTAGATCAGAAATTGAAGTGGAAACTAAATCCTTAATCTGGCCAAGCAGATCGCGACTGTTCTGGGCAATGATCTCTTTAACTTTAGCTTCATCCATTGCAAAAACCAAACTTAACCTAAACACGGCAAAGGCTGGCCGTAGAATGCCTCACCTCGCCAACTGTCATCGATTACAAACTCAAATCCCACGATACACTGCGCACCTCAAACCCGTACCCAGCCCTCTGTTCCGTGCCGGCAAAATAGTAATTTATGCTAATTAAGATCATCACAAATTACATTTTTCATGCAAATCAAAGTCATTTTCATTTGAATGGTTTCGCAAAGGGCAACTCGGAAGTGGCCTATTTCTCTCAGATGCTGGAAAATGCATTTTAAATTAGCCCGACTTTGAGATGTACTACCGATATCCTGCTACGGTGTACGATGAGTATCATGCGTTAAAATCTTGAAAAATTACATGAAATCTTGAAAAGTTACGTGTTTTTCAAGATTTGTCGCGTTTTTCAAGATTTTATGCATCTTTAAAGATTTTATATAACTCTTCAAGATTTTACGTAACTATTCAAGATTTTATGTAACTTTTCAATATTTCAAGGCATGATACTCATCGTACACCGTATTTTTCTTTAATTTTCTTTCTTTTGTATCTTTCTATCAGAGTCAAACCATCGCGCACAAACCACCTCTGTAACTATCTGTTCGCATTTCTTCGCACAATCCGTTTTCATAGAGGAGGGGCGATCCTTTTAAGTTAAAGTTGAATAGGAAGGATTCGCTTCTTGTTTTATATTATGAGGATCTCCATACAGGACTAAAACATTTCGTGGGCTGGTTCGTGGCAAGAGAGGATCTTCGTCTTTTCCTATTTTTGGTTTTATTGGAGAAAAAAGCGTTCTGTTTCATAGAATGTAGTAGATGCACATTCTTGTACGTTGAAACAATTTTAACTTCACCCCAGTTTAAGAGAAGAACGCTTACGATAAAAAGCTTTTTTCGAAAAGTGTGAGCGACAATGGTCCATTATTTCACAAAGAAACGATACATTGTTAGGCGTTGTACTTAGCTGGCGTTACTAGTCGTTGCTGGAAAGCTTTGTAAATGACAATTTTCGTAGTGTAACACTTCCGAGTTATTTTAAGCTACAGTTGTCCACCTTATCACCAAAACGGTAAATTTCCTTTTTTTGTTCATTTTTGTAGGGGACTGTTTGGTCCAAGTTCTGTCACGGTGGAAGCACTCGTACTCTTTTCTTATCAGTATATCTGTTTTCGGCTTTTCAGTTAAAGGTCCGTTGGTTAATTGAGCCTGCACTAAATTATTTTTTTTTTATCAGTTTGTTCATTCGATCTGGGGGAAGTTGAGTCTTCTAGAATTTACTATAGGCCTCTTTTCAGTGTCCATTCCCGGAAAACGTTAGCAGCTGTTGTTTTTCTTGAAATCATAGCTTGCCAGATATCCAGAACGACAATTTTTAAAAGTTCGAATTAAAACAACAAGCGCTGATCATGTTACCAAAGTTCGAGGTGACAAATCATTCTCATTGGAGAAGGTCAGAGGCCTTCCGAATAGATAACTGTGTTAACCGAAACGATTCGTTTAGTTTTCCTAAATGTAAGTTAATTTATGGCAGCACCGGAATAGACACCATATCGCGCATTCCCTATTGTGTCTTTGGCCATTTCAAAAGCTATCATGTTGAAGTTAACTACGTGAAATTGATCTCTTTATTGAGAAGATAGCTTTTGCTTCTCAAACTATATTTTGCATCACAAGCAGTGATGACAAAAGCTCAATATGTTGTAGGATATTTCCGTTAAAAAATTAAACATTTAAAGCTAACGCGAGAAAGACGTAAGGGTTGAAAAAGCCGCTGAAAGGAGGCGTACATGGGACCTGTACATAACTTCACGTTATCTTTTTTAATGGATGTTATTGGAATATAATCCGAAGGCATTTTAGTTGTCTTGCTAATTTTCCATTTCTATCTGTGCCTTATCGGGACGGCGGAACATTTGACTAACTAGTAACTTGAAGTGGGAGTGGGTAGGGGGCTTAAGAGACTCTTCACTTTGTAATTCTGTATTATTTTTATTTTTTTTTTTGAAAATATTTGGGGCGGGGGGTGTTTAAGCCCCCCATCCCAGAAACCCCCTTCCCCCGGCACCGCCGTCCGTGCTGTAGCGTACAAAACTGCGATGTTCAACTTGTCACCAAACATTAGACACTGCAAACTAAAACAAAGATGCTATTAACTTTCTTTAATGAATTTTCGGGATGTTATGGAAACGTTTTTTTTTTAATACTTTTCTAAAACAGACTATCAGAGAATACAAAGGCCTTTTCAAAAAATTTCAAGCGATAAGCCACACCTTCCTTAATATACTTGCTTGACTTCAGAGTTCCATTTGCGTCATACATCATTTTGGTTTTTGATGATTTTTGACGTGTAAAAGGCACAGGGAAGGTTAAGGGGCGAACGCAATCAGTGGGCTCTCAGTGAGCTTTAAAACGTTAAGTTTAGAATATTTGCCATAAGCTCAATACTCCAACCAGGCTAAAAGCTTGTGGGGTCGTGCAAGTGAAATAACCTTGGATGCGAGAGCGTTGTTAACAAGTTTGACGAAATGCTGATCTGTATGACAAGTTTGCCATGAGAGAAGGGCACTGGTATAGAGCGACGGCCACCAACAGCCGCCACCAACATTCCTTACTTATGGACAAGACCGGCTTCGAATAACGGCTTCTGAAAATAAAAAAAAAAAAACTGTTTAAATTTATGTATTAGCAAACAAATCCACTCGGAAAAATTTTTTGCTTCCGAACAAACATAGTTGTCTTTCTTCTTAATTTTAGCATAATATTTGGATTCAGGGCAAACGATGAGAATAATACTTGGAATAAAGTGGTGATTTTGCTTCTCAGTGAAAGCTGCCGACAGATCAGAAATTTTGCGCTTCCCAGCATCATTGCCATGGAAATAGTTGATCGCCGCACTTTTGGGCCGACTACACGGTACGACTTTCTCGCATGCGACAGGCTTATGACAGTCCTACCATTTATACACGCGCGTAAATATGTCGTAAGAATGTGGTAGGTTGATTTACACGACGCGATTCGCGTTCTAGCAGTGGCATAAGCATGCCTCTCGCTTTCAATAATCGTATGGGCAAAATCGTACCTCTAATTCGCACCTCAAACGTGCGCTGTCAGACATTCAAGACAATTTTTATTGACACTTTGATTAAGTGCTTATTCTAATCTGCAACAGCTCTAACTAAATACATGTAACTAAAACAACTAAAGCTCTTGCTTTCTTTCTTCTTCTTCTGCGAAGCTTTCCTGCAAGAAATAGACGTTATGACAATTACTCGTTTCAAGGAACGCGGGTTACTCGGAGCCAGTAAGACTGATTTTTTAAATTGTTACACCAGACTGAGCAGCTTTAGACCTTTTATAGAAAGTGCTCCTTGCTTTAGAAATACAAGAATAGGTTCTAAGTCGTGAATTTGCAAAATATCGTGCAGAAAATCACGGCCACAGTACTATAAAGCCCGGTTTTACTAGCGACGCAAGCACAAGCGCAAGCACGCGAACAGGGAAAAAATGACCCTTGTGGTTGTGCTTGACATCAAAATTCAATGTGTTTTGTGCTTTTGCTTGCGTCGAAGCCGTATTCATGGTTAAATAAGCTTTTATCCTTACGCTTGTGCTTGTGCTGGTGCTTGCGTTGCTAGAGAAAAGCAGGTTTAAGCAGCGACTTTGTAACTGACATGCATGGTCTTTCGATCATTGAAATGGAAGAAAGGGAAATGAAAAGAGGAAGGAAGGCATGGAAAACCGGGCTAGAACTGAACGTAGATTGTTATGCATGATTTCCGTCATCTATGAGGTTTTGTTCACTCGGTAAGTACAGAGAAATATCCATCGATCTGAATGGACTCCATTTTCCATTCGGTCTATCCAGTTGTGTATTGATGGCACCAATTAAAGAATTCAATTTGTTTTGCGGGATTACTTCGGGTAATTTTTCGTATGTTTTTTTCTTTTGTTACTAAAATCTGGAACACGACGTGTAAGTAACAAGCAGTAATAGCACTCACCTTCTGAGCTCAGAATCAACAGCATGACTCCATGTAATACTCTCTGTCTTCTTCGGCCTGCAATACAGTAAACACCCGTATATTAGAACCTATGATTTTGGGTTCAGGCTGATGAAGTTTTTATTTACCGAGTGCTTAGTGAGAAATCAGCATGACAATGTTCTTAAAATTCGTTTCAGACATACTATACATTATACATTACTGGAGATTTATTTCACATACCACGTTTTAATATCAAAGAAATAAATACTATTACTAATATAAGTATGCACACCAAATTATTTTGAAAATCGCAAAAATTATGTCTCGCAAAAATCAGAAAAACCATACCATATCGATCGATCGATCGATCGATCGATCGATCGATCGATCGATCAATCAATCAATCAATCAATCAATCAATCAATCAATCAATCAATCTATATCAATCAATTAGTGCCATGACGCGGGATGAGGTTGCGCTCTCTCTCCGAGCCAGAGGCTGACGTATAAAGCTAAACAAACTTAACTAATATAAATAATAAATAATTAATTATCGTCCGTACGTACAAATTCATACTTGAAGTTTCCGATTTCACTTCCATATTGGTTTTCAGTCATTTCTTCTGTATTGCATCCTTCATCGCAGCATTCCTCATGTACGTTGAGAGTATCAGTCCCAGGATACTCAAATTCACGTTTGGTTTCGGCAGTTATTTGCACCGCGCTGCACCAATCTCTCTTATGAACAAGAAAGCTGTTGGCATGATCCACAGTCAACTTAACTGCATCTGTTTATACACAAATATTAAGAAATTTGTTAGGTACCTAAGTAGGACAAAGAAAAAAAGACGTGGCAGATCCAAGCTTATGCGAGAGGACGTCTAAGTTAAGTGTGGAGAAGTGAGGTTATTGAAGAAAGGCAAAGGTGCACGGAGTTTCTTGGTAGTGCGGGGACATGCTACTCCATAACTTTTGGGCGATTCTGTTTGCCTGAAATGACATTTCCCGCTTATTCCAGAGTTTATTTGGGCAAAACTATACGAAAGGAACACCATAAAACTCCACTTCACTTGGGGAGAAAGACTTTGGCCGAGAGACTGAGCAAAACTGACCTGAATTTTAAATTTGCTCAAGGGTGCCAACTCTTCAGGTCAACACATTTACAGTAAAAACCCGCGAGTGAGAACCTAACATTGAAGAACCTGTTAGGCTAAAATTTGCCAATTAGACCTCCACATCATTTTAAGCCTAAAACTTATAAATAGTTTCTTATTTCCTATAATTGATTAAAAATGTTTAGTTTTGGGAAAATAAGATAAGTCAACATTCTGGATCCTGTTTGGTGATACGTAAGGTGGCTCGTAATAGCTTAGTCAGAATTAGATATGCCCGTCTTTGGTGCTCTATCGCAGCTACATTAATAATGCTTAGGAAAATATTTTTGTACAAACTTGTGAACGTTTTACAAATGAACAAATTGATGACATTGTGACGTGAAAATTCGTTGCCATGGCAATGTTATATGCGGTCAAAGATACCATGTTTTGGACGTTTTGAGGCCAATAACTCAAAAACTACATGTAGACGGTGATAGTTTTTGTTTTTGATATATGTTTATCTAATGGACTAAACAAGGAACATTTTTTGCAAATTTTTAAAAAAATTCTGTAGGCAGGATACTGAGCTATGTTAATTTTCATAAATTTAAGGTGGCTCTGAACCCTACCTACAGAATCAATAAAACAAAATTGTATGAAAAACAAAAACTTTCACGGTCTAGTTTTTGAGTTTGTAGCCTTAAACGGTCAAAAAGAAGGTATCTTTTACCACTTTGGTCACAGTGACTTCAATTTGTTTATTGGTAGAACCTTAACAAAGTTGAACTAAAAGATTTTACTAAACATTATTGATGTAGTTGCAATAAAATGCCTAGATGGACGTATCTAATTCTGACTAAGCTATTACGAGCCACCTTAAGCTAGGAGGCTTACCATTCTAATTGCATTGTAAATGCCAAAGTTGGAAATCATAAAGTACTCATTAATGAGACAATGCCAAAATATAAATCCCATAAATATATATATCATGATCTGTAATCAAGAGGTAGACAAGTTCTAAATGATCAGTAATTCATTTTTAAATATACACTTACATAGTATGCAAATTTTGCACAAGGAATAGGCCGAATACCACCAACAATTATTTTAATAACAGTGTAAATTTATCTTCAGCAAATAAGAAAGAAAATAGCCCAATGTAAAAAAGCCTTTATGTAAGAACCTGTTTAGACTACGTTGGAAAAATTAGACTCTTCCTCGCGGGCTTTTACTGTATTAGGCTCGCCAATTAAGTTTTATTCGCGAACTGATGGCCAATTAAGATTAACAATGACATGACTAACATCAGTTAACTTGCGGGTTCTTTCTTCCTTTCGTTCCCTACATTTCTTTTCCCCTTGACGATTCCTTAGCTTACCTTTTTTCTCGGCCCAGGAATAATCGAACACCAAAAACATCACAGCCAGAACGAGAGAAATACGGGGGGGGGGGGGGGGGTACTCGAAATACACTTGACGGGGGGGTCCGACGGAGCCTCATATTCCAAACCCAAAAAAATACACAAGCCTGAAATTTTAGACCCAGAAAAATACCTGGCATCAAAATTTCCAACCCAAAAAAATACAAGACTTAAATACCTCAATACTGATTTATTCAATTAAGCAGAAAAAAAGTTCGAATGGATATTTTTCTGATCCACTGATCGCAACGAAAACCCGAAACGAAAAGTTCACTCGGAGATGAGACCCAAAAAAATACGTGACAGATCTCTTGACCCAAAAAAATATCGAGCGTGTAAATTTTCAACCCAAAAAAATACGTCGGACCCCCCCGTCATGTATACTTCGAGTACCCCCCTGGGATCGGGGGCAGGAGGGCGATGTCCACGCTCACCTATTTTCCTCTACTATGGAAAAAACGCACTTCGGTGAAAATCTCAAAATCAGTTAATGACCGAGTCTTGAAGGGATGTGCATGTAAAAAGAATTATTACGCTTTGTTTATAAATGTGATAATATGACTAGAATTTTAAATAAAATACAAAAGAGCTTTTGTTGTCGTCCCTCTTGGAGATTTGTTTTATGTTTTGCAATATTTTAAAATAATTGACACACTTATTAACAATCAAATGTTACAAAATCCTTTCGCTCAATCACTAAGGGAACGCAGCTGAAGGGTGATATTTATTAATATGTTTAAGTAAGAATAATGAATAGTTTTTGAGAACAAGGAACAATACCATCCTTCACAAATCAATAAATAAAATAAAAATGTTCCAAAATATCAACAAAGACTGAAAATGAATCAAATAACGGCAAATTAAACATTCACTCACTCAAGCCCTTGATGTTGAGAAAACCCGAAATAAGGAACATTTGAGCCATTAGAAGTATCACTTAGTCAAAAACAAGAGAAAACAATAAAAACCCAGTATCAGGAAATTTCGAAATAAAACAATGTGATGCGGTGGACTTCGAAATAAGTCTTGTTTTCACTAGCGACCAAGTCGAAGCCGAAACCATGATAGGAGTCGTTAGAGCGTTCACGACCTTGTGAAGTCGAAAATAAAAGTCTTATGTGCTTAATTGGAGAGGATATGAACACAAGAAACTATCTTGGGAACAGATTTAATCACGTCAAGATTGCTCCAGCTCAGTAATTTGCTAATTTGTGATGGTCGATCCTGAACGGGTGACAACTGCCCAAATCCCAGATATACAGAAGCAAACGAAAGATGACTTTCTTCTTCATCATAGTTATCTTGGAGATCCGCCGATAAAATTGAAGATTTCGTCATCCCTCTTTTATATGTCCAAAACCCAATGAAACGAGGAATGCCTTGTATATATTTACCTTAACAACAATGGAAATTTGAGAAAACTTATTTATGATTTAGTACTTGGCAACTACATGGCAAGTCATTTCTGCTAGATCAATGGAAATATCCCTCTTGCTTAACAACCGTTTTACCAATTAACCTTTCAATTGGAGGATTGTTTAGGAACCATAGAGATTAAAACTTAACCAAGGACAGATGTATTAATTGTAAACATTTATCTGATGCTACTGGGGCTATCGGTGATAGGGTTTTACAGCATATATTTTGAAATTGACTGCATATATGCAGTAACATATAAGCAATGGGTTATTCTCTACCGATCGCGAAATCAGCTAACTCTTCCAAAGAAGGGGCAACTATCAAAACACAAAAAATACCTTTATTTTTTGAAAAGAAAAATAATTCGCCTGCAACACTTGCCTGAGTTGAAAATAAATAATTAATAGTAATAGTTATGCAACTAAATATAGCAAGAACGGTTCCTTATTACTACGAGGGAAAACACAAACCTCTCAATCGAAAAATGAAATTCTGAGCCAAAATGGACACAAACTACAAACTGAAGGAAGAAATACAATAACTAGGGCGTAGATATCTATCCTTTCATTACTGTCAAATTGACTGAAGTGAGGTGAATAATGTTAAAATAAACCAACCGAGCCACAACTATCCAGGACTTTTTAATCTAAACTGAACACACTACTCGTGTACAGCATCATGTACACGTAGGATCGAAAACCTTATCGACCAACAACAACATGGCGGGAACTTGAAGCATGCATTAAAGAGAATTAACCAATCAGCTTCTATTGTAAAGCATACATTATCATAAATATTTCAACACTCCCACTTGATAATATGCTGTTACAATAACAAAATAAAAAAATAAAAACTTGATGCTAGATAATCACAATCACAAGTCACGCACGCCTAACAAGTTTCTGAGTTTTTCGAAGGTACATTTCGGGAGTCCCTTCGTCATGATGTCCGCTACCATGTCCTCCGAAGGACAATAAATCACTCTGATCTCATTAAAAAGAACTCTTTCACGAACAAAATGATGACAAATGTCAATGTGCTTTGTTCTGTTATGGAATTTGGCATTCTTTGCCAGTTCAATGGCACCCTGATTGTCTTCATAGATGGTAGTTGGGGCATCCATCTGTCTCCCAAGATCTTTCATCAGACGGCGTAGCCATACAGCTTCTTGTGTAGCTGAACTTAAAGCAACATATTCAGCTTCAGTTGAGGACTTGGCAACTGTCTGTTGTTTCCTGCTTGACCAGCTGACAGTTCCACTTCCTAACTGAAACACATAGCCTGATGCTGACCTGCGAGTGTCAACATCTCCTGCCCAATCTGCATCACTGTAACCAAATAATTCTGGTTTCTCTTCTTGAGCAGTAAATTTTAGACCATACATGACGAACTTAGCCCTCGAAAAAAATTTATGCAAATTAGGCTAAGGGTTGACTGAGTCAACCCATGGCTTATCATTAACTGAAATAGAAGCTTATATTTCGCAAGATTAGCGCGATCAAGGTGCTGCTTTAATTTCGTCGGTAACACCTTCTCAGGTTTATTGAATGACAAAGGACATGCTGAGCGAAACAAAATTCCCTCAACTGTGGCTTTTTTTGACATCAAAAACATTTTCCAGACGCCTTGCCTCGCGAAGATTTCTGTTATTCGCGCGAGGTACTTTCGATCACGTTCGCCCTCGCGTGAATACGCCGCCAGCTGAACAAGAGTTAAAGAAGCCACGCATGATCTTCTTTTAAAAACAAATTTATTGTTCGAAATAGAAAATTTACACTGTAAGCTCGAAAGATTAAGTTCGCCTTCTCTAAATGAAAGGAATCAAGTCACAACAATAAATTCAAACCGGAGATGCACAAAATTAAAAGCAACACGTACATTTTCACTCGAGAGTAAAGAGACTTAAGTCTTCAAGCAAATAAATTGTTGGCACAAGCAAATTCGTAGTACTTAATTTAAGTCACTTTCAACAGTTCAACAGTCTAAAGGGAAGCGCGCAGTTCCATTAATGTGGGGCGTTTTGTCGGTTCTTCGCAACACGCTCTTCTTGCCGATTTAATTGATTCGGCTGTTGCGGTCGGTAAAATGTCCAAAACTTCCAATGCAATTTTTCCTAACGAAAAAATGTCTGATAAAACACTCTGAGCGCCCTCGCCGCGAACAATTTCGGGAGCGATATGCGGGTACTTCATTCGATATTCCCGCTGTTTGTTCTCAGACAAAGACATCGGTGGTTTTGGGTCTGAAATCATCCGCGCTTTGCCAAAGTCGATGATGACAGGATTCCACTCCTCTTTTCGCTTTTCCAGCACAACGTTGTTGGCTTTGAGGTCGTTGTGTAGAATCCCACGCTTGTGGATGTGACCTAGCCCGTGGATGATGTCGCGAAGGATAGCCAGCCAACTAGGTTTTCCGAGTTCGGCTTTCTTTCGCACTGCGCTTGATAGGGTCAAGCTTCTATCTTGTTCTCCGTGAAACTGGGTGATTAGTCGTAAGGGCTCTTTTTTAGTTGACACGCCAAACAACAGTGGCAGGCACCGGTGGTCACCCAAATGGCTTATCATCTCAGCCTCGTGGAAAACTTCTTTACGGATGATTTTCGAAGTCATCTTTTCGCTGACTTTGAATTCCTTGACAGCGACCACGTATCCCCGATAGGTTCCCAGATAACACGAGCCAAGTGTCCCTGAACCCAAGAATCTTCCTCTCACAACTTCTGTTGAACGAATTTCTTTCACGGCTGGGGGACGTGCTCTGCGGCTGTGTGGTTTTCCCGGTAATGGTACTGGTTTTGGGCCGTTTTCCACTTCGTTGGGTGGCTCGGCAGCGTCAGCAGCATTCTTTAATGCTTTTTCGGTGGCCTTCTTGTTCCTCCACCTCCTCTTTGCTGTTTTTCGGATCGTTTTCATCGCATCCTTGTTGTTGATTCTCTTCCGTTTATTCCTGGCCATTCCGGAACAGCAATGAAAATTATATACAGTAGAATGGAAAATATCAAAAGGGAACTTCAGAAAACTATTTACAGAAAAATATGTACAGGGTATCAATGTTCTCGAGAAATATTTGGAGGGTTCTAAACGCTATGAAGCTGAATCAGTACTGTGAAGTAGGCACGTGTGCAGTTTTTGAGCTACGAACTTTACGGAAACGGCAATGCCAACAACAAAAGAAACCCCACGAGACAACAATTCCTTTTCGCGGTATTGACACTTCTTTTGGACTTGATTGGTCAATTCATGGCAAGTTTCCGGAAATCATTAACTATCTGGATCATGATTGGTCATTACTGGTCGTGATTCCCCACGAACGAAACGTAAGCTAAACAACATGCCTTTGTCTCAAACATGGCAGTTTACAAAACGCGTTGCGACTTATGCGATTCCGTGTTTAGTACAACTACAGCTTTGCTACGACACAGAAAGACAAAACGTCGCCTTGCGACCCAATTGGTAGCGTATTTGCCGTTTTATAATGACCAGGAAGAAATACAGCTCCCCCCAAGAAACAGGACTGGAAGAAGATCTTCAGACTATAAGAAGTGGATAACTGGTATAGTGGACAGCATCAACTCCTGTCTGCATCCCAAAGCCGCCGGTAGGATTTTTCTCTTTGTTTGCATGCCCAAATAAATTGTTAAGAGTGCTGTTCTGCTTTGCGTGACAAATAACAGCAAATATAAATGAGATCAGAGCGTTTAACATCGTGACTGCGGGACTACGGGAGCAGGAGATTAATGTCACGCAATCGTGACCGGGTATTCTGAAGTCACTCCCGCTTGCCATGTAGCCATGTGCGTTCTATCGCCAAATTTTACACAAAAGCCAGCCTAAAGCGACCTTCTGTTATATGTAAGCTGAACTCAGTATGACAAGTTGAAATATACATTACAAGAGCTTTCAACTGCGGTAGGTCCACAAGGTGTTCTTTAAAAATGGCAATAAAAAAAACGGTACCCTTAATTTGTTTTCAGGAAAATGGTGTCGTGTTGAAAGACACTTTGTGTCCAAAGATTTCTTACAAACAATACTCACGGACATGCCAAATGCATTCGTAAACAGTGTAAGAGAGAAGAGGCACTTCCGTCCTCCGGTATGGAGGGAAACATCCAAAGTTCTTCAATACAGAGACTTTGAAATAAACGACATTGATACCGCCTTTGGACAGCATAGTGCTGTACCATTAACATTCAAGAAGACCTACCTGGGAAACAAGGAGATAGCCGAGAGTGTTGTTCCACAAAATGCACGAGAAGCCCTTGAGGCCGCGAAAGAACGAGCACGAAGAAAGACCGCCAACGACTCTCCGACAATGAAACTGGAAATTGTAGTTGGGCACGGTGATGGAAGAGCAACCCGGGAGTTTGAAGTAATCTGCAGGTGGCCTGAACTTTTTTCCAACGCTACCCATGGAAAGTTAACACTCCGATTTTATGTGTCCAAAGTGCTGCTTTGATCAAGTCAGCTGTTTCCTTGTGATTGTAATATTCTTTATCTTGTTTTACCATGGCAATCTTAAAGGGAACATACTATTAATAGTGTAAAAATTATTTAACAGGTTTGATGTCTTTAGTGAAATCGCCCGAAACTGCAAATTAAACTAATAAATCAATTCAATAACAAATGTCTATAATGAACCACTCAGGCTACTCAAAAGAAAGTACTCACAAAAAATGTGAGTGAGTGTTTTACTTTCCTCTTTTTTTTTATATTTGCTATTCAATATTTGAAGCTATTCTGTTCCTATCTGATATTCCTGTAGTCAGTCAAATTTTGGGTTAAAAAATATTCATTGAGAAAAAAAAATGTTACTGTTCTGCCTTCAGATAACAACAGCCCAAATTGGACTGACTACCCAAGAGAGACAAAACTGGGTTAAAAAATATTCATTGAAAAAATGTTACTGTTCTGCCTTCAGATAACAACAGTCCAAATTGAACTGACTACCCAAGAGAGACAAAACTGGGTTAAAAAATATTCATTGAGAAAAAAAAATGTTACTGTTCTGCCTTCAGATAACAACAGTCCAAATTGAACTGACTACCCAAGAGAGACAAAACTGGGTTAAAAAATATTCATTGAGAAAAAAAAATGTTACTGTTCTGCCTTCAGATAACAACAGTCCAAATTGAACTGACTACCCAAGAGAGACAAAACTGGGTTAAAAAATATTCATTGAGAAAAAAAAATGTTACTGTTCTGCCTTCAGATAACAACAGTCCAAATTGAACTGACTACCCAAGAGAGACAAAACTGGGTTAAAAAAATATTCATTGAGAAAAAAAAATGTTACTGTTCTGCCTTCAGATAACAACAGTCCAAATTGAACTGACTACCCAAGAGAGACAAAACTGGGTTAAAAAATATTCATTGAGAAAAAAAATGTTACTGTTCTGCCTTCAGATAACAACAGCCCAAAACTGAACTGACTTCAGGATAAGCTTCAAGGGATATAGCCACCGAATAGCAAATACTTAAACGAGATGAAACATTTTGTCATTGTTCTTGTTTTCAAAATGTAACTTTTTGTCCAAGCTTATATTAGCTATACAAGATTCATTAATCAAGTTTTGTAAAGAAGTAAAAAAAGATATTTGTTTTTATATAAACAGTATATACTTAACAGTGTTTTCTTGCCACTGTGCTCTTGACTAGCCAGTGCCAGTCAAATAGGAAGGCAAGATTAGAATAAATTAACAACGCTAGCATTTTTAAAGCTCATCGCAGTGTAATAAAGGTTATTTGTAAGACAAGCTCTTGTAGATGTTAAATTTGTTGTTAAATAATTTCATACAATAGAGAGGATGGTCCGTATTAGTCTGGTCTCTACCTTTCATCCAATTAAGTTCAGAAAAGTAAAACTAAGTAAAAAAAAACTGAGCTGTTTTTCTGATTAAATTGTTCCAGGTCACTGAGACACACAAGCTACCTCACCACGACAAGGAACGGACCTTGAGGTAGAAAAGGGGTTATGGTTAGAATTCTGCCTTCAGATAACAACAGCCCAAAATGGACTGACTACCCAAGAGAGACAGACCTGAGTTGAGAAACATTATAAAAAGGAAAAAGGTTAAACAAAATGTTACTGTTCTGCCTTCAGATAACAACAGCCCAAATTGGACTGACTACCCAAGAGAGACAAAAATGGGTTAAAAATATTCATTGAAAAAATGTTACTGTTCTGTCTTCAGATAACAACAGCCCAAAATGGACTGACTACCCAAGAGAGACAAAACTGGGTTAAAAAATATTCATTGAAAAAAAAAATGTTACTGTTCTGCCTTCAGATAACAACAGCCCAAATTGGACTGACTACCCAAGAGAGACAAAACAGTCATGACTTGAATGTTTTAAGTGTCAATTACTCCACTTTAGAATTTGCAACATTAACTGCTTCCTGTGGAGATCCATATCAGAGTAACGCCACTGAAAATTGTTAACAGCCAATGGTCCATTTTCGATGAAATCTCTTGCAGCCATAATTACACCAATGCCACAGCTTCCAACACCAATCATTTTTGAATCAACTGGTGCTTGAGATGGCATACCAAAGCGCTTAAAAAGAGAGCAACTCTGCCAAAACCTTGTTTGAAGGGCTGGCTGGTATGTATACATCTCAAGGAGTAGGTCTAAAGAGTGCTTTACAGAAGGAAGTGCAGTTGAAGGGACAGCTGATGTCAGTCCATCATCAAAATACAACTCTTGATTTACCAGATCAATGAAGATTAGGCCCCAATGGTTTGGCATGTACACTGGCACCAATATTTGTTGAAGATCATTGACATCTGCCAACTGACATTCCACCCTTGCACTCAACTGAAGCTGTTGAAAGTTCTTGTCATTTGAGATCATCCATTCATAAAAATCTGTAGGAAAGTACACTGTGGCGTTGGTTTCATTTACAGCAGAGACATCTAAAAACTTGCTAATGCAAATGTCTAAAACAAAGCTGTCAATGTAACGTTCCTCAACCAGATCTGAAAATGAAGAGGGATCAATCCCCTTGTTTCCAGATCTCAATATTGGGATGGTAGCTGAATTATGCCAAAGAACAGTTTCCAGTTTGATACGGTCTCCAGGAGAGAATTTCATCTGTGACAGCCATATATCTTCTGATGACACCTTTCGGTAAACTTCTCTTATCATACAGAATCGCTTCAAAATTAACAGGGCTCTCTCTGAAAACCCTCCCATTCCTGAAATTTCAACACCAGTAGGTTCCTTGCCAGCTTTTCTTTCCCCAGCAAGTAGCTCCAGAGCCCTCTGGATATCACCTTCACAAGGACGTTCAGCTAAGGAGAAAGGGTCAGAGTTGGAAGGTTTTCCATACACTGCTTTCAGTGTAGAAGCTGATCTACTCAAAGGTGGAATTCTGCTGTGCAGGGCAGCCATTTCACCTCTTGTTCTGGCCTTCATCATCGCTGCCTGCAGGGCAGTTTGTTGGGATTCTAAAACCCAGTCGTTGTCGTCTTCGATGACATGAACCTTTTGAGAAGAAGCACTCAACGTGGTGTCTGCTCTAGACTCTGAATAACAACGCTTTGGACATTTTGGTGGGGGGTGTTGTTTAGGCACTGGCTGTGTAGGTGCTGGCTTGACTTTGGGTGCTGGTTTTTGTGTAGACAATGGCTGATCTTTTGGTACTGGCTTTGGGGCAGGCACTGGCTGTTTCAAAGGTCCTGTTGGTTGCGATGCCACAGGGTCAGGCTGTAGTCTTGGCGACTCCGTTATGTCAGAAATGAAACTGACCTCAGGGGAACAAAAATTTTCCATGGCCACATGTCCCTCTTTGCCCTTACCATACTGAATTTCCCAGTACTCATGACTATACTCCAACAAAGTTGATGTGACACTGTCATCTACCTTGGTGCCATGCTTGTTATCATAATAGTACTTAAGGAAGTCACCACCAAACATTTGTTCAAAAAGATCTGCAACAACCAAAATCCAGGCTTTCTTCTCCTTTGTCCAGGATCTCACATCTACGCCTTTCCAGTCAAACCCACGTAAGGTAAACTTGTTCTTCCCTATGATGAAAAATAATAAAACAATTTCAAGGTTACACTGACTTGTTCAGCAGTTAGCAATATAACACAAATAAATAATCAAAACGTCCTTGAGGTAACTGGTCATTTCCCCTGAAATTCGCCTTACCTGGAACCGTTTCACTCAAACTGAAAGTCGATTTCGCCTGATGTCTTCTTAATGTAAATTTAAGAGCAGCTAGTGTATGTCTGGTTTATGTTTTTTTGTGTGTGTATCTATCATTTAGCCTGGGTTGTAGACAAACTTTACCTCATAAATTCTCACACACAGAGTAACACATATATGGTATACATGAATTACAGTTTACACAACCTTTACACGAAACACATTTTTAATCGATCAACCTACAAAGGCCAAGGTAATGAGAAAGCCAGCCTTAAAGAGTTCCCTTGCACTTATTTCTCCTGACACCATTAACTGCTTTCTAAATCAAACTTGAGTGAGTCCACTTTTTTGTTCAGGCGAAATCGACTAGCCGTTTGGGCTAAGTGGCTCGGGGCAAAGGGGATTTAGGATGAAATTGAATGTAAACCGTCCTTGACACTGCATCCCTACACTAGCAAGTTCTGCAGCATGCAACTAGCAAAAGCAACTGAGCGACGGTGAGTTCTTACACAATAGCTATATAACTCAGTGATGTAAAATTACTAGCATGCTGGTTATACACGTGGAACCAGAGCATAAATAGAACACCAAGCAAGGTGAGGTAATAATACATAGGAACCGAAATACCGGTACTACTGGACTTTAATCTGTGTGTAATACAAGGCTGCCTGAGTCCCAATATATAGGTTTGTGTTTTAGAAGAGCATCACCCCCTAAGGGCCCATGCTTCCCACCAATCAAAACAGATACAAACATAATGGCATTATACACACCTGAAACAATGCACGCCCTAGCCTCATGAAATTGGTATCTTAGAGATAAAAGTACAGTTGTATACCAATGGGTAAGGATTTGATTCACTGCAAGAAATAATTTTAAATACTTTTTAAATATCACAAGGCTTTCAAGTCTCAAATAACTGAATAATATTTTATACTTGAATGACCATCAAGTTGACCTAAAGAGACTGGCAGCAAGACAGATATTTACCTCAAATTCATCAATTTTACTCAAAACTTGCAAGAAAAATATATATAATTATACTTACATGACTGTCCTGGACCAGAGGAATCGTGATTTGTTGCTCTTGAGTACAACTGGCGGTGTAACTTGTGGGAAGACTCAAATCCTTGGCCTGAATATTTATAAAAAGATCGGAATTGCCGCAGAAGCATAGCACTGTGATCCACGACAAGGTGTCCATAATCCCCAGTGCCGAGATGGAGGCCAAATAACTTTTTTAGCAAAAATCCCCATTCTTTGTACTTCAAGAAAGAAAAAAAAACTATTACCCAGAGGGAGTTATTTCTTTATTATCAATAAAAATAGACTGACTTTTTGGCTAATGAAATAGTCTGATAAGCTGCACTGGGTAGGACATTAGCACTCGCCCACTCGTCCAGGTGAGTGTCAAAACTGTCGGGCGAGTACAAATCACTGATCACTCAATTTTCAGCCCCAGAATATATTATTCAAAATAAGGGTGAAATTTTGCTTTCCAATTTAAAATAGAGAGACCTTGAAAATGAATTTGGATATTTTTAATTATGTTTGTGGGCAGAGGTGGGGGGGGGGGGGGGGGGGGGTGTTTGTGTGGAGCTAGGAGACTGGGCAAGTGGAAAATTGTCTGGGGGAGTACAGCTTGAAAGTTACTCACCCAAATTGCGAGTGCTCCGAAAGTTTAGTTTCCAACCCTGCTATAGGCTGAACATACAGTTGTACCTATTTTCATTGCAGCATATTAACTGCGGCAGAAAGTCTGTATTGTTGCAGCCATACAAAGTTGCATTGGCATAGTTTAAAATGTTAAAAACTTATGCTGTAACACACAAATTTCACCTTGACATCATGAATGTCGATCAGTTGTTCCTCACAGTCTTCAAACACTTTGTCACGCAATGTTAGGGCAATTTCCCTCCAGTCGCAGCAAACCTATGGCATAGAATATTAGTATTAAACATGCAGTTAATCAAAAGCTCATTCTGAGCATGTCAGTTATCTACACCAATACACTAGTCTCAAAATGACTAAGAATGAAATTGTAGTTCGTATAGTGTGATCGTCCGGGTGAGAGTAGTTCTGAGAAGAACTGTTGTTGGTGACTGACGTTTTGACAACCTGTGCGGAAGTCATCTTCAGAGTCATTGTGTTTATTAATCAATATTGTTGATTGTCTCAAAAAACAAGGAAGTTAGATAACATCAATAACTGTGGCATGTTTTTTTTTAAGTAGAAGTGCACCATTTGACTGCCAAATTAAATAATACATACATAGTTAAATACTTCATTGACATTATAGTAACCTTGCAGTTATTAAACATACCTTGGTAAAAAACTCAAGTTGAAGTTCTGCAGCATACTTTGCAAATGGATCCGAGACACTGTGTTTAATTTCCTTTTTCCCCCTTTTTCGCTTTTTCGCTTTTGGCTCCTGAGCAACTGGAGGACTGTCATCAAGTTTCAAGAATCTGTCTTCCACTTCTTTTTGTTTATTTACCCAGTAATCACTGAGATTTTCCAAGAACGATTTTAGTTCTGAGGAGAAAAGAGGCTATTAAATAAAATTCAAATGTCCCTTATGAACAAATATTATATTTTATGGCAATCCTTTCTTTGTTTAGTGACCGTAGCATGATTATGCAGCATATCATTATTTTCTGCAACCACAATTGTCAGTGCTTTTATCAATTGTTATTTTGTTGTGTTAAACAAGTCATTTGTGCCGAGGTTTTGATAGTATTTTCATTTATTAGGTACTTTGTAGATGTGCACTCATTCCATTATGAAAATATCCAGACTTCCCAATTCACAAAGTTATTAGTCTAAATTAACTCAGTCATTTATACAAATTTCATAATCATGTAGATATTGTACCTCTTGCATCTTCAAGATCAACAGTTTCTTGCCTGGTGCCATAATCTCTGATGAAAGTTCCCCCTTCAAGCATCTCATTTACAGCCTATAATATAGAAACACAAT
The DNA here is from genome assembly GCA_963693305.1 of Meandrina meandrites. Classification (NCBI taxonomy): domain Eukaryota; kingdom Metazoa; phylum Cnidaria; class Anthozoa; order Scleractinia; family Meandrinidae; genus Meandrina; species Meandrina meandrites. Next base: position 13,373,489 of record OY855909.1, read on the forward strand.
TATTTGAAGGGGCAGTATCATGGGGATTTCGATGCATGTGTGGTCACAACAGAGCTAAAATCATGACTAAATAGCTTCGCACAGTCACAAGATGCGCCTAGAACACGAAGGTGAAGAAAATATTAAGTGACATGTTCAAAGGAGAGCACTTGGGCAGTTTGAAAACATCTGCCAGATGTTCTCAAATTTTTTTATTGAAATCTCACGAATGCATAATTTATGATAATACCTCTTTTGTTACTTTAGTGGACTAATATAGCCATTTTTAACAAAGCTAAACCATTGTTATTAGGTTTCCATTGGTGAAAATATTTCTTTTGACTTTCACTTTTGTGAATAATGCTTGCAATACTGCACCCCTTTAAGTGCTCTGCTGTATTCCCTTTATAATCAAACTGATCATAATGATATATAGGAGCAAAATCATTAAATAAGTCTTTACAAACCTACCAATTTTCTTTCTTCAAGATATGTAACAAAGTTCAAAATGACTTCTTTTCCAGCTCCAGTGCATTCCTCATAGTACTGGGTAACTTTTTCAATGGGCAGAGATCTTTTTACAATATCTTCAAAATTTTTCAGGATTTGTCTCTCAGTTGATCCTGTATAAAGAAATGATTCATTACACATGGACATTCCAAGTAACTAAAAAGGGTCATATTTCAAATAATCTTACCATTTCATGTAGTCATGCCCACATCAATCAACCAATTTTACTTGTACGATCAGTTGCCTCTCTCAAATGTCCCTCAGCTCTCACTCTCAGTCATCATAATTTCCTTTATTTCATGGAGCCCTCCCCCATAAAACTGCCTATCCCTGTTGACTCCTTTTTGGAACAACAACAATATATTATAATGACCCCCTTTTACATTACTTTTAATTGATCAATAATGCTTTAATAAATGCCTTAATTTACAGCTCATCATACCTGAAAAAGAGGCCACCTTGATGTTTTTTCTATCGATTTCTGTTTGCTGGCCTTTACGTTCCTTTATGGTAACACGTGGAAATCCTCTACAGTTTTCTGGCCCGTATTCAGACAAAGCTTCATTCAACTTGTCAAGGGTTCCCACACGATACGCAAACAAACCGAGGGAGCCCAAGAGTTGCTCACAGTTTCGCATTTCGCAATGTAAGGAACAAAGGTTTATACTGGTCAAGTCTTCTTCCAACAGGAAATTAAGGTCATCCCGTATACCTGAACATCTAAACAAATACAAAATGAAGAATTTAGGCTCACTTAACATGCAATAACAATATTGGGTTGATATAAGCACCACAGGCAAGCAATGCAAGCTGCCTTTCTGATTAGCTTGGACAACACTTGGGTTAGGAATTTCTGGCTTGCATGGGTTGCTGCTTATACCATTTTGAAACTGCTGAGCTAGAAAACACAAACACAGCTGCTAGGAATAAACAATATATGTTTCACACTTCTGAACATTCATAGTGTTGTGTTACCATGTTGCTAAGTGATGTAAGGCTATGTGTCTACTAAGTTGTGTTGAGCTTGCAGCTTCCAGTAATGTACTGAAAACCAGTTTTTGATATTTATATAAACCATTAACTTTTTAGCATTGTTATGGCATTAAATACAAACCACAAAAGATCCCTACCTTCCAATGTTAGCTTTTGATCTTAAGCAGTCTAAACAAGTTTCATCTGGACCAGCACCATGAGTCGTGCAAGCCTAAAAAATAAATGTAATGCAAACATATGCATCACATTGTTACAAACCTTTGTCAATCACTATTGATCTTCCTTGACAAATGCATGCTCACTATTGGGTCTAATAGGTCTTTTCCAAACTTCTACTATTTTGCTAATGAGCAAATCTTAATGTCTCTGTACTACCACCCCGTACTACCCCCTGACATACACATGCACATATGAACAGAAGACAGTAGCACAACTTTGGAGCCAAAAAATACCACAAAGGGGAGGATGGGGAAAAGGCATTTAATCCAGGTTTAATGCATGAATTAATTGTATCACAGGAATCGAAGGAGTGCATGGGGGAGTAAAGAAGTGACAAGTGAAGGAGTGATTTTGCATCCAACAATGTAGTAATAGTCATATATCAACACAGTCATAAAAACATTTTTATGACTGTGTTGATATATGACTATTACTAAGGCAGTATCTTTCAGTACAAAATTATGTGCCTTGCCTTTTTATAGCAAGTAACAGTAACAGTAATTTGTGAGTATTTATTAATGTTGGCCAATGCCAAGCCTCAACAAAATAAAAAGTTACCAAAAATAATTTACCCTTATTGCATCACAAAATGCGCAGCATTCCACTTCATACCCTTTCCCACCAAGACGGAATTCCTCATCGTCTTCCTTACTGAGCAGAAGACACAGGGCTTTGTAATCCACAGTAACTAAAAAAAAATTAAGAAAGGAAATGATTTTTTTTAATCTTTAATAATTTAAAGTTTATGCGCAAACTAAACCAGCAAATGAAAAACAATATTTATTGCACAATTATCACTAATTTGTACTAAAAGATTTGCCTGGTTCCTTGATAAAGTGTTTTCAGTGTAGTAGCAAAATGTAAACTGTTAATTAAAACAAATTTAAGTTTGATTTGCGGCATTGGAGGAGTTTTGCATTTCTAGGAAAGTTTAGATATTTAGCACAAAGCATTAAAAATTGTACCTCCTTCATCATGTTTTTGCTACTGCCCACGAAGTGATTACAAGCAAATTTGCTGTAGACAAGTAATCTGCATATGCTATAACTGTTTGTTTGACAATGATATTAAACAGCATGTTCATTGAGCTGTACATACCTGTGAATGTAATGTTGTACTTCTTTCCATCAACAACAATTCCATGTTTCTTGATAACATTCTTTTGGCAATTAAGGTTTGACAATAACTGTTTCAGATTTGACCTTTTAAATATAATAAACAAACATATACGTCAATCAGAAATCTAATAGATGGTAATGATGACAATAAGCTCTCCATACTGTGAGAGTGTAGTGTAGATTTCACACTGCATTGTATGACCACTTTGTCCATTACATCTTGCAATTGGCTTGATACAAGTTACTCTGTATATAAACATTGTTTACATTGAGTTAAATTAATCCTGACAAGGATAAAATTAAATACATTCAAAACATCTATTTAAATGTTGCACTGTTTCGGTGTTTGGTATATAATACTGTTTTAAAGGGTTTGTTAAAACCTCACCTTTCCTCCTTACAATTTCCAATAGCAATTGGAAGGATTGATAATGCGCTTTCGGAACTCTTGTTAGCAAAACCGATAGGTGCAAGACCAACAGCTACTTGATCTTTACCTGAGGAAGTTAAAATAAAACAACATATGAATCAAAAGAAATAGGCTCACAGTAATTTAACTATGTCACTAGTTTTTAAATTAACAAAATACTGATAGTCATGCAAATACATGTTCTAACCAATGACTGATAACAGCAACACTTGGAGGTACCTGTTGTAATTATAAAATAACATTAATTTTTGTCATAAACATTTTGCCTACCTCCAAGAGGACGTCCATCCAATTTTATATTGAACTCCATGTTATCTGTGTCTTGTGAATAAAGGCGCTGCTCACGTATTGCCCATACAAGAACAGAACTGAGGTTTACATCCCAAGCTTCAAAATTTGCATCGTTTATCTTCTGAATTTTTAATGTTTTCCTCACGATGGAAAAGATAAGCTTTTTCAGAGCAGTAATATCATTCTTGGTTAATAGCAATGGTGTGTCACCAGACCTCTAAAAAGAAAGGAGAAAAAAAAACACCAAAAATATGGTAAGAGTTAAGGTTATTCCCCAGTATTGCATATGTTGGCAAGTCTCGATTTGTTAATTTTAATTTTGATTGGCTAAAAGGAAGTGCCAGTTTTTTCAACCAATCACAAAGCATACTTCTACAAAACCAAAGCAAAATTACTAATTTTATTAATTACTTTTGCAACTCAAGTAAAAACCGCTGTATCCAAGAAGCAAGAGTGAAATAATTGTTTTATAGTCAACAACAACAGAATTGCAATATGGTTTTTGAGCTCCCTGGCTGTTCTCTAATGATGACGTGTACCATATTTATGGTCCTTGGTATATACAAACAATAGCCTCAATTTGATGCGAAAATATGCCTGGATATTTGTCTGTGGACATTATCTTTTCCAAGAAACGAACAGTTTTCCGAGAGCAAAGCTCAAGGAAAACTGTGAGATTCATGGAACAGATAAATTCCAAGGACAAATATCCATGCAAATTTTTGAAACCAAATGGAGGCTATTGTTTTTATTATCCTTAAAATATTTTTTCACAAGGCTGCATTTTGGGAGACCTTTTCTCAAATTAATTCTGTTGGTGCTCAAAATATTGTTAGTCTGTTCAAAATATTTAGTTCTCTTAATTTTAACAATCTACTCAGGATAACAGCTAATGGGCAAACGTTAATCGCAAAGTTCGAAAATATATCACTTGGGGATATCATCTGACATTCCCCAGTTTTGGCTGCATCATTTGACATGTTAAGACCAATTGCGTGCACGCAAAATATTTGGTAGATTATAAGAACTCACATCCCAAGGCCTGCAAACCAATTAAATGTGGAAATTGCAAATAACCTGGCTATTTTTTTAAAAAAATTAATGCATATCTTTATTATGCATGACCTCTTCAGAATAGACACAAATGACACTTCTAACTAATTAAAAAATACTTTTGCTTTTATTTGGTTTTATGTAATGTTTAATTAAATTAATGATTTGAACTAAAGTAATTTTAAAAATGGGTTTGAAAGAATCACTTACCCCACTCTTTCCAAGTTGAGATAAATTCAGAAGTGTCTGCCATGCCTGGTCCGGAAGCTTTGCCTGCAGCTTGAAGTATAGGAGAACCCATTCAGGAACTCTCATGCTTTGTAAGATCCTGGCGTGTGTTGGCGAGGAAAATAGATCAGAAAAGCCTCTCTTCCCCTTAGTTTCCATGACGATGTCAACGATTTCGGAAAGTGTATCTCTGACTTGATCTTGGTCATGTTGATCGCCAAAAATAAAACTGTTTCCGAGAACGCAACCAATTGATTCTTTATACTTCTCAGCAACGTCGCTCAGAGAAGCCATCACTTGTCTGCATTTCTTTTGCACTCTTTTCTTTTTTGTTGTTTTTCCAATGGTAGGACTGTTCTTCGTTTCATCGATGGAGCTGCAGGAAGAGGATGGCGAAGTTGATGGCGAAGAAGAGCACGAGGATTCCTGCTCCGAACAGGACGTCGAATCGAAACTTATCTCCATGTCACTCTCCAAATCGCTAATTTTAACTTGGAGAGACTTAAGCTGCAGCTCAAGGGATTCAATTCTAGCTTTTCTGTTCTCGAGTTCAATGTTGAGAGCCGAACATTGGCTTGGCCAGAAATTCCCGCCAGAACCAAGATCGACCTTGCATTTGTCTTCAGCTTCAACATCTAGGGCGACCGAGTTTAACTTCGTCACCACTGGCTCAAATACGGGTGAGCAAAGCAGACCACCTGATGGAATTTCTTTTCGACGCAGAAGGCCAGCACATAGTCCAAACGTGGAAGCCACGTACAGGGTACTTGGCATTCTGTTGAACTTCGCCGTGTACGATGATTTGGCGGGCAAAAGTTCCCGCGCAGAAACACTTCGGATCTCGTCTGGAAATCTGCTAAATATGTCCCTCTTTGCGAAATCTGTAGGCCGCGCTCCACAGTTCTCCTTGGTAAGAATATACCAATTCTTTCGCGGGTCAAGTGATGGACTTGTGACCCTCCAAAGATTGGAACCTTGAAAGGGCAAGGCTGCCATCTTTGGTTCTTCTTTCTCGATCTCGCCGAGTCCGGCGCTTCAAATGGCTTACATATCAAATGCATCATGATTTAACAATTTGAAAATCCCGCCTCAGTAGAATATTACCTTGATCGTAAAATTTTAACTTTTAAAAACAGCTTTTAAACAAGTACGTACGTCTGACATCGAGCTGTACACAAACGTACACGATCTGCTGACGTGACAGCTAATAACAATGTAAACAATGGCTCCGAGTAGAGCCTCGCGTTTTGGAAGGCCCTGGGAACAAGGGAACGTTATTATCGGACTTATCGGCGTTGTGCGCCTTTTGTGTAAACAAGATCGTTTTTTTTTTACCCGTAGAAGCTCCCGTTTGCTTCGTTTTTCGAAAGATGAAGTAAGGATCAAATGTTTTAATCTTGGCAGTCATTATTAGTATCTTAACAGCCTTTCGGGGTCGCAAAGTAAAAAGGCTCGCGCGATCGAAAGCGAATCCACGCGTGTGATCTGGATATCTGTTTTATTTGATACTTGTCTCCCGAAAGCCGCGCTAATTGATGTCTGTCGCCTTCAGTGGACACATTCCTCTAGCATCTTACAGCTCCTGCGGCGAATTTTTTTCGAGGCCTAAGTTCGTCATGTTCAAAGTTCCTTTGAGGTATCTTAGAACACGTTTCACGCCCATCCAGTGATCCTTACTTGGCTTTGACATATACTGGGATAGGACACTAACTGCGGCAGCAATATCTGGTCTTGTCGCTGTTGATATGTAAGTCAGACATCCAATTGCTTGTTGGTAGGTCTGACCATCAAAAGGCTCATCACTTGGTGATAACTGCTGAAACTTTCTACCAGGCTCAAGTGGAGTAGAAACAGGTTTGCAGTTTTCCATTCCAAATTTCTTGAGGACTTTGTCCAGGTAGTTAGGTTGACTTACTGTCAATGTTCTGGACTCTCTGTCACGGTTGATTGACATCCCAAGGAGATAGTGGATCTCACCAAGATCAGTCATCTCAAACCTTTCACACAGTGCAGCTTTTTCCGCTTTCAGCAATGCAGGGTTATTTGAGATTGGAATGATGTCATCGACATACACACCCATGATCACAAAACTGATGTGACCATCACCCTCTTTCACTGATTTCACATAAATGCATCCATCAGCATTGCTCTTGCGATAGCCAACAGATTTCATATACTCATCAAGAGTAGTGTTCCAACAACGAGCTGACTGTTTAAGTCCGTAAATGCTCTTTTTCAGCTTGCAAACATGGTTTGGTCTGTCAGGATCAACAAATCCTTGCGGTTGAGACATGTAAA